>JABSTQ010010663.1:777500-1246142 GCA_013358835.2 Ixodes persulcatus | reverse complement strand
GACAGTGGTCGTTGCACCTTCACAATGCGAACACAAGCATATAATTTGTTTGAAGAAGTTTAATGATTTGGGCGTTCGCCAGTGTGTGTGTGTGCGTGTGGGGGGGGGGGGGGGAGGGGAGGGGAGGGGAGGAGGTTCTAGATCTTGTTAAGCTTGAGCAAGGGTTGTCGCTCAAAGTTCGCGGCGCTCATTTTATTATTCACATGTGGATGAGCTCGCATGTTATATAAAAGAGCAGCAGCTCCAGGATTTGAAACGGATCATGTGTAGTATCCATTAGCGGAAGAGATCGCCCCGACCACTTCTCAACTCGAAACATTGCTTGTCACAAAGACCACGTAGGGGAAATGGGGAAATATTTCAACTGGCTTTGTTATATTTTGCATCCGCTTTAGGCATTCTTCGGTTCTGGTTCTTCTACGGGCTGCGAGTAGGTACCCTAAGCAGGATTCTTTTTATTTTTTTATTTTTGTGTGTGTGTGCGTGACGGGGCTAGTTTGAACGAAGGACTTACAAAGCTACATTCTGCTCCCTCAAACTTCGCCCTGCATGGCCTTTGCCACGCACTGTGGCTTCCCTGGGGCTTCCCACTCCCAGTCCCAGCTCGAAAAAAAAACAAAAACGGACATTTCACAGAAACTGTACATAGAAAGGGATTCACCTCGTTTCCTACAGCTCCGCAAAAACCTTTCTTTTTTCCGTTCGAAAAAAAAATCATTTATTTTTGTCATTTCAGAAAAAAAAAGGCGTGTGCCGGGGAGGGGGGGGGGGGGGGGGGGGGGGTGGGGGGGGGTCGGTCCTGTGGAAAAATAGTAACGGTTACAAGTAATTTTATTACTTCAAAAAGTAATCAGATTACCTTGTGATTACTGCCTAATAAAAGTAATCAACGGATTACAAAATTACTCCAAAAAGTAATCGATTACAAGTAATTTGATTACTTGTAATTCGTACGGTACAAGTCTGCGTACAACTAAAAACCTCGGCGAGCATAATTACCCTGTCAGTGTCCCTTTAAAGGGGGGGGGGATATGCTTTGACGTTTGTGATCTACAATGGAATCTCCACTGTATAGGTTAGTTTGATATTGACTAGGGTGTCGCACTTATTAAAAAGAAAAGTATATTTTGAGCCTCCCTAAGTCATTCCCGCGAAAAAAGGCACTTTCGCCTTTTTTTATTTTATTTTTTAATTTACGCTTATAAATATTATATTCCAAAACTAAGCAAGCCATATCGTTAAGAACATTTATGACACTCCGTAAAAACGTTTTGGAACTCCAGAACTGTTTTTGGAGACAGTTGGTCATGAATGAGTAACTCTGATAGGAACCTGATGAGGTGGAGCCCACCATAAAGGGATGCTGAACCAATCATTCAGGTGTCCATAATAAGTGGCGTACGATCTTTGCACAAGCCAGCAGCCGCCGGTGTGCGCGAGCACGCAACGAAAGTGACGTCATTGTCCCCCGTTCACGCTTAAGAGGACAATGAAATGTGTGGGCTCTGTGGAAAAGGAGAATAAAGACTGGCTTTTCATCTCCATAGTGGGGTCTGGCGTAAAAGGTAAGCGATTAATTGGTCTAACAAGGACGTAGCTTTCGCTTGTGGGGATGAAAAGCCTGTCTTCACTCTCAAGAACGAAGGGTGTAAAAGGGTGTATCGTTACACCCTTTGTCCCATATACCCCCAAACTTCAATTCGACGTACAGCGCCCTATAGTTGAACAGACGGCCCCAAATTTTACGGGAGGCTTGATAACGGTGCGATATAACTTTTTAAATGTCTAAAGTACGTATCAAAGACCACATAAAGAAAACACCGAATTTTTACAGTAGGGCCACGAAAACCCCGATTATGTTGTTTGTAGTCAGTAAAACGTACATTAGCTATTTTAATAAGTTGTACCACGCGGCTATCAAGCCCCTCGTAAAATTTCGGGCCGTCTGTTCGACTGTAGGGCGCTGTACGTCGAATTGAAGTTTGGGGGTGTATTAAATGGGACAAAGGGTGTAACGATACACCCTTTTACACCCTTTTTTCTTGAGAGTGTTTATTCACCTTTTGCCCGGATGCCAGACGTTTCACTGTCATCTTAAAGGGATACTGAACCAAGGAATTTAGTGTCCATAATAAGTGGCGCACGTTCTTTCCACGAGCCAGGAGCCGCCGGTGTGCGCGAGCACACGCAACAAAAATGACGTCAAAAACCTCCATTCGCGGTTAAGATGACAGTGAAATGTATGGGCTTCGGGCCAAAGGAGAATAAAGACAAGTTTTGCATCTACACAGTGGTGTCTGGTGTAAAAGGTAAGCGATTAATTGGTCTAACAAGCACGTAGCTTTCACTAGTAGAGATGAAAAGCCAGTCTTCATTCTCCTTTGGCCCGAAGCCCATGCATTTCACTGTCCTCTTAAGCGCGAATGGAGGTCTTTGACGTCATTTGCGTTGCGTGTGCTCGCGCACACCGGCCGCTGCTGGCTCGTGGAAAGAACGTGCGCCACTTATTATGGACACTAAATTCTTTGGTTCAGTATCTCTTTAAGCGTAAATAGAGGGCTATGACGTCAATCTCGTTGAGTGTGCTCGCTCACACCGGCGGCTGCTGGCTCGTGGAAAGATTGTGCGCCCCTTGTTATGGACACTGAAATGTTTGGTTCATTATTTCTAAAACTGGGTTGTGTGTATGTTTATACAGCCTAGAACTTGGTCTGCCTAACGGGCGACGACTCTCCCAGATGTAGATGAGAATTCATTATTCCTTTAAGCCTCTCTCGTGCGTTCGTGCATGTGCGCATTTGGCCCTAATGCAAGAACGCACTCGAACTCTCGTGCGTTCTTGCATTTGGCACCGTACATGTGGGTCGCACTTAGGCAATTTGTCGCTTTTTGTTTTACCACGATTTTTGCAGTGTTTTACGCAGACTCGCAAAAGAAGGTGCCAGGACTGCCATTTCCCGAGACCCCGAGACACACCCGTAACCATGAAAAGTGACTGAAGCTCATTTTGAGAAAAGACCGTGTCCCATATTTTACCTCCTGCTACTCAAGAGTAGCAGGAGGTAAGTAGGCACGTTTTGGCGTCAGACATTAAGAAAGGCCTGTCCAGGCAGGCATGCCTTAAAGTCCGTTTGAGTCAACGTTACTAGAACCACTCAGTTGGCAAACTGCCATAGGGCCCGCTTTAAAAAAGTGGCTCCGATCCGTACTCGAGAACCGAGTTAATGGCGATCGCAACGCCGCCATTTCTCCCCGCAGTGTCCACTCCGGGAACTGCAGGGCTGCACGTCGAGTCGGGCAAAATAGGAACTATAGTAGGTTACAAGTCAAGAAGGTAGCGGCAAATGTCCCTCAAAGGGAATCATATATCCCTCCGCCACCTCCGCATCCAATAGCGTCCCATCGTTTCCGTGACGTTGCGGCCAACGCGCTAAGAGGGTCGTGCATTTCTGTACATATTTGCTTTATCTCTCGACTTTGACTTAGCATTGTGAAAGCCACGAGAGGGAGATTAAGTCTTCCCCCTTCCGACGGAAACAAAGACGACTTTCGGGGATTAGCTTCCCCCTCCGATTGATACAAAGGCTGCTTTCAGGGGCTCGGTTCCTTCTCCGATGAATACAAAGGTCGCTTTCTTAAAAAGTGGGGGTAGGAGACAAGTTGGCACCACTCTGTGGCCATTATCTATCCATTGAAGCGGAACAAGGAGCGTTTCCAGTGAACTCTTCTTTCGATTGCGGAGGGATTTGAAACCGGCCCACCACGCTTGTGGGAGGAGCTTCTCCTACCTTCTTAACTTGTAACCGACTATAGCTAGGGCAAAAGGGCCAGTGGCGCCATCTCGCAGGGCCATCCCGTAGTAGCTATGTAAAGCAACTTTCATGTTTCAACTCGTCGCTAAAGGGTGGCACAGTTATCGTATTTAGCTCGGTCTCGGTGGAAGCCAGCGGCCCAGTTTTCAAGGGTGAGTTTCCCAACTGAGGGTTTTAGTAACGTTGGTTTGAGTGAAGCCTCAGCATCCTGCTGAGGCTTCACTCAAAACCCACTGACCTGCGCAGCTTTCTCTCGCGCACCTCGAGGTAGTGACGGCTGCGTGACGGCCGTGACGGCAGACACAGTACGTCATTATGAAACTTAGGGGACTTTGTAGTGGTTGCAACCACAGAAGAACCTGGCCGTCGCAATTCCTCTGCAACTTCTGGTGTTTGCCTGGTTCTTAGCCTCAGCAATAAACAAGAAAAAAAATCAGCGTTCGCTGTTTTGACATTGTGAATGTTTACTAGCTTGTTCGTGTGGCTTGTAATTCGTGTTTGGTCATACCTACCGTGCACTACATTTATTCGCTTTTGCAAAACATTTACGTTGCTGCTCACCTCCTATGAAATATGTGTTTCGAAAGTATTGGAGTCACGTATACGTTGCGGCAGTGCGCAAAAGATAAGCATCGTCTTCATTGTATAAAAAGGTAGCGCCGCCTGCGGTAATTATGTCAGGCAGGCGCAACGACGCCAAAACATTGGGAAGCCATAAATTGGGCGGGCATTGACAATATAAAGGGGGCTGCGGCTTGTTAGTCTGACCGAAGCCGACGCTACAATCCGATAGAACCAATCAAACAGCGCTAAAATCGCATAGTCACGGTCCCCGGCGTTTTTGTGTGTTTGCAATTCCCAACTAAACCGGTCACGCATATTGAATGCCCCACAACCCCGCGCTTTTTCTTATGCGCGATTGGTTTAGTCGGGTATGCCTGACGCGCTATAAGACAACGATCACGATCGGATGACGACGCACTTTTGACGTTGTTTCATTCTCCCCGTCAGATCGTGGCATCGGCTGCATCCGTACTCAATATGAAACGGAGTACATAATATACGATGCTCACGTAGGCGTGTGCCAATAAAGTCAAATATTGCTTTATTGGAGTCTTGAAAACGATATGCAAACAAACTTTTCCAAAACTTCAATGGGGAGAAAGACCGCGGTTCTCGGTATCTGTAGTCTGAGTAGCTTGCCCTTGGCTGTAGGTGCTTACAAATCAACCGTGCTCCACACGTCACACTAGCCAGCCTCCGATCATCAATTCAGCGCGTCTGAATTTTAATGTGCGTACACTCGGCGTGAGGAAAGTATGGACGCCAAGCAACCTAATTAGTGAAAAGAGAGGAGGGGTGCCGCGTGAGACGACGCCAACGACGCTCGGTTGGCTTCCCCGAGCGAAAGCCATTGCCTTTCAGGTGACGCCGCCGCAAGCTAATACAGGGGCACTGCAATCCTTACTTAGTTTTTCCACTCACGTTGCACGCTTGGACGTCATGCAGCTTTTAAGAAATATTCGAGTTGTTTTCTAGCGGTCTCGTTTAAATCACTACAGGGTCGACGGTTCCGATCGGCAGTACCAATATACATATTCAATGACAGCTTAAAGGACGCAGAGCGTGGTGAGTCGCCAGAATCGCTTCGTATTAGTAAATGAAATCGAAGCATGAGCGGATAAGAGCGCCAAGGAACGAATCACCAAGCAAGAAGAGTGATAATTTTAAACCACACACTGGCGATTTCAAGATGTCTGTGACTATAGTAATAGTGAAAAGTAGAAGACGAAGGCTCGATAATATAGGCAGTCACGATTAAAGTGCTCGATGGAGTGGACTGCTAGCACCATCAAGGTGACGATTGATGGGAAGCTCTTGAGCTAAAAATCTCCGTGCCTCGCCGCAAATGGTGGTTCGTCGCCGGAAGCCCCTATGAGCCAATAAGAGTACCCGCGTGCACCAAAGAAGGTGCGTTTTGAACGCGCCACGAGACAAAACTGACGACGCGTCACCAATGACCAGCGGTAACTTGGGTGGCAAAATTGAAGAGTGGAGGTACTTGGATAGAAGTCGAAATATTCGGCACTTTTTTCCTTCCAACAAAGGATTCGTTTCACTCTGACGGAACTGAGACAAGCAGAATGCGTTGGTTGCCGTCACTGGTCACGTACCCGTGTCATTTAAGCCAATGAACTACAAAATTCAGCAAGGCGGTCAAAGGCAGCCACGCGCCAAAGTTCCCCCGGATGACGTTCGACTGAATGCCACTAAGCGTATGCGTGCGCATGCCAGCAACCTTTTTCTGGGAAACAAGGACAATTTTACAAAGTTTGATAACGATACTCGGTCGGGGAAGGAGCGCAATTCCAGTCCATCCTACGAAAAGGCGCATAGACTCCGATGTACTTGGGGCGTGATAAACGTTCCTCTTTTACTGAACAGTCGTCTCGTCACAATGATTACAACGATGAGCGCCATGACAGTAAACTCTTGACGCTGCTTGATCGAATCCATCAAATCCCTGCGTCGACTGCGGTGGGAATGAATGTTAAACGAAGTATACCTCCACCAACCTGATCCCACTCGAATGGCGCCAGCTCTGCAATTGGGCCCGAGCCCCATCCCGAGCGTCATTTGGCGGATAGACCGGACACGACGCCCAACCAAGCGCTTACGCAGTATTCATATTCAATTTTTGTCTGCTCTCCATCCCATTGTGATGACGTCGAATTCTATAGTGCTTTGATCATTCTAGGTGGTGTTGACCAACGCCGTAACTTCCTGGAGTTCGTCGTCGTGTTCTGGATTTACTGCGCCTGCGGGTTGAATTCAGTGCGGCGTCTACGCCGTGTTATTACAGTTGTTTGTGCACGCGTTTGCTTTTACTACTTCTGTCACGATAGTATACCGTCGACGTTCTTGCGTAGCAAAAAAAAAAGCTATGCGTTCATTACGTTACCGTTCTTGCATCGTCGATAGCGTCCTGCACGCGATCATGCACAGAACTATACATTTGCTAATTTTGAAATTGTGTGACATGAACGGTCGGTTAATACCTCAAAATATATGCACGTACGCGAATTGCAAAATTTGAAAAATTAAATTAGCCTTCTATTATAGCGGCTTTCAAAAGTAAAATTGCAACGTCGCTATTTTTTTTGCGTTTTAGTTAATTTGAAAGGATAGCGTAGCGCGAAAAAAGGACACGTAGCGCGCGAGCAGTGTCTCCTGGGTACATAGGCATCTTTGCGTCTGTGACAGCAGACAGCCACGGCCGCATGGGCCCGGCTACGCAGCGAATCTTTTCTAGAACAGGTGACACCGCTCTTTGCAGCGCGAGTGTGGTGTAGTGTGTGATGGTCGGCTGCCGCACAAAGACGCAGTCTAAAAAGGAGGAAAAAAATTACAGATTCCCGTTTCTCCCACGAAACGCACACGTTAGTGCGAAAAGACTCGTCCGCTCTATGTGAGATGGTCCATCAGCAGAAAATACAGATCTCGACTAGTACCGTGTATGTGGAATACCCTTTGTCTCAGGTAAGTTTTGGCACAGCTTGATTTTCTGCGACATTATTTGTTCAAATGCCGCGCAGCAGGCTAGGCCTACCCGCGGCCAAAGAATTATCACCGTTAGCTGCCAGCTTCACTCTAAAAAAGTCCTCTGCGTCTGCTTACCCGCAAAACACTAGAAAGGCCAATCTTTGCGATCTACGAAATCAGCGCAGCGAACGATGAGGCGGAACATTCGTTAAGACTTAAAAATGAAGTCTCCGCTGCAGCATTGCGCAATGCAAAGCGTCATGCTTGCATTGCGTAATGCCACAGCGCAGACTCAATTTTGAGGTCTAAACAGATGCTCTGCCTTATCATTCGCTGAGCTGATTTCGTAGATCGCAGAGATTGGCTCTTCGAGTGTTTAGCGGGTAAGCAGATGAGCAGGCATTTCTTTAAGTTTAACGGCGACGACGTTCCTTTGCCTGGAAGCAACCCCAAAGATTTTCCTTGCCATTAGGTGCCAGGTAAACGCTACGAAAGCTCCGGATCGCTGCGAGCGGGAGGAATATCTGCTCATGAACGGAGGTTTCTTTCAACGCCGCTATTGTGTGAAGAAGCTCCCGTTCAATTCGGAGTCACGAAAGCAACCTGTGCCGATACAAACCTAAGGTAAAGTGCTTTCAACGTGCTTGGTACTTGTCGAGACCTTTTTCGTTGGCGCACGCGAGCCGTTCGCGTGCTGACGGACCAAGAGCGGCGGAGCGGTCGACTAATTCGCCCTCATGTGTTCCTATATTCTCAGAATTTTCAGAAAACCGGGGATCGGCAACGTCGCTCTACTTTCTTTCTTTTTTTTTCCACTGCGTCTTGTTGTGGCAGCCGACCATCACGCGTGACACTGTACTCGCGCTGCAAAGTGTGGCATCACTCGAAGCAGAGAAAGGTTCGCTGAGTACCCGTGCGGCCGTGGCTGTCTGCTGTCACAGGCGCAAAGATGGCGATGTACCCCAAATGCACTGCTCGCGGTCCATGCGTGAACTCTCCATATACGCAACAAAATAAATATAATACGAAAGAAAAAGACGTGAACGGAAAACGTATCGTGGTCCGTCATCGCCATATTTTTTTCGTGTATATTTTGCTCGCTAATTCTGATCGTGACGTCTATCGTACCATCAAATGTTCAATGCCTCCCGGGACCTATAAGTTCACAAAACAATAATACGCTTCCAATAATAATCACTTACTTTAAAAATATATATATATTCATAAAAAATACGCATTTTGCAGAAAAACTGGCTTCAATTATAACAATTGAATGCGAAAAATGTATATCTCTTTTCTTTCTTGGGGCCTACATAAATGTTCTTGAGTTAGACCGCGAGCAGCGATTTGGGTAATATCCAATAGAAGATCTATAAAACTTGGAGAGCTCCCAATGTTCAGATGTCGGTAAATCATCAATGCTGAACGCAGATCTGTAAGATTATTTCTCTAGTTTCACATAGAAGGAGATAGAGAAGTTGCCAACTAAGTTGGCAGCTCCCACCTCCTATTCTCTCACCTTCGAGGAGCTGAATGAGTTCAGCCAAGGCCTCCGTCCGTCTCGAGTCTGTCTCCCCCAGTTCCTCTTCAGCAATCCGGCGAAGATTTGGCGAAAGAGTTCCATTTTTCCCACCACAAACTCCGTTTCCAAGATGCGACCCGCTCATCGTTGACACTTTCACGTTCGTGAGCCGCGGCGCCGACTGGATCGACTTCGGCGGCGGCCGACTGCTAAAAGTGCGGGAGAGGAGGAATGTTTATGAAGGAAGGCTGAAAAGCGGCGACACACCAGTAGTCCGTGAGTCTAGCACAAAACATCACGGCCGCAATCCGAACAACTGCACGGTAAACCGGTTTCTAGCAGCCATCAGCAACAATCTCGACAAAGACGTCCGGCAAAGATGCCCTTGGGCGACCGATTCCACGGACTGCTGGTTTCTGCAGCGGCATTGAGCGAGGGCGACACTTTCCACGTGTTTTCCTCGACGATCGTTTGCGATGCGAGGTGGACATGCGTTTCACCCTGACATTGTTTACAAGGTTGGTTGGAAACGAGCTCATCTTGATCTGTACCGTGCTTCCCATGTAAGCCACGCTGCGTTTCAAGGTTTTAAGACACACTGGGAGATCCTCAAGTACATAGAATTGCCGTCTTTAATGTTAGCTTCAAACTTCCCCCTTTCACTTCGGCTCAAGTGAAATAAAACAGAGAACATAATAATATAAAAAAAATGAAAGTAGGTCAGCTTCCCGTATTACGCGAAAGATTTTATGCAGGCAGTTAGAATACAAAACACACGTGGACGGTGATCGAAAAACACAGCTTCGAATTCCGGCGTTGACAGATTTTGTTTGTCAGGTATTTTCTAGTTTATTCATTTGGTTAATTTAATCATCTGCATATTTGGAGTAGATTATCTCAAAAATCTCGAAGCGGCTATTTGAAGGCCTAGTACGACATTTCAAGTCGGGACAGCTTTGCCTCATACTTGCAATGGCTGTGCGGGTTTTAATATTCATCGAGGTAAACAGCATGAATCAAGCAAAACGCCATAGGAAACAAAAATAAAGACGCGAAAGTAAAAAGCAACTTACAAGTGCACGTCACTCAGGTTAGATTTTAGTAAAATAAATAAAATAAAAATACAACTTCACACGCGTGTCTTCGAATTTTTACCCTCGTGTATACGCTACCTCATTGACGTCAAACTTCAGAGATGAGTGCGATGACTCAGGGGTGGGGTGCGACGAATGAATTTCTGATTGTAATCGCTAGATTTACCCAAGAAACTGTTTGAACCGCTCTTTAGCGTCAACTCAGTTTGACCTTGATCTTTTTCACGCTCGTTCAGTTTTTTCAAAAGCATTTCCTACAAAAGTTGTTATTTTATTATTATGAGATCTCGCTGCTTTCAAAGATCAATTATTATTAGTACGTGTACTATAAGCGGCACATTTTCATCACAAATCCAGTATAATGTGTGCCGTTCTTTTTTTTTTCATTTTCTCAGAAATAAATACAGTGTGCTATAGATAGGATGGGTGCCATCCACCGCAATGCAACCGCCCAGGACACGCTTCATAAATTTTATTCGGGCGACTTTGATAATTGTTGTCATTTGAATAAATTACCACGTACTATATACTCCATGCTAATTTATGCGTATGGTAGTGGTGATTGTGCGCACGTTCTGTAGTCACTAAAAGATTAGAAAACGCAGTGCGATGCCTATTATTTCCACGCTTCTTGCTTCGTGGCTTTTTCATCCATGTTCTCATCGGCCAATATTGCATTCTTAATGGCTGTAGAGAGATAATGCCACGTTCGGGGATCGCCTAATCCCGAGTTTTTTTATTAAGATGTCAGTGACAATACTGGTTGATACAAAAAAAAATTGAGGCGGATCAAACTGAAAAGTATGCGGTGCATTCAAGACGTCATTGTAGTCGGACGTCTTGAACGCACAAGCCCTGTGCATTGAAAACGTCGCAAGCGCTGTGTCGGCGCTCGTCTCAAACTAGGGTTCGTTCTGTCTGTCGGAATGCACCGCAGTAGATGCACCCAAAGTAATGTTAGCACACGCCATACAGAGACATACGTGCTTCCTCTATCTCGCACAAACTATAACTTTCAGTCACTACATTATAATGTGCCATGATTATTGAACAAGTATATCACAAACAACATAAACATATACACGTTAAATAAAAAAGACCTCCGCTTGTACTGTGTGTAGCTTCACGTAGTGGGATTTTGAATTACATGTTTTTGTTGTGATCTTTTTTTTTTGTAGCATGTGATTTTGAGTGTTAAAGCTGCTGCCTATGTAAAGGGATCCCAGAACCAGTCAAGCTGTTTTTTAACAGGTTTTTGTCTGTCGATCCTTCCAGTTTTCTGGAAAAAATAAAGATTTGATTTGATTTGATTTGATTTGAGTCACTGGCGGCTATAGCTGTGTGCGCGACTACTGAGCGTGTGGTGACGGCGAGACTTGTGACTAATCTGACTTGAGACTTGTTGTTTTGTCCGTTTTTTTTTATTTTGCCGTGTCTCCGGTTCACGATGGAAGTTCTTCACCAGCTCGCCTGTGCTTTTAGCCTTTCTTCGCTGACGGCGAGCTTGCACAGTTATTTTGCGACGTGCATTCCACACCATAAAGAATGCCGGTCTTCGCAGCCTATTAATGTGAGCTTGTTCTGTGCATGCGCTCTAAACGGCGCCCTCAAATATGGCGTCCAGTGAATAACCCCTACATAGTTCAGTGACGAAGGACGCGAGCTTTGCTTCATTTACGTTGAGACTTTTATGGCGGCGTCGACAGGCGCAATGATGTGGAATACAAAGGAGAAAATGTGTAAAGCTTCCCCTCAAAATGAGTTGAAGACTATATCATTTAAAAAAAAAAAAGTGTTCATCGTCGTGCTTGTTGATTACGTTTATCTTGTATGGGACGGTGCGCAGTAGTATCAAGGACCTTTATACTGACCGGTTCTTTTTTTTCCACATCGTCTTACTTCTTCCGAAACTGAAACAAAAAAAAAAAGCAAACACTGGTCAGTAGCTGGCCCAACGAAGCTGACGACGGAACAGTAAAAAATATCACATGAGGCTCTCCTCAGGAGCGATACGTATGCCGTATTTTCCGGGCTACACATCGTTAAAAGTCGAAATTAAAGACCGAGTGGAATATACAAACAATGCAGGGATTTGTTTTGTTTTTTTTTTATTTTTTTCAGTATCGTTAATTTGGTGAGACGCGAAGGGTTTTCTGAAAGACAAATGACGTATAATTTTTATTTCTGTAGGATACAATTTTTCTTTGCGTTCATAAAGCAGGAATTCTTCAAGATGGGCTCTACAACGGGTGCGGGCTACAGTGCAGAAAATACGTTAGACCGTTGGCAGCGAGGCTCAACCTTGCTCTCAATGAAGGACTTCGTTGCACTGGGTGCGTTTATTCGCTGCTCCAGAGTGAAGTGGTTTTTCACTCCTTCCATTAGGTGGTGAAAACTTGCTGTGAGTGTAATTCGATCCAGTCTACCGGATTCAAGATCTCGTGCACAAAGTCGTGGAACAGTGCACGAGAGCAGCGGGAAAGACGGGACCTGGTTCCGGATGACTGATGTGTCTCTGTCGTTGGAAGAAGAAAAGGCGGACAAACAAAATGGCTACCGGCGATATGTCGTGTGTGGTTTGCGCGTTTTTCGTTGCAGGAAAGTGCTCGCGGTTATGCGAATCGCGCGTCTCAGTTTCGTTTCTACTTCAAGCACTCTTCTGTCTATCTATGCTGGAACGCAAACTAAATGATGTAGAAAACTGCATCGGGCACTGATTGGCTATTCTCTCAGGTCACGTGACATGACGTTGAAATGGAGTTGTTCCCTATGCAGTTCGAGCTATGCTCGTAAAATGATGCAGTTGGCGGTGACGTCAAAACGCCGTCACGATGCACTTTGACGGTGCAGTTAACTGAGTGGTCGAGACGAAGCCGGAGATCGTTCTGCATCTTAAAAGATGGCGACCCTAACATAGGCATCTCTACTGTTGGGTTCGCCAGCGGAACGAGTTTTTAGAGATCACCGGGATGCTTTCGAGACGAGCGATGCGAGGTTTGTGGGCGAATACCGGCTGACCAAAGGGGTGACTCGCTGGCTGTGCGACCAGCTTCGCGCAAACCTCCAGCGGCGTCGCGAAGGGCCCCGTGTGTTGACGGTTGAACAACAAGTCCTCGCAGCTCTACGCTTCTACGCCGCTGGCGGCTTCCAGGGAACCGTCGGGAGCGACGAAAACATTGGTGTTCAGCAGTGCTCTGTGAGTCGCATACTTGTTGATGTCACCAACGCTATCATCGATTGCCTCGGATTGAAGTGGCTGTGTTTCCAGCAACCTCAAGCAGAAAAGGCGCTCACAGAAAGGACGTTCTTCGAGCGATGCAAGTTCAGCGGCGTGATCTATAAATATTCTAAATACACTTACGCGATTCAACACGATTGTGTTTTCATTTGAGTGCGCCCCATATAAGCGATTTGGCTGAACGAAAAGCCAAGCAAGCGACGGTAACAGGTTTAAGACTTTAAGTTGAGCTAGTTGGTTCATACTTCAGTTAGAGAGAGAGAGAGATATATATACTTCATTTTAAAGCAACTACTTCAGGTAAGGCGAGCTGAACTAGAATAAACATACACATAAAAAAAAGACCATACACACCGTGGGACTAACAACTGATTTTCTCTTTCCTCCTCTTCTACTACGAACCCAACTTGAGGGAAATATTCTCTTTTCTTCTTTTTTGCTTCCTACTTCACCGAAAATTTAACCCCTGAAGAAACATTTTTTCTTTCTTGTGCAGCACGAGAGAAGGTGCACTAACGCAGTCACAAAAAGTCAAAAAGTCAAATGTGTCGTTAGTTTATACAGCAGCAGGTTAGTCTGCCTGAACATGGCGACATTGTTACCCACTGTAGATAAGCAATTTAGCCAGTGCAGTACGACTGCTAGCCTGGGGTCTTTTGAACGTGCACCACGCAGTAGTGATACAGGACCGCACGCCGGTACGATGCTCATCCAGGATGGCTAGGTTGGACATTGTACATGTTCCTTTTAAAAGTACACGGAAGTGACGTCATCAGGTCTGATTGGTTGAAAGCAAAAGTGACGTAATTTCCCTAGAAAAATGTAGGCGGAGTCGGCAAAACTGGGCGGAGTCGCCAACCGAACGTGACAACAAAGTGACGTTTCACTTTGTACCGAGTACGTTTCAAAAGGTACTTGCTCCGAAGTAGGTGTCATTGGCAGCTATGTTTTCGGCGGCGAGGCGTCGCCGTCTCGTTACTTCGACTTTTTCTTTAATAGAGCTTTTTTCTTCGCCCGAAAGGCTGTATCGTGAACACCGCGATGCATTCGAACTCCCGGAGGAGATTTTCCGCAAGCAATACCGCCTGCCGAAGAACTTGGT
This sequence comes from Ixodes persulcatus, assembly GCA_013358835.2. Lineage (NCBI taxonomy): Eukaryota > Metazoa > Arthropoda > Arachnida > Ixodida > Ixodidae > Ixodes > Ixodes persulcatus. Next base: position 1,231,831 of record JABSTQ010010663.1, on the reverse strand, counting down.
GCGGTGGTTGTGCGACGAACTTCGCGAGGAACCGGAGTTGAGGAGAGTGCGTACCTCGTGGACGGTCATGACTGTGGAGCTTCAAGTGTTGTGTGCACTGCGCTTCTACGCCACAGGGAGCTTCCAAGGCATGGTGGCGAGCGACGAACACGTAGCGCGGGACCAAAAGACCGTCAGCGTTGCGGTCCGCGCCGTGTCCGTCGCTATCGTGCGTCGTCTCGGGGTCCAGCGTGGCTGGATCCACTTCCCCGAGACGCCGAGCGAGAGGTTCGACGCGGAGAGGGGCTTCAGGCTGCTCGGCAGGATACCCGGCGTCATCGGTTGCGTGGACGGGACCATGATCTCTATCGTCGGCCCGTCCAAGAACGACCCCACCGTCACGAAGGCGGCATACTGGTGCCGAAAATACTTCTACGCCCTCAACGTGATGGTGGTTAGTACACTCATGTTACTTTATAGTCAAAACGCGTCCCAAATGTGTAGAAAAAAAAAACGTAACGCCGATACGGTGTAAATATGCCGTTTTATGACTGCGGGCTGTGGGGTCTCACGACTGCGCGAGCATCTCTACGTAGCATGTGAGCCGTGAGACGCTTCTCCCAAAATAATGCTTGTCTGTTAAAACGTGCAAGCAAAATAAAATAAAAAAAAATTTCGTTTGAAGGTGGTTGTACCTTGCATCCAGGAAGGTGTGTTGACATGCATGTGTCAGACAAAATAACTTGAAAGGTTCTGGAATTGCGACTGCTTTGTGAACCATAAGTACAATCTACTACTTGTGGATTCAGGTGATTACATGTCGATATCTCTCTCACTTTCAGGTGTGTGACGCCGACTGCCGGGTAATGTGCATCGATCCACGGTACCCTGGGTCGGTGCACGACTCCTTCGTGTGGCAATTTTCGTGGCTCCGAAACCGACTTGAGCAAGGGCAGCTGCCACGCGACGGCCGGTTCCTGCTTGGTGAGCATACTGAATTCATTCCTTACGCACACGGTGGCTCCCACTGCTTGAAAGCCACAGTACCACACAAACTGTGCTTGTTGTGAGGCACACAGACACAGTGCTGGAACTTCTTGAAGTGAGACAACACCCAAAGTTTGGCCATTATTCTCTGTTTATGTCCACATAACTCTCACACTCTGCAGGCTATGAAAACCACACTACACCAATCTCATGACAGTGATAGACCGCGCAAGTCATGCGACCGCAGTGCAAGTCGCTGTCCGGTTCGGCCCACTCACTGTTACTGTCTGCCTGTACTCTCTTGCTGGTTGGTTTAAAGCTCGTTGAGTCAGTCTGAAGGCAGGCACTTTGAATGAAGTTGGAGCTCTTTCGCTGATCCCTGGGGGCTCGCCTGGTCGCTTTGAAGGTCGTCAGTCTGTCCGGAGTGCGATCCATTCCTCCTTGGCCACTTGGGGCTCGCCGAATCTGTCCTAGGGTCGTCTCTGTCCCACGCTATGGGTTCTTTTCCCTGACCCTTCTTCTTCGGTCTGCCTAGCTCCTCCTATTAGACCCTCCGTGTCCCGGCAGGAGCTGACCCCCTTCCAATCTGGCCACCCGCTCTCTTTTCCCCATCTCCAACACCCCTGAGGATTAGGAGAGAGGCTCGTCGAACTGGCACCTTATCCCCCTGCTCGCCAAAGACAAGGCCAGTGTGTTCTGCTTTGCCTGTGCCTGAGGTCACAGCCACACTCCCAAAAGCAACAAAGCATTAGCTTTTGTCTGTCGGATACCAGGGCCTAATAATGCACTTACATGCAACACAGCACCCCTAAAGAATCGAGCACACATCCCACATGACCCCACCAGGAAACACATAGTTGCATGAAATAACAGGGATTGTGTAGGCAAGCTGGTGCTAATTAATCATAATGTAAGCTGATACTGTAGTCCAGAAATATTAACAAACTTTTAAGTCACACTTAAGTTACATTATAATTGACATAGTTACAAACAGCTTTTTTTGCTGTTTTCTTGCCTTACATTTTAAGAAGAAAAGAATGTAATATGTTCCGTCCTCTACATGTGCAGGTGACAGCGGCTACCCCTTGGAGCCTTGGCTCATCACCCCTGGTCCCCGGGAACCACGCGACCTCCACCCCTAGCGGCCGGTTTAATAAGGCGCATTCCTCGGTCAGGTCTGTTGTGGAGCGCTGCATCGGGCTGTTGAAAAACAGATTCCGGTGTCTGCAAAGGCACCGGGCTCTGTATTACCACCCTTCAACAGCCACTGCCATTATTTCGGCATGTGCAGTGCTTCACAACATCTGCCTTGCATCGAACGAGCCAGAACCGGAGTCAGACTCCGACCCTGAAGTGTCCGAGTTGGAGTCTGAGCCGAGCTCGGACGGTTCTGAGCCGAGCTCGGAGGGGTCAGCGTCGGCTCCCGAGAGGCTGGCTCCTGCCGGCCCTCCGGTCGGCCTTCCGGTCGGCCTCTCGGACAGGGGAAAGGCTCTGAGGCAGCGCCTTGTCGCCCGGTTAGGAACCCGCCGCAGACGTGCCCGTGCGGAGCGCCACACGCAAGGAGTCCGCCGCCACGACGGTGGTCCCGACCACCAGGGACACCGTCGGGAAGCCCCTCAGCGCCCTCGCCAGGGTGGTGCCCAGCATGGACGCCGCCGGCGACGGGGAAACCTCTCGCCACCACGACTGAGGTCCTGACCACCAAGGACCCCGTCGGCATCCTTGCCCTCAGTGAAGCCCTCCCCGTGGAAGCCGTAAAGTGCACAGTACGCTTCCTGCTCCACAGTCATGGCCGTCCATAAGCTACGCACTCTCTTCAGCTCCTACACCTTGTGAAGTTCGTCGCACAGCCAGCGTGCTGCCTCCGGATACGTGTCGAGTGCATCGCGGTGATATTGATACAGCCTTTTTATTTTATGAGCAGAAGGCATGAGACGCAGTGGGACAGTGACAGAAAAGTTTAGTTGCCAGACCAACAGGTCATCTGGCTTGCCCCTGCAAAGAACTGAGAATTAATTCTGACTACCTCTAGAAAGAAATGTTTGCTTTTGCAGAGATTGATTTCTTAGTTGTTGATTGAAGCAGGGATATTGTTGTCGTAAGCATTGTTTCATTTTACGAATGCTTCAAAGCGTCGTGCCTTCTGCTCCATTTTACTATCTCTTTTATGGCACTTCATCAAAGTTCGGTGATTGTGTTATCTCAAGACAGTGCGCAGGTAGTTTGTTTTGGAAATTGCTTATTTCTTAAAGAAAAACTTGTAATTTCATAAATAAAAGTGTGATAACATGGACGGTATTATTTATTTCTTGAAGTAAAACAGCATAGACTGGAGCCATGTAAAAATGGGCAGTCTGAAGTATATATCACAGATGTTTTGTTGAACATTCTCGTCTTATTGAGCACGATAGTTAAATCTCGAAAGGACACAAAAAAATTCTTCGACTAGCATACCACCATATCAACACTGGACCACTCTGAAAGAAGTATCACAGATGTTGCTCTAAACATTCTTATTGAGCGCAGCAATAGCTAATTCTCGAAAGATAAAAAGTTATTTCAGACTAGAAAGGCACCGTAATAAACACTGGGTCATTCTGAAGGAATATATCACATGTTTTAAGGACACTATGAAGCACACAGTCTCTAGATTGCATTTCGTCAGACATATGACAATGATACACATAAAAAGCATAAAGGCCAAGCTCCTTGCTTAGGTAAGACAAATAAATGTAGCTGCTATTGCAACCCATGACTAGACTGCAGGCCTCTTAAGTTCTCAATGAAAAATTTCTTGACACCGGACCGGAATGAAAGAACACTTCCTATAGTTAGTGACGGGTTAAGAATGAAGTGGAGGCTCGTCCCACCTGTTCCCACTTCAGCAGAGCAAAGGCTGGAGGGGAAGCTAGCTTCTTCTCCACTGTTCGCTCTGCTAAAGTGCAAAGAGGTGGAGAAGCTTCCACTTCACTGTTAACGTGTCGCTGTTCGTCAAAACACGAGACATGGCTTGCTTGAGCATAAATCCATCTGTTGCCCCAGCCAATATTTTCTACTTTCTTCACAGGTCTTAGCCAAGGAAAATTGACAAACCCAGCTCTTGGCGATTGCTGTAATCTGACTATTGCACCAATCTCAAAGGCAGCAAACTTAAACAGCCGGCTTGGCATGTGTAAGAAATAAATAAGTAAATAAAATGCAGCAAAATTAAACAGCCGGCTTGGCATGTGTAAATAAATAAGTAAATAAAAAGCAGCTACATGAAACGGCCAGCTTGGCGTGTAAATAAATAGGTAAATAAATTTAAAGATCGGTGTCGGGAGGGGTGGGGGCTGTGGCCAGGGCTGCGGCCAGCGCTGCGGCCAGGGCTGCGGCCGGAGGAGCGGGGTGGGCCGGGGCCGGGGCTGCAGGGTTCAGCGCTGCAGCCAGGGCTGCTGCCAGGGCTGCGGAAAGGGCTGCGGCCCGGAGGAGCGGGGTGGGGCCGGGGCCGGGGCTGCGGGTGAGCCGGGGCTGCGGGGGTGGGCCTGGGGCTGCGGGGTGGGCCGGGGCTACGGGTGGGCCGGGGCTACGGGTGGGCCGGGGCTACGGGGTGGGCCAGGGCTGCGGGTTGCTCCAGCGCTCTGCTGGCCAGCAGGAGGAGCAGCTGGACCAGGGTGCTGTGGGTGTTTTCGAGCCCCGAGGCCGTCCTGTCCTGGTTACTGGAGATCCGTTCCAGGACCTCCAGGAGCTGAAATTGACAAATGAGTTTCATTAACATTGGGCAGCATATTTCCATACACCCACAGTATGCCAAGACCTTGCTCATGCCACAACTCTGTTTCATTCTGCACCATTGTGGACATGCACTGCTTTCTGTGGCCTCATGGCAGCACCTTGGTCTGAAACTTGTTAATTGTAAGTGCGCGTACGTTTAGTTTGAGCCTGTACCCGGCTCGGAACTCCCTCTCCTCAGCAGCCTGGTCCGTGTTTGCTGCAGCAGCAGGGCCTGCTGCTCCACGGCCTGGATGGCAGCCGCGTCGTGCCGCTCCTGCCGAGACTGCCGGGGGGGGGGGGGCGCGCGAGGCACGGTGGGACGCACCCACGACCCCTGGCGTGGCATTGTGTCTGCCAGGAAACCGAGTATATGGTGATGATGGTGCTCATACCTGCACTACTGATGATAGGTCCCACTTGCCCTAGCAAGAGAGCTTACCTCGTGAGGTGGAGGGCACCGGCTCGGCTGCCATCTGGTGCCTGCTGCTGCTTGACCTCTCCTGGAAGGGGAATTTATAACAACTCGTAAGAACACACAGCCTTGTCTCTGCTTCCCATGTGTTGACCAAAGATTTTGATGAGCATGCATTCTACTCGGGGGAGAACATTTTGAGAATGCCACCTCAGAGGCATTCTCACTTTGTTCTTTTGCCAACGTTTCCAATGAGTACCGGGATATATGTCTAGTGCTAGCATATCATCTTCCCAAAATTACAAGCAAGATACCACAGGGATTTCTGGCAACAGCCAGGGGCCTAGGTGTCAAAAATGACACATGTCCCTGTTGAGTGTCAAACATTTACATTTCGCCACTACATGGACTGAATGTAATGTCTTCTGCTTAGAGCTCCTAATATTTGGAAAAGGCCAACACCTTTCTTAAATGCATTCTCATTGATATTCCGCGGTGCAGAGCATTGGTGCCCGCTGCGCTGCACTCTGTGTTAGCATGATGGTAATTGTTGAAGTACGTACCTGCTGGTCGTCCGGTCGGCGGGTACCCGCACCCCAGGGGCCCCGAACGCCGAATCGGCGCCCACCAGCGTCAGGATCCTGGCCAGGGACGACGCTAGTGGGCACACGGTCGAGCTCCCACCCCCGGTCCTTCTGTTGACAACGAAAAACGACTCAATAAATTTTTTTGCACTATCAGCAGACTACAAAGCTTACCTTGCGGCCTCGTTCAGCACCGCAGCTCGCTTCCGCGCCTTCATCACACGCCGGGACCAATGCTCCTTCCACTGCTTGGAGCTCTTGGTCGGTGGCCCCAGCGCGTTCAGGCGCCGAGCGAGCCTGCTCCCACAGCCGCTGTTTTCGTCCCGCGTCAGGGCGGAGGAGAGGTCGGTGGCGTGGCGTGCGAGCAACGGGTGCTCAGTCATGAAGGAGAGTTGCTCCTCCTTCTGAGCAGCCGTCACTCGCGCGCTCCTCGTTGGTTCCGCCGACCCCTCCGCCGACCCCTCCGCTGCCCCCGGCACCCCCGGCTCCTCGTGGTCGGACATCTTTCTTTGAAGAAGGCGCGCATCCCGCATTATATTGGAACAACTTTCTCTCCAATTAACTCTTAAATGTATTGCAAAAGGACACAAAAAAGCGGTTGTTTTAACAACGCCCAACAGGTTTTTATTGTTTTTTCATTTTTTTTACCTGTAATAGAACAGATGCGACGGCCAACGACGCACAGGATTGGTTGCCGTTCGTTCACTAAACGCAGGAACTGCTCCCCGCGTCGTAGTAAATCCTACCCCGTATCTCGCGCGTAGGGACGGCTCGGGGAATGTGTAGCTCCTTCCGCTCGTCGGGGGTTGGCTCCGGACGTCACTCAAACGGGTGACAGGTGTCAAGTTTGCGATGACGTAGCGGCGTCAAAGTGGGCGGAACCGCCACGTGAGTGTTGCTAGGATACGTTCCTCCTTCCCATTACGTCACTTCCATGTACCTTTTCTCAAATGTCCAACCTAGCGATCAGCACCCCAGGTCGCCCATATAAAGCCGGTGGTGTCCATGACACTCCGCTAAGCGTCTTTTTTTTTTTTTTTTTTTTTTGCGACGAGTAGTTTTTGCAATATCGAATTTGTCAATTTTCGTGAAACACCCTGTATACATACCACGCGGAAAGTACAAAAACGTCATTGGCTATATTTCAAATGGCTTACCACCAGCCTGCCCCCCACCCCCCCCCCTCTCCAGAAATTAGTTTACGTTCATTCAACGCTGCGTTCGCGATAAGAAAGCGGTAGAACGTCGGGCTACAGACATTGTATTCGACAAGCACGTGAATACCGCGTTTTAATATTAACACAGAATATGTTTATTGGCTGGATTTCATTCGAAAAGCGTTACGTTCATGTGCGACAAAAATGCTTTACATGCAGGCTAAGGAAACAATGCAAGAACAGCCCATTGCAGGCAATGCATAAGCATCTAAGGATATCCGTAATTGGTTATAATTGAACATACGTACACATAACTAAGCGCTATTGATTGTTACAAGCGAGATTCACCACTGGGCTCAGTGGGAATCGAACCCCGTATTGTGCGTTACACAGCCTTTGCTCGGCGCCATGAGATGGTGTGCGCGAGCTGCAGGACCAGGTATGAGCCACGAAATCTCATGGGAAGAGGGACCGTCGTCGCGCGCCACTGGGTCCCAAACGACGAAGCATAGCTCCGCAGGTGTTCCGAAAACGTCACGGCCCTAACAAAAATGGCATATCTAAACTTATATAAAAAAACAAATATGGGTATATAAAACTTGGGCATAACTGGTGATATATAGCATATCAGTTTACATAAAGCATATCTGGCCAGATATGCCCATTTTTTTATATGTCCATATCTGGGTCTGCCAAATAGGGGTTTATCCGCCTCCCATATAAGCCCAGATGTGTCCCAATCAGATAAGGCAAACTTTCTATATACTGTTATTTTCTACAAAAATCTACCAAAAGTGACTTTACAAAAATACCAATTGAATAATGAGCATGTACCAACTTTCATTAATTTCTACATGAGCTGCGCTTTACGCCACTCCTGATTTCGCTCAACTTGGTTCCCAGGGAAAGCAGGATTATGGACATTCGCGTAACGAATGTCGAAGAAACATTAATGTCGACGAAGCGTGTGTCTACGAAACGTGTATCCACGAGAAGATGGCTGTGTAACGTGTTATCACGAAACGCAGGGAGAATAAAAATTATGTATTCTACCTGTAGTTCTGACATGATTTCAGACGGCCAATGGCAGGTGACTGCAGGCAGAAGTTCGGGGAAATTATTCTCCCGGCTGCCAGGAGATCGACACGGCCTAATTCTAGAGGTAATCTGGAAGAGTACCCGCAGGAAAACAATCAATTGTCGCAAAGTAGGTTGCAGCGCACTTACGTTGACGATACCGGACTTGCAAGGTGTAATCTGAGATATTTGTCGACACGGGCACGGCTGATCCACTCAAACATAAAAAGAATAGAAAGGTGTTCGTGAAGATTGAACACGATGTAGCACCTGCTGTCCTTTGTTGAACGGAACACTAAACGCATCACAAAAAAATTCTTGGGCTTCTTTGAAGAAATCGCTTGTTGCCGATATACGGGGAGGACTTTTCGAACGAGATACCATTTACTACACAAGCAGAATCCACAGCAGCCACGCAGGGCGCGCCATATGCCAAACTAGGTCCGCATCCGCAAGCAGGCATTTCGAGATCGCCAACGGCTAATGCGTCATCCGTCACACGACGCGACTACTCGTCTGCCATTTCCTGCGCAGAGAGAGCGGAGTCAAGCGATAAAAAGACTACGGCTGATTGGTTCGGCAAGAAAGCACATTCTACCCCGCTTTCAGCTTAGGGAGAGACACAAAAGGAGAGAAGGAAAGGCCAAAACGGAAGTGCACACACAAAAGGCTTATCTTCTGGGGCATCAATGACCACAACGAGCGGATATCCACTTGTAGTCTTGTAGCCTAGGTTGATAGTGCAGTAAATGCTATGTGTGGCCTTGGGCTCCAAACAGGTGCCGTGTTCTGCCTTCTCACCAGCTTCTAGACTGTAGTCACGTGACCCTAACCGGAGACACGATTGGCCTAAAACATGCATAGCGTCTTCCCTGCTGTCAATACCGAGTAAACAGGACAGCTGTATGAAGTCCAGCTTTTGAACTTCAAAAGAAGCTGTCCAGCCCGAAAGTGACCCAAAACGATGTGAGTTTGAAGATACTATGTTTTACGCTGTGTAGCCCACATTATAATTTTAAATGAAAAAATAAGCGCGACTATTTTTTTGCGCAGGATGTCCACAAATAAATAGATAAATAAATATATATATATATATTTTACCAATAAATTTAAAATTATGTGTACACTGCTAGGTTCGCGTTTTTAAATTTCAAATTTTTTTACAAAAGAGTTTCACATAAAAGACACCACGGACAGCACATCTCCTGACTTTCAACACACAATGAATCGCCGACACTCGCAAACGGAAGGTTGCGATGCTGCGCGAACGGTTTTTGAAAGATGCTGCGTAGGGTACTCCGGGCGCAACCGCTTCGCGGCCGTTCGAAGGGAAAAGGATTCGGGACGACGAAGTAGCGCCTCGCATCTTCAGTAAGCTAACGGTTCATGTTTCCCCGCTAAATTTAGCGGGGAAACATGAACAAAAATAAGTTTCACTGCTAGATTTAGCGGGTAAATTGATGTGACTTGACATAAGCACCAATTCAATTTCCCGCTAAATTTATCGGGGCAGTTACACCGATGGCTACGCCGACACCACTTAACGCGGAAACGGGCGCCTAAGAGCTGCGATCTAAAATATAATATTTGATTAACTCGCTTTCCGATCTTATGCAGTTCGTCATATTGTCGCACGTCAAACATACAACCAAATTTTATTTGTCTTTCAATCTTCAAAATGCACAATTGATTAATTGGTCCAAATATCTGGAATAACTTCACTTTAAGGATGTAAACAATAGTTAACCAATTACACAAGACTCATGAAATATAGATCAATCAACTAGTGTCTTGGCGAGTACATGCGACGTTTTGCTTGCACGACCGGAACGGGCCATATAATATTATCAAGGAATATATTTTTAGCCATATATGTCGTATATGGCAGTATATGAACTTTTATACAGCGATATATGGCTGTATCTGCACGCCTATATGGCGATATATGGCCGTATTTGCGCACTTATATGGTATTTGCCAACTTATGTGTAGATATCGGGCCGTATTTGCTCCCATATAGCGGTATATGGCCATATCTGACTCCTTATATTATCATATATGGCCATATATAAATATATCAGGGCCATATCTGACATTTTCGTACGGGCGGGGTAGATCATAACGCAGCAACTAACGTTATTTGATTAGTTCAGTTCAGTACCCCCCTTTCTCACCGAAGCAGGCCTCCCGTTAAGTTCCTAGATAAGAGCATCCAAAAGGTAGTGACATATTTTAAGCGCCGACTGCGTGACGGTGCAAGTTTTAGGAAGCGAATGGCGGCGCACAGGAGGAGACGGAACTGAATAATGCCATTTTGTTCCAGCGGAATGTGCTTTGTCACTTGTATCGGTTGGTCAGTGGAATATGTATCGGCACATCGTCTAGATGGCATTCCACCGTACTCAATGGCTACCCTATGGAACACAGAGATTTGAAACTAAAATCCAGATGGTGCTTCAAACGACGAGAGGCGGGCTAAAGTGACGGGGGGAGGGGAAGTACCGCCCTCCTCGAGCGTTTCACCACTGAGGTAATCTAGTAACGTTGGCAGCAACCAGCTGACAGAGCTGACAACAACGGATAGCACAGCGGGCGGATGGCGTCACGATGTAGCACAGCTGCTAATAGATAGATTAACAGTTGCGATATAACTCCCTTCTCGATTAATTCAGATACCAGAAGGAGCTCCTCGCGATCCAAGGGCGCTTAGAATTAAACGCCCTACACTCACCCACGAGAAAAGTGAAACCCATGGAAAACTTCTCATTAAACTATGCTCGTGACACACTCCACTCTTAAATAAATTTAAACTTGTGTTGATCTTTCTGATCAACCCGGAAATGCCAAGAGTTTCAAGAGTTGAGTGCAACATACCCAAACCCACAAAAAGCTAGCGTAACCAAGCATAATTAATCGTAACGCAAGGATAATGCGCATATGACACATTGTATGCACCCTGGGTTTACCAAAGTGATCAAAACAAGCTATCTTTTTAAAAATCGTCTTGCCTTTACAACGTTTCTGAGCTTCACGTTGTGGTAAGTTCGACTAGACTTCTTTATTGGAGCAAGTAGTTCCCGTGCGGAGGAAGTAAAAAGGCCTTGAGCCAAACGTCAAGCGAGAGGCGGGGTTTACAAAAGCTTGTCACTGCCGTTGTCATCTTGTCGGTGTCTGTATCTAAGACATCCCATTTATCTGCTTTCACGAGAAGCACAAGTCGCCCTTGAGCATCTCTCTCGGGTAACACCACCTACAGGCTCCTCGCCGCCGGAGGGACTCTAGACGGCAAAAAATTGTTGTCGATCGAAAAAACACGCCGCGCGGGTCCTGTAGTACTTTCTTGTGGTCTTCGGTGCTGAATCTACGTCGTACTTGCGTATGCGAATACAACCCAATAGGAATTCTTTATCTTTCCTCGGGTTGAGTTCGGATTCCTGCGCTCAAAACACAAACAAAACCCATCACTTTTTCCCTGTTTTTTGTTTGCTATAAAGCGCCATTGTTAAATATTTAAACATAGGCGCGCGACAGCGTGACGTTTGCTAATATTAAACAGATATAAGAAAGCATAGGTGTCTATTCTTGTCAGTTTTTTTTTTATTCCACGGAAAAAATGATAAATAAACCATCTGAGTTGCAATTTATTTCAAACTATAATACCCACATGGCGTAAAACGTTTGGAAAATGAAGCTTTTTATTCCTAAAACGAAAAAGGAAAAAACGCGGCGATGATGTGTCACTGTACGAAGATAGTCGAATCTGGGCAGTTCTGATGTAACGCGAAACAACAAAAAACCCACAAAAACTCCGAAAGGAATAAGGTTGCAATAACGCGCTTCTTAGGTTTTGTAATGTTTGATATGAATCTTACATGTTGTTTTGATGTATTTTCTCGTGATTTATCGTCGTATGTGGGCTTCCCAAATAATATTTTCTTCAGGTTCGTCAGCTTCAAGTTGTTAAGTCAACGCTGGAAGTTGAGTTTGAGGGTAATGTCGTGGGCCCCATTCTTTTGTGTCCGACCACAACGAGAGAACACCGAGAAAAACTAGCATACAGCGCCATCTATGAGTGTGTCCTGGAACCGCGTATTACTAGATTAAAGGTTTTGCAGCATTTGCGAGATAAAACTTAAGCAATGTCTACAGAAACTTTTCACCTATAACATTGTCAGAAATAGTTCAGGCCTTCGGTGAAAAAATAATGCGTAAAGAATTAAAATTAAATACGCAGATTGCACGTGTTCGGGTGGCTACCTCACAAATCGCGCCAGTGCACCAGTTTGTTTAACATTGTCGTAGGCAGTTACAATTGAACGCTACACTCAGTCACACTCAAACGCAAACGTGTGAAGGAGCGTTCGGCTTTATGACATTTCATCTTTAGGACATCTCATCTCATCTTATCTTTAAATTGTTTCAAAATTATGAAAAATATACTAGGTTAATTTTGATTTCTACACTCATCTATTAATGAATGCACTTCATCAAATTTATACCTAGCTGCTAATTTAAGTCGCTTGCTGGTGGAACTATGTTGAGAAAGAGTGAAATAGGTAATCTCTTCAAAATATTGAAAAGCGTCGATGTTTGTACGTCAATTGGTAAGCTTGGTGAGCGTGACCTAAAAGGAGTTTGATATGACAGCACAGAAATATATGCTAGGTTTCCAACCCCTTTCTGCGGAGTCTGCCGCTGTGACAACTGGTCCGAGCAAACCTCTCAGTCTCTCCCTCTTCTCTATTACTCACTCTCTCTACCATTTAACGTTGTGACTAAAAATTGGAATGACGTTAAATTAAGAAAAGGTTATTTGTTAGAGGAACTTCTCTTTGTCCACTTCCTTAGTATAACTGTTGTTAAAAGCAGCTGTCTTCTACTGTCACTCCTTGAGTGTCGATTCGCGCTATTCCTGATTTACTCTGGATTATTTTGACGCAATAAATTTCCAGTGAGGTGAAGGGCGATTCACACACTTGCGTTGAGTGCGATCGAATGCGAGGGTTGCTATGGCAACAGCTGCGTCGGCTCCAACAAAACCGGTTTTTACCCAGATTTGTTGGAGCCGACGACGCTGTTGTCATAGCAACCCTCGCCCTCGGTCGGGCTCGACGGAAGTGTGTGAATCGCCCTTAAGCGTAAGGTAGCAATACCGCTACGACGAGGAACAGCTTTAGCAAGGCTACGACTCATAAAACATAAAAAAAAATCCTTAACTATTAAAATTGCCGCCATTCTGAGGTATCTTAACAACTTCAAATAACTTCGCTATTTCGCGACCTTTCGCGACTCCTCGAAATAGGTCGCGACGTGATATTTTATTTTTAATCAACGGAAGGGTAGCAGAGTTTGGGAAGGTTTAAGGTACATCTTCTACCACTGTTCTACCAAAAGCATAGCTTTTCATTAAATATTCCTAAGCACATTGACTAAAAGCAAATATCCTAAGACACAAGTCGCAGCGCATTTCGCGTGATCGTTTTTTTGCACTTTTTTACCATGTTCTTTTTACGTTCCTTGTTCTGCGATATATCGTGACTTCATAGAGTATACAAGGTTTAAAATTCAGATACAAAACATCGTGTTGGCTTATAGTGTCGAGGACTCCTAGAGTATGTGTACATACCTGCCAGAAGTTGTCTCAGGCGAGCGACTGCCTCCTCCCTTGCTGCGTCCGTCTTCCCGAGTTCATCTTCCGCAATTCGTCGCAGTTCAGGAGGCAAAAGACCATGTTTTGTTGTGCCGATATTGTACGTTGTACGTGGCTCGTCCGGCTTTGACATTTGATGTATCCGAGCACACAAGCGGATTAGATATACTTCACTATCTCACGCATGGAAAATAGTTGAATGTGCTTGAAGGAAGGAATACATCGTGTGAGTTCATGCATACGGCTAGCGGGCCGCTCTCCGACAAGGTCGACAAGTTTAAAGCACGTGTGCTACGTTACATTCATGAGGTTCTGCAAGTACCACTTAGAGACTGTCTTTAAAAAAAATCGGTGAAGGGTGGCATTGCGTATGCCCCAGCTAAGGCTCTAGTTTAGCAGTGATGTATTCCCGACATTTCCAAGAATTATAATACATACAATACAATAAGAAGGTGAGTGCGCCTTGTGTCTTTATAATGTTATATTGGGAAACAGCAAGGTCTGTTCAAATGAAGCTATCGAGGTGAGCAATCTTTGAACTTGTTCACTGGCCGGGAAGTTTTTCTTTGTGTTATAAACGCGCCTACAAACGAAAAAAACTAAATCAGTTTTGTATGAAAAGAAAAACAACTTAATTAGCCCTTCGCATAATTGGAACCCGTATTCCGAGTGTTATTAGAGCATATTGCCTAAAAATCCTAGACTCTTGAGTGGCACCATCCCTATTGATCATACAATAAATGTGACTTTTTTGTGTTAACCTAAATCAGGAGTCTCCAAACTTTTTGGCTAAGGGGCCGGACTGGGGACCTGTCGCTGTCTCGGGGGGGGCAGAAAATAAATTCAAAAAATTAAGGCATGAACAAAAAAAAACAACTAAATATATATTTTAACCAGACACCGCGGTCGAAAAACGAAAAACTCAGAAGAGAAGGAAAATCGTCGACAGGCATATATTTTAGTCCTTGTTCTTTCTGGAATCTTTGTATACAGTTCCATATGACGATTCTTTCTCTTTCTGGTATCTTCGTGAGCGCGTTTCTAGGGGCTCTTACTTGGACATTCGGCAGGAAAGTCGGAAAGATCGCCGACCGCTGCGATTGGCCAGCGCCGCGTTCGGCCTTGGCACTGGCCAATCGCGGTGGTCGGTCATCTCGCCGACTTTCTCGCCGCCGAATGTCCAGCTTATAGCCCCAGGGCACCACTGGAACGACTGCAGTCAGCCGCGGGCCGCGGTTTTCAGAACTCTGATCTAAATTATCACGATAATTTTCCTTCACACGCAACTTCGTCTTGATGGTAAAGCGACAGGTCTTTATTGCGTATTGTGCAAGTGTTACGTGTTTTCACCAGCTTAGCATCAACACAAACAGGGCAACAGAGAAAAACAAATTTGGCTGTGTTTACTTGGAGACCGCTCCGAAATTTTATTATATATATATATAAAAATCTTTTTCAAACACTGCAAAAGTAGTTACTGCATGGGTCCTGTATTCCGAAGTAGGGTATTAGGAAATTAATTTGTTGGCCTAGTTTGTTAAACATCACGAAAATAGAAACCGCTAAAGAGAAGGACAACTGGAAGACTACACTGGCCAAGCGCTGACTATCAATTGACGCTTTAATTCGGAGAAGGACAAAAAAAGAAGATATTAAACTTTTAGCATTTGGGTTTCTTATATCTTCCTCTATGGCTTTCTCCAAATTAAAACGTCAGTTGAGAGTCAGCGCTTGTCTGTTGTAGTTTTACACTAATCTTTGTCTTTCGCGCTTTCTATTTTCGTGTAGAGTATTGGGGTTGGAGGAAAAACAGCGGAGATACCTTTGATTGTAAGGTAATCGATTGAAAACTTCCTGTTTACGAACTGTTTGCGAGTTTATGTGTATGGTCCAATTTTATAACCTGATTTGAGTTACGTAAATATGACGCGGCCCCCTAATAGGCGTACTTCCTACAAACTTTAATTTGCTTTTCAATTCCATCGTGGATTATATCTAAGGGTAGGTACAGTTGTCACAACATGGCGACATTGTTCCGCACTGCAAATAAACAGCTCTTCAGAATATGGAGAAAGTTGAACGTTCACTGCGTTACACTGTTAGCGCGAACATGGCTTCGGCGCTTTTTCGAATTTTACTTTGGATAGCACTAGGGGGCATCAAACCACGCTGGCAGTCCAAAAAGGCGGGTGATATTCTTTTTAACCTCATTTGTGGACCTCCAAAGTTGCGCCTCTTGCACGAGTATAAACTTTAGCGTACCCCCGCGCTTATCATGTCCTTCAAATATTGCTAAATCCGTCTGATCTAATGGTATTAGATGACTCTCAGCAAGTTTCCAATGGGAACGATAAGCTTGTGTGGCATTCGTGGTGGCCAGAGCCGTGTATAGAGAGAGTTTGCTCAATAGGAGGCGCGGGCAGAGCCAGGGAGTGCACCAGACTCGGAAAGAGGGCTTGGCATGCTGTCTTGACCAACCAGAAACCGAAAAGAATCCCCTAGCGGTGGTAGCGAGAAACAGTTCTGATCAAAGGTATATGTTCGTATATGATTTTAAAGAGCACGTAAGAGTAAAGTGTAGTAACTGTTTGTGGTTGAAAATAGGGTACACGTGATGTTTCGACATGATCATGCAGAAAGAGGTAAGAAACGAATGCGCCACTCAACTCTGTTTTGCTCGGACAGAGTGTGACCGCTCGGACGGCAGATTACTGGCCCTCGGCGCTTGGCGTAAGGATTATGTCGATCGTTCCGCTAGTTGCACTCTTCCACCATCATTTTGGATGAGAGTGATTGAAACATCACGTGTACCATATTTTTAGTCACCGAGAGTTACTCCGATTCACTTATCAGGTTTGTTTCTCGCGACCACCGCCAGGGTATTATTACCGGCTTTTGGTTGGTCAGATTCGAATTTCTGAAGACGCCCTGGAACACGCCCAGCCGGCTTTCGGCCAATGGCGCCTCCTCATTTGTCTCCTATACTTCCCAACGAATGGCCAAACTCTCTACATATACGGCTCTGGTGGTGGCGAGGTACAGGACACGTGACGCGTGCAGGCCGCTTCGGATGCCGTAAACGGTGACGGGGCAGAGTGGGAAAAAACCGGCCGGAGAATCGGGGAAGGGAAGAAGACGAAGGAGTAGAAAGGGAGCGGAGAAACATGACATAGAGAACAAGTTGTGACAGGTCGTGGAAAGCGAGTCCGAGCGGGAAGACGCGCCGAGAAAATGCCAGGGAGCGCGCTGGAGACAGCGCGGAAAAGAACGCACCTGAGAAACACAACGGAAAGGCCGCCCGCTGGCGTCACCGCCCCAAGCCCCCGAACCTTGAGAAGCCCGAATCGCCTCAACCGCAAGGCCACCCGCTAGCGTCAGCGCTCCAAGACCCAGAACCCTGTGAGCCCGAGCGGAGAAACGCAACAGCAAGGCAACCCGCTGGCGTCAGCGCCCCAAGCCCCCGAATCCTCCGAGCCTTGAGAAGCCCTGATCGCCTCAATCGCAAGGCCAGCCGCTAGCGCCACCACCGAACTTCGGGCTTCTAACCCACCCTCGGAGCTGCGGCCTCTCCCCTTCAGTCAAGAGAAAGTCCTGGCTGCACCCCCACGCTTGGACAGGTCGGCAGCCGCTATACCTGTCCAGACTGCTAGGTGTTCTCCTGGCAAGGGGGAGCAGAACACCCGCTCCCAGACCCTGCATGGGACACCGACCTCCAGGGCGTCACATGAGCCTCGTGTGGCCCCTCTAACACCGAAGATGGAGGTGCAACTGGGTGACGGTAGTGCCCTATCCAGTGCACCTGGAACATCTCTTGGGAGCTCCGGTCGTGGGCGCAGGGTAATCTCCAGCCCCTCTGACCACCCCAAGCCTGGAGACAAGCCAGTTTGCAAGCCTCCGGTGCCAGAAAGAAGGCACTCTGTCTGCCGAGCCATCAAATCATGCGTTTTGAGACCACGAGGAGATGGACTGGCAAATTCAAAAAGCTAAACAAAAAAAATAAGAAACGTGTGACGGCACCCTAGTGATGAAATTCACCTTCCCCATGTAGTGTGTGCTGCCCAGCGTTAGGTTACCGTTTCTCTTCTTATTCTTTTAGGTTTTATTACAATTTATCACAATGAGTGAGTTTCATTTTATGCATTGGAACTGCCGCGGTCTAATTCGTAATACTGATATAAATTATTGTATGTATGACCTCCAACCTATTGCGCTCAACTTACAAGAAACGCACCTGAACAGCACTCACACGTGGATTTTAAGACGACGCCGAGTGCCCAGGAAAGATCGAGGGTCCTCTCACACATCCGGTGGAGTTTCTGTGGTGGTACAGAGCGGAGGGGCTTGCTCCACCACGACCTTGGAGGTTGTGGCGGTGCGACGCCTTATTGACCGCTTGATCAGGATTGTTCCTGTTTATTTACCGCCTAATTTCCCACTGCATATCAGTGAACTGTAATAACTTGTAAACCAACTCCGTTCACCTTTTCGTATCTTAGGCGATTTTAAGGCCCACAACCCCTCTTCGCTCGCCAGGATTCGCGTGGCGGGGTAATAGAGCGTTTTTTTTTATTTTTATCTGCGCTTTGTCTACTCAACAGGAGGGAACTCACTTTTTTTGTGCAGCACATATTTATTTACGTCTATTGATCTTTCTATTGTATCACCAGTTTATTGCCATGGTTTTCATGGAAGGTTCTAAATAACTCATTCGGGAGTGTTCATTTTCCTGTAGTTTTGGAAAGTTCGATATCAATTCCTTTTATTCCAACACGACCCCCAAGGTGGAAACTAGACAAGGCAGATTGGTTCATTTTTTTATTGGAGGCATTGATTGATTCTTCTATACTCTCACGCGTGAACCTAGATGAAGCAACACTGTATGTCACAGAGGTTATATTAAGCCCTGTCTCTCGGAGTATTTCTCAAACGTCTGGTCGCCTTCCTAGAAGGTGCAAGCCATGGTGGAATGATGACTGTAAAACAGCACGAAAGTCCCAGAACAAAGCTTGGTGCATCTTTCGCAGATACCTAACTTCTAGGAACTTACAAGACATCAGGCGAAGGGAACCTCCTGAAAAAAGTGTGTTACGTCCTTGAGTAGTTCTGTATCTGCAAAACAAAAAGCGTGGGATTGGCTTAGAAAGGTGACGGGTGACTACTTACCCTTCTGAATCCCCTTTTCCCTGCATCATCTTCAATGTCTCTGGAGGATCAAGCGAATGTTTTTGGGAAGCATTTTCAAGACGTTTCTAGTTTACGCAACTGCAGTGAAGCTTTTAAAAAGTTCAGTTCGATAGCAGAGGAACTGCCAACCTTTTTTCTGGTGCTCATGACGCTTCATACAACAGGCCTTTCACACTGTCTGAGCTCGAAGTGGCTCTCAGTGTAAAGAAACAGTCTGCCCCTGGACCAGACAGTATTCATTATAAATGCTAAGGCACCTGGCACCTGATTCTCTATGCAGTTTTTTTACCTTTTATAACTCCTTGTGGCACTGTTATGCCTTCCCAGAGATTTGGAAGAGAGCATATGTAATCGCTCTACTGAAGCCTGGCAAGGGGTCTTCTCTACCAACTAGCTACCGTCTGATTGCTCTCACAAGCTGCTTGGGAAATATCTACGAAAGAATTATAAATCTAGGTGTCCATTTCTTGACGACTGAGAAGGTGCTTGATATTACTCAGTGCGGTTTTCGAGCTGGACGTTAGACCCTTGACCACTTAGTCCGCCTTGAAACTTCTATTCGTGAGGCAATTGTACACCGCCAGCTTTGTCTCTCCTTGTTGTTGTTTTTTTTATCTGCAAAAGGCGTACGACACGAGGTGATACCGCCGACAATATCTCACTCCCTTCCCTGTATGTGGATGATGTGCAAATTTCAGTTTCTTCTTACAACCTTCATAGTTGCGAACGTCCAGTGAAACTGACAATCAACAGGATGAGCAAGTGGGCAGCAGAAAATGGGTTTCGTTTCTTTCCTGAAAAAACCGTGTGCGTTCATTTTCACTGCATCGAGGGTTGTCACCGGATCCTACCTTACATCTGAATAACTTTGCCATCCCTATAAAGGAGGCTCATAAGTTCCGAGGCGTGATATTTGACAAAAAGCTTACAGTCATGCCTCAGTCGAAATAACTGAAACAAAGATGCCTACGATCTTCCAATAATTTTAAAGGGATGCTGAACCAAACATTTCAAAGTCTCTAATAAGTGGCGCACGATCTTTCCACGTCATCATATCCCCCATTCACGCTGAATGGGGGATATGATGACATCAATTTCGTTGCGTGTGCTCGCGCACACCGGCGGCTGGTGGCTTGTGGAAAGATCGTGCGCCACATATTAGAGACACTGAAATGTTAGGTTCAGCATCCCTTTAAGGTGCTGTCGCACACTACTTGGTGATCTGACAGACGATGCCAGCTGCGAATTTATAACTCTCTAGTGCGGTCCCGGTTGGATTACGGTGCAGCTGTATATGCGTCGGCACGACAATCTGCTTTGAAGAGGTCGAACTCAATCCTTTACCTGTGGCTGCGTCTGGCCACGGATGCTTTTCGCCCGTCGTCCGTGCTGAGTCTGTATGCTGAAACGCATCAGATGTCCCATGAGAGACGGAGACAGTATCTTAGTCTCTGTTATGCCTACAAAGTTTACAGTGATCCGCACCACCCTTCATTCTCCGCTCTACAGACCTCTGAATCATTGCGCCTTTTTTAAAATAAGCCCAGTATTGTTTGGCCCCTGAGCACTCGGGCTGAGAGCATGGCAAGATCGCTGCACATTTCTTTTGATAAGGCTCCTTTCCAGAGACAGGCTTACAGGGTTGCTTCTTGGTACTTGGTGCCTATTTCTTATGATTGGTCAGTTTCAGAGTACAGCAAGAAGGTTGTTCCTCTTCTTGTTCTCTTGCGGGAGTTCGCAGAGCTAGAGCAGAAATATAGGAACTATCTCCACTTGTACACTCATGACTCGAAAACATCGACCTGCGTAGGCTGTGCAGTTTACTTTCTCGCTTTCAGTAAGGTCAGGCAACTCAACACTCTAGCAACTATTTTTACTGCTGAATTTCATGGTATCCTTAAGGTTGTTCAATATATACTAGGAAATAACATCAACATCGCAGTTTTGTTTGTTGATTTCCAAAGTGTTCTCTTAGCTTTTTTCATCTTTAGCACACTGCAAGAATACTCTTGTACAAAAGGTTCGTGTTCAGAAAAACAAATATTTTCATCTAGGACAACTTATAAAACTCTGCTGGGTGCCCAGCCGCGTGGGCATTCCTGGTAACGAGAAGGCAGCCCACCTTGCACTTTCTGCCAAAACAACTACACGGAACCGTCTTATGGCCTGGTACACCAAGACCTCAAGCCAAGTCAACCTTAAACAAGTTAATTATTAAGGTATGGCAGCTGGATTGGGACACACAGATTGATAACAAACTCAGTTAGGTTAATAAGCCCAACTTGGAAGTATGGGCGAGTTCCTCCCATAAGGACCGCCGTTCGGAAATTCTTTTGTGACGCTTGCACGTGCTCTGCGATGAAGATGTAAATCTCTGTGAAAAGTGTGGGAAAATGTTAGTTGTCCTGCACATGCTGTGGAACTGTAAATTTTTTTATCATCAGCATCGAAGATATTTTCCTGGACTTTTAAGAACCACCTTCCATTTCATCCTTAATTTTTGCTTGGCGATATACCTCTGGTACAATTTTCTCGCGTTTTAAGTTTCCTTCATGCAATTGGCTTTTTGCACCTGATTTAGCTAGATGACTAAGTTGAGACTTAACTGCTAGCCTCTCTAAGATACCTTGCTTGGCGCAAAATGACCAAGGTCGCTCTTGCGCCATTAAACCCCAATCATCATCATCAACGTCACATCTCAGGTTTTAAATCCTGAGCCCGACAGGCCGACGGAGTAATCCCGAGCCGGTCGCTGACCACGATCCCGGTCCCGTTGACGAGCTGACCCAGGGCCGCGGCAGCGGCCAGCACACTTGAATCGGGTAACCCGATTAGTGGTGCAGACCTCGCCCGTTTCCTTGGGACCCCCTGGAATCGGCTTCTGCCTACGTGCATTGTCATCTGATGTGCCCAAGTTGATTACACCTGTAGCACCTGACTTGTCCCCATTCATTACATTCAGGTCCGTCAGTAATCTCACACGGTGCAACACGCCGCCGTGCATTGTTGCCAGTACCGCGCTCGTCGTAGCGAGTCGCGTCCTCACGGTGGTTCACCGTGCCGCCACCCCTACGAGGTTGCACCGAGGCCGAGTTTGCGCTGCCTACCCTACGCCTCTGCTCGTGGGAAAAAGGCTCCAAGGCCCGAGGCGGGACGGTTCCACCGTTCCCACGCTCCGCGACGGCCGCGTACGGTTTGCAAAAGGGTCGTTTCGTCCGATGCCCCCAATGCGGTTGCTTAGGAATTCAAGTCCTTCAGGAAATCGTGTACCGATTTTCCTTCGGAGTAACCTCAATACGTCGGTGTCGGTATATATGTTCAACCGTGGACGAGATACGGATGAGGATGCCGCATTTTCAACACTTGGCGCGGTGTCCAATTGTCGCGAAACCGGATCCAACCAGCTCACCCGCGTCTCCGCCGCCTTGCATCGTAGCTGGTGGCGAAGCCCTAGCCTCCGCTAGCTGTTCTCGGCCAGTGCCCTAACCCGATGGGGCATCTCCGACAACGTCCGACCCTCGCCCCTCAGAAGAACTATCCTTACTCGCGCCGTCGTTGGATCTTGTTCCAACGGGCGTCGTTTACTCGCGCGAACACCTACGCTCGGAGGACTCGACGTGAATAACTCCTCCAACAATGAACGCCAATTTGCAATGTGTACGACTCCCCAGGGGCGATCTAAAGCAACGACTAATTGATCGGGCCCCACGCTGGGCAGCAAGTAAATGTGAAATCTTTCCACCTTATACTACGCTCGATTCAATCGAGCCACGCTCCGGTCGTTCCCAAGAAAGTCGCGCAACACAGCAACTTGAATAAAACAGTTTATCAACTCACATGCTATCGCCTTAAGCCCTATACCCCTTCGGGTGCTGCAGCAGCTTGTCGGCTCCTTAATGAGGACTCCCCCTAACAATGACTGTAACCGGAGACCGTCAAGTCAAGACTCTTTTTGAATACTCCCAGCGAAGACTCCCACGCCAAGACTGTCCATGAAAACTCCCAGTGAAGACTGTCAAAACCCATGAAGACTCTCAGTGAAGACTGTCAAGTCAAGACTGTCCGGACCCCCGTCGGCTATCTCCTTATACTGCCACGCGCGTCGGCGAGCAAGCGAGTGCGTGGCCGAGTGGTTACCGCGCTCGAGTGTCGCGCGAAAGGTGTAGGTACGATTCCAGCCAGGGGACTGTCCTTTAATTTATACTTTCAACTTGGCCTTCTCGTAAGTTCGAGAACATTCTCGTCGGATCGAGTTCCGAAAGTTCTACGCACCGAAAGTTCTACGCCGAATGATCCAGAAACCCACGAGGATACATAAGGGAGTCCGCATGGCGAGCGGAGTCAGTTTTCGCCTCAGCGTTCGATCCTGCTGCTTCGCCGCCTTCGACGCCCGCGACGCTCTGTTGTTATCTTTCTTTCTCTTTTTATTTTTGGGCACAAGGTCGCCCCATTAAACGTTCAGTTTACTCAGTCATACCCCGCACCTCCACCAAAATGTCACGAATGACAAGTGATGAGGCGGCGAATGACTGAGTAAACTGAACGTTTAATGGGGCGAACTTGTGCCCAAAAATAAAAAGACAAAGAAAGACAACAACAGAGCGTCGCGGGCGTCGAAGACGGCGAAGCAGCAGGATCGAACGCTGAGGCGAAAACTGACTCCGCTCGCCATGCCTCCCTTATGTATCCTCGTGGGTTTCTGGATCATTCGGCGTAGAACTTTCGGAACTCGATCCGACGAGAATGTTCTCGAACTTACGAGAAGGCCAAGTTGAAAGTATAAATAAAAGGACAGTCCCCTGGCTGGAATCGAACCTACACCTTTCGCGCGTCAGTCGAGCGCGGTAACCACTCGGCCACGCACGCGCTTGCTCGCCGACGCGCGGGGCATTACACAGTACGTCGCCAGCGCAGCTCGAGATCGGCCCTACGCTTCCGGGCCCGAAACGACGGCAGCTGATTAACCTCCTCGCCGAATACCGCGACTGCTTTGCGACGTCGTCAAAAGTGCGCCAAACAGCCGTTGCGAAGCACCGCATCGTTACCGAGGACGACGCGCGCCCTGTGCATCGATCACCGTACAGAGTCTCCGTTAAAGAAAGGGAGGTGATCCAGGAGCAAGTTCAAGAGATGCTGGACGACGACATAATCCAGCCATCAAGCAGTACGTGGGCCTCTCCAGTCGTACTGGTTAAGAAGAAGGACGGAACGCTTAGGTTCTGCGTGGACTACCGACAGCTGAACGCGGTGACGAAGAAAGACGTCTATCCACTCCCCCGCATCGACGACACTTTAGACCGGCTGCGCCACTCTCGATACTTTTCATCGATGGACCTGAAGAGCGGCTACTGGCAGATCGAGGTCGACGAACGGGACCAAGAGAAGACAGCGTTTGTCACGCCGGATGGACTGTAGGAGTTCAAAGTGATGCCCTTCGGACTGTGCACGGCGCCAGCAACGTTCCAGCGTGTGATGGACACCGTACTGGCAGGGCTGAAGTGGCAGAGCTGTCTCGTCTACCTCGACGACGTCGTAGTGTTTTCCGGTGACTTCGACGAGCACTTGCGACGACTCCGAGCTGTTCTCCAAGCCATACGGACCGCCGGACTCGCCCTGAAGCCGTCAAAGTGTTGGTTCGCCTATGACGAACTGAAGTTCCTAGGTCACGTGGTTAGTAACGAAGGCGTTCGCCCCGACCCAGAGAAGACTCGCGCCGTCGCAGCATTTCCAGCGCCGAGAGACAAGAAGGCCGTGCGAAGGTTCCTTGGACTATGTGCCTACTATCGGCGCTTCGTTCGGGATTTCGCAAGGATTTCCGCACCGCTAACAAACCTCACAAAGGACGACGAGAAGTTCGAATGGGCCGAAGAGCAGCAGCAGGTATTCGACGAGCTGAAGCGACGACTGCAGACTCCTCCTGTTCTTGGACATTTCGATCAAGATGCGGAAACCGAAATTCACACGGACGCAAGTAACGCTGGACTTGGCGCGGTACTGGTTCAAGTGCAAGAAGGCACCGAGCGAGTTATCATCTACGCGAGTCGGACACTGTCCAAGGCGGAGAAAAATTACTCCACGACTGAGAAAGAATGTCTTGCGGTCGTCTGGGCAATCACGAAGTTTCGTCCGTACTTGTACGGGAGCCCGTTTCGTTTAGTCACGGACCACCCCTCGCTCTGCTGGCTTGCGAACCTCAAGGACCCGTCAGGACGCCCGTACGCTGGCCCGAATTCGTGAAAGGTATTACTGGCCCAAGCTGCCGAAGACCGTTCACCTCTACACACGATCGTGCCACGAGTGCCAGCGACGCAAGAAACCGCCGACGAAGCCGGCAGGTCTCCTGCAGCCGGTTGATCCCCCGACCGCACCGTTTCAGCAGATTGGAATAGATCTACTTGGTCCTTTCCCACCATCGACGCAAGGAAACCGATGGATTATCGTCGCCACAGATTATCTCACACGGTACGCCGAAACGAAAGCCCTTCCTTCAGGAACTGCTGTGGAAGTCGCCAAGTTTTTTATCGAGTCCATTGTCCTCCGGCATGGCGCTCCCGAAGTCCTGATTTCAGACCGTGGATCATCATTCATGGCCCAACTGACGCAAGAAGTCCTTCGTCTCAGCCACACCAGCCATCGTCGCACCACGGCGTACCACCCGCAGACCAACGGGCTAACTGAGAGACTCAACAAGACCATCGCCGACATGATCTCCATGTACGTCGACGTGGAGCACAAGACATGAGACGAGGTATTGCCGTACGTCACATTTGCCTACAACGCGGCAGTGCAAGAGACCACCGGAGTGACACCCTTTCAACTGGTTCATGGTCGCAAAGTAAAGACGATGCTGGACGCGATGTTACCCCACGAACCGGCTGTCGACGGAAGCGACGACGTCCAGGTGGTTGCTCAACGTTCAGAAGAAGTCCGTCAGCTCGCCAGATTTCGTATTAAAGCCCAAAAACGTGTCGACACTGGCCGCTACAACCTTCGTCGTCGGGACGTCCACTTCCAGCCCGGAGACAGAGTATGGGTCTGGACACCGATTCGCCGCCGTGGTCTCAGCGAGAAACTCCTGAAATGGTATTTCGGACCCTACAAGGTGCTTCGTCGACTTGGAGATCTGAACTACAAGGTGATGCCCGACGGAACACGGACTTCATCACGCCGCCCTCCACGACCGGAAGTCGTCCACGTCGTGCGCCTCAAGCCGTACTACGATCGATAGGACTGTGAATTGTGTTTTGTAATACGCTCGATAGGATTGTGTTGCACAAGTTTACGTAGTTTGTCATTATTTTTGTTTGTTTTTGCTGTTTGTTTTTCGGCAAGTCGCATCGAGACGATGCGCTTTTAAAGGGGGGAGTAATACCACGCGCGTCGGCGAGCAAGCGCGTGCGTGGCCAAGACAATAAAGAAAAAACAAGCGTGCGTGGCCGAGTGGTTAACGCACTCGTCTGTCGCGCGAAAGGTGTAGGTTCGATTCCAGCCAGGGGACTGTCCTTTTATTTATACTTTCAACTTGGCCTTCTCGTAAGTTCGAGAACATTCTCGTCGGATCGAGTTCCGAAAGTTGTACGCACCGAAAGTTCTACGCCGAATGATCCAAAAACCCACGAGGAACATAAGGCACTCCGCATGGCGAGCGGAGTCAGTTTTCACCTCAGCGTTCGACCCTGCTGCTTCGCCGCCTTCGACGCCCGCGACGCTCTGTTGTTATCTTTCTTTCTCTTTTTATTTTTGGGCACAAGTTCGCCCCATTAAACGTTCAGTTTACTCAGTCATTCGCCGCCTCATCACTTGTCATTCGTGACAATATAACCAGACCGACAACTTTGTCTCTCCCCCCCCCCCCCCCCTCGCTCCAATCAAGGATCTTATGCCCAAATAAGGCCACGGGCACAGGCGTGCGCCACGGCGCCTCTCTGGCGACAAATCTCGACTCGGTGTTGTAATGTGAACCTCAACGGGTGTTCGCTTCGCCGGTAGGCGAGCGGGGCATATGGTCCTCGGCGCTGTTTACGTGGCGTGGTTCAAAGGGTCTCAGACTAGCGGAGAATGTCAGCTTCGGCACTGGAGACTATAATAGACTCAACAAGTGTTCGCACCGGTGGGGAATGTGGGCTTCGGCATTGGGCACGTGGAGGCCAAGGCAAGGGGATTCCACAACTCCAATACAAACAAAAAATCTAGGCACTTTATTGCGAATTGATCATAATCTATTGGTTTGTTTTATCCTTTCTAGAACTGCCTTGGCAATGACGAGAACCACAAATACACCAGTTAAATTTATCAAAATTTCAGGTTTTTTTTAATGTTTTCCTTAAGATCACCTATAAAACCTATCATTAATGAAATTGAAAACAGTCTGAAAAAATTAAGCCTCCAATCCATGCTGTGAAGGTGTTTGGACAGCAAAACTGTTGTATCAATTCCTAAGATTGCCCACTGCGCTAAAGACCCTTTTTTGGCAAGCGCCACCAGGTGCTGCTCCAGTCTTTGACGTGCCAGAGAACTTCCGGTTCATAGACCTAATAAACGTTTAACCGCCAATTCTCCAGGTGAATGCCAAAAGAACGAAGGAGTGCGAGATCTGTTAAAATGTTTCGAGTATTCTTGTAAATCAACTTGCCTCCTTCAAGATGTAATATTGTACAGCCGAAGGCCCTCGGTAAATCTCCACCTTTTTTTGTGCGTGTAGCGTTTATGCTTTCTAGCACTGGTGACATAAGCAAGCTCAACAGGTTCGCAAAGACGGCACGACCGGAAGTCGCTTGAGACGCAAGCGGCTGTTCATGTTTCTAAACAACAAAAGGAGCTATACCAAATGATTGACTAAAGAAAAGTAACTGCACTGTATCAAGACCTTTTTATATATAAAATACTTCAAACGCTGCCGTAATCGCGGCAGCTTATGCAACTCCATTCTTCACCGAAAACGCATGCGGGGAGCGCTACGTGCTTCGCATTGTTAGGCCCGCTTCAGACAGGGCAACTTTTCCAGAAATTTCGGGGTTGCTGGCGGGTTGTTCCCTAGCTTTCCCTAGATCGACACGAATTGCTGAGGTCGGGTCCGACTCAAAACGGAAGTACAACTCGGACAACTCGGAGATGTTTGAAGCGGCAGCAGCCAATCAGGGATGCGATAGTTTCACGTGACACCCCTGTGGTGGTGATGATTACAACTAAAAACTTGGTTCTGGTTTGAAATGGATCGTTTTTGGAAATAAACTGTTTCAGAAAGACGAGTTAGTATTCTCAACGCAATTTAAGGATATAAAAACATGTCTTAAGCACGTAACTGTGCGTCTCAATAGTGCAATAAACATAAAATGTCATGATGATGATAACAAGTCGTAGCAATTCGGTTGCTGCGTTTGAACGCGGGAGGCCCGTGTTGCTTGTATTGCGGCGTCAAGTTGATGGGCGAAATCGCCCCGTCTGAAGTGGACCTTAGCGGGGCTAGTGACGTCACTCCACACTTCGTACTCTGCCGTTGCCGCGGCAGGTTATGCAACCGCAATCTTTACGGTGAAACGGATGCAGGGAGTGCTACGAGCTTATCATCGTTCTCTCGCGCCTTATAATCTATCACGTGGCTTTGACACTTGTTTTCTGCTTTTCTTATTGAAAAAAGTGTAAAAACCACAAGATAAATGATAAGGCGTGCGGGAACGGTGATAAGACGCGCGTGTAGATTTTCTTTCGACGTGCATGAAAATACCCCAACTGCGGGTCATATACAACTTCGCTCTAAAAAAAACAAAAAAAAATACACCATCTTCCCGAGGGGAACCATGGGGTGATGCGGAGCATCGTGTTGGTTCCGAGGAAAGAGTCAGTTGCGTGCTGACGTCGAGAGATGGCGCCACCGACTGCCCTAGCGTTACCCCCTACGCGAGCCTTCGTCGCGGCTCGCGGCAGAGAAACTTGGAACGCTCGCCGCTCGCCGTTTATTTTTTTTCACACTTGAAGGAGAGGAGACTAGAGGAGGAGAGTTGCGCGTGCGCGCGCGGTGTGAGGAGAAGCGAACGCACGCGCAGTGCACGCAGCTGGTAGAGAGAGAGAGCGGAGAGAGTAACGCGCAGCTGTTGGAGAGAGGGAAGGAGGAGAGTTGCGCGTGCGTAGTTCGAGTGCCGACTACAACGCCGACGCCGCGGGACATAGACCCGAGCAAGAGATGCTCCGCATCTAAAAACATTGCAATTAAAATGGTGACAATAGCTCGTGATCGCGCATGCAGCCAACATTCTAGAAGCGTGACATCGTCGCGTGTCCTCAAAAGTGCCTGCTTGGCATTGTGCTTTTCAGAGAACAATGGTGGTAGACTTTCTACCATGGGGACTCGAGACATATTGTCTCCAAAGTGTTGGTGGACACGACTGTGACATCGTCCCTCGACTCCTCTGTACATGTTGAAAGGGCGTCATCACTGCTTACACTACCATGCGACTGAGCACACTGACGAGTGAATTTGGATGGCCGCTAAGTTTCACAGATGGACAAATACTGCTTTGAAGCCGTCATTTCAGTAGGCGGTCTCTATGCATAAATGAGGTATTATTTCTCGTAGTCAAAAACGGGCATCGTCACCGCACTCGTCCTCTTTGTTCGCTTTCTATCAGCGGCTAAACCAATGGCCGCACCATCGCCACGATATTGCGTGATTGGTTTGGCCACTAATAGCAAACGAACAAAGACGACGAGTTCCGCGACGATGCACGTTTGGCGCTGCTTCATTGGTTCTTTCGGTTTCTATCGATGGCTGCGGTCGAACCTGGTGTGAGACGTATTACCGACTTTTAGTGCATGCCCCTGAAAAAAATATGTGAGCAAATGGAGGTTCTTTTTTTTTTTTTTGTTCTCGGCCCTCTAGAAACAAGACGAAAAGATGGGTCTAGTTTATATTCGCAATTTGAACGTTAATAATTGTTTTATTACGTCGCCGTTAAGTTTCCTTTGTGTAATATCCAGTGTAAGAGGGTGATTAAAACACGATCCCCACTTTAATTGAAAGTTTTATTTTAATAAAAAAAGAAACTTGAAAAAACTTAAGTCTCTCGTAGGTTATTTCATGGGGGAGCCTTGGCTGATTTAAAAATGACATGCCATATCATCCACTGTCCTTCGTATAACCGACAGGACCAGTTCGCGTGCAGGGTAAGCGTTTTTTTTTTTTCCAGTTTGAATGGCTGGATGTCCTGCAGCCGAGGCATTTTTGGGGTTGACTCTTATCAGCATCCCACTCCCCAAGTTCCAGCCTGTGCCCCCTTCCCCCTCTCTCTTTCCTCAACTGTTCGATCTTTGTATTTAGGAAAAAAAGATAAGCCACAGGGGGGGGGGGGGGGCATGTTCCTTTTGTTCTCCTTCTCCGGTATGGGAGCGCTCTATCGAGGTCACAGTCACACAGGGGGGGGGGGGGGGGGGGGCATGTTCCTTTTGTTCTCCTTCTCCGGTATGGGAGCGCTCTATCGAGGTCACAGTCACACAGTGCGCCAGCAGGACATGTTGACGTCACTGCAGCAAAAGAGATATGATTCAGATTCAGAGTAGCGATGTGGGCGAGTTGGTTCATGCTTAGAAATAAAGGAAACAGCTCTCGAAACATCAGCTCGGGAAAAGTTCCGGGTCTTCTTCGGTCCGCCCCAGATTTCGACTTATTGGTGCTTCTGCAGCAACGTGTTTCAGTGTTGATAAAATTTTGCTACGGTGGTTGTTGCAATGTCGTTGGCGAAGCCATGTACAAAACGTAAAATTGAAGACGAAAAGCGACTATTTCAAGAGCGGTGGGAACTCGCCTACTTCTTCACAGAATCGCGGGACAAAGTGTTGTGTTTAATTTGCCAGCAGACCATTTCTGTGCCCGAGGAGTACAACATCCGACGTCCTTTCAAGTCATGCCATGGAGAGAAGTATGATGCGCTCGCTGGAAAAATCCGTGAGGACACGGTTTTCAACTTAAGACGTCGTTGGGAAAGCAGCAAGACCTGTTTCAGAAAGCCAGCAAGACAAGTGACGAAACGGTAAGAGCGAGCTTCATTGTCGCTGAGCTTATTGCCAAATCCTCAAAACCGTTCAGCGATGGCTTATTCATCAAAAAGTGCCTGTTGGAAGTTTCTAACGCTGTATGTCCAACCATGAAGAAGACCTTTGAAAAAATAAGCCTTTCGCCAAACACTGTGGCTGAAAGGATTAATGAGATCAGTGACGACATGGAAAAATCATTGATGACCCTCTGCCATGGCTTCGACGCATTTTCAATCGCTGTCGACGAGAGCACTGATGTCACGGACACCGCTCAGTGCGCCATTTTCGTCAGGGGCGTAGATAAATATTTAAACGTTACGGAGGAACTCTTGGATCTCGTGCCGATGAAGGGAACGACCACAGGAGCCGACACCATTTCCGTCATCGAAAAGGTTGTTGAGCGCGCCGGATTGCCATGGGAGAAGCTGGTTTTTCTTGCAACCGACGGTGCGCCGTCGATGGTGGGGAGCAAGAGCGGGCTTGTCGGACGACTGAGGAAGAAACTCGCGGACCTTGGTATCGCTAAGCAGTTTGCCGCGGTTCACTGCATTCTTCATCAAGAGGCACTGTGCAGCAAATCACTGCAAATGAAGAGCGTCATGGATATCGTATTCGGCACAGTCAACTTCATACGTTCAAGAGCACTAAACCACCGCCAGTTCGTCTCTCTTTTAGATGCGGCTGGTAGCGAGCATGGTGAGCTTCTATCATACTGAGGTACGATGGCTGAGCCGCGGAAATGTCCTTAAACGTTTTTTTTTGATCTGCGAGAAGAGATTGACGCTTTCTTGAAGAGCAAGAACAAGGGCATCGCCGAGCTCTCAGACGCGAAGTGGCTCCTCTCCCTCGCATTCCTCACTGACATAACTGCCCACCTGAACTGCCTCAACGCTAAACTTCAGGGCAAGAACAAAATTATCACGACGATGCATACCGACATTCGGGCATTTTAAGGCAAGCTGCAGCTCTGGGAGCGACAGCTAGGACAGCAAAAGCTTGACCACTTTCCAACGCTGAAGTCGCTGGGTCACATGGATCAAGAGTCCTGCGGTATCTTTTTCGAGCTTCTCCGTAACCTCCAAAAGGAATTTGAAGAGCGGTTTCAGGACGTAAGCAGCCTCTCCAAGGACTTCGAAGTTTTCTCGTTGCCCTTCTCGGTGCAGGCAGATGACGTCGACGCAGAGCTCCAGATGGAACTTCTGGAGCTGCAGGCTAACGCCACATTGAGGCAAAAGTTTCAGGACGTGGGAGTGCCGCAGTTTTACAGGTTTCTGGACGAAGCGTGCTTCCCGGCACTCCGTCAACAAGCAGCGAGAATCATCGCCATGTTTGGGAGCACCTACCTGTGCGAGCACCATTTCTCCCTGCTTAAGCTAAACAAGTCCACACTCAGGTCAAGAATAACAGATGAACATTTGCGATCGACCATGAGGATCGTCTCTGCACAAGAACTTAAGGCAGACATTTCTTCGCTTGTTGCAGCGAAGCGTTGTCAGGTGTCAAGTCAACGTCTTTAGAACTTCACGCTTTCATATTCCATGTTTTGCATGAAATAAACTTTTGACTTCCTTCGCCCTATTTTATGATACATGGCGAGTTATGATACCTTTTACGCGCGTAATTTTTGCGGAACGTATTACCCCCCCCCCCCCCCCTCCCCCCGAGTCTTGGCCCTTGTGGTATTCAATTTTGTCTATGCGGCCCGCTTCCCGAGATGAGTTTGAGACCACTGCTCTAGAAACAAGACGAAAAGATGATGGGTCTAGTTTATATTCGCAATTTGAACGTTAATAATTGTTTTATTACGTCGCCGTTAAGTTTCCCTTGTGTAATATCCAGTGTAAGAGGGTGATTAAAACACGATCCCCACTTTAATTGAAAGTTTTATTTTAATAAAAAAAGAAACTTGGAAACTTAAGTCTCTCGTAGGTTATTTCATGGGGGAGCCTTGGCTGATTTAAAAATGACATGCCATATCATCCACTGTCCTTCGTATAACCGACAGGACCAGTTCGCGTGCAGGGTAAGCGTTGTCATCAGTAGAGGCCGGATGTTTAGGCACTATAAAAGCCACTTTTAGGCACCTATAAAAGGCACTAAAAACTTCGTAATAGGCATTTATAGACACAATCAGTTTTTATTTACGGGGTGCTTTTGAAAGCCTTTAGGGCCTCTGCCATTCAAAAAAATACAGAATAAAGTTTGTACAATACGAATTACAATTTAATTTGTCCAACATTCGAAACAAAAGTCGACTCAAGCCCACACCGGTACTAAGCTGTCCCATGCTGTACATAATCCAACTAAAAATAATGGGGAAAATTCTGAAAACAATAGCAAACAATCACCCTCTCAGGATTGTTGGGTTCAAACTTCTGCCTCTTGTCCCTTAGAACCAGTTTGTATGCTGAAAAAAAGCGTTCCACGTTAAGGGATATGAGTTGGGCGTACTTGTACTTAGGAGTATTCAATGCTTCCACACCCTCTGGTACTTTGGAGTGTTCTCTGGTGAGAACCTTCGAGACTTCTTTGAGTACAGAAAACCAACTATTTTTGGTCAAGACGGACTGAAGCTTTGAACAATCTTGTACAGCAGCGGGGCCTGTGGGGACGGCGTCGACTCGTTCTTGAACATTCAAAATAAGCTCGATGTTCCGAGCTAGAGTTTTGCCAGCATTTTCGAGGCTCTTGATTGTGTCCGCCAGAAACGTGAACTTGGAGTACAAATACGCCAGGTCACATTCGAGAGTGTCATCGCGCAGGGCATATGGAGCCTTTCTGACTTAGGCACTATCGTCTGCTGGAAACCCGTAAATTGCCATCTTCACACCATCAAAGTTAGTACTGTAATACTCTACAGCTTTAAGCCCCGTTCACCATCGCGTCACGATGGGTTCTGGTGGAAGAGGCACCCCTGGTAGCTGTCCTTTAAATGCGCAAACACGAGACGTGACTTAAGAAACACAGCCTTCACAGCAGCAACGAGATCGTTTACATGCTTGAAGTGTTTTCTTAGCTCTTCGCAAATGCGGTGAATGTCGTGGGCGAGGCAGGTGACGTGCAACATCCGCGGGTAGAAAGCCTCCAGGAGGACGGCAGCTTTGTGCATATAAGCCGCCGCATCAGTGTAAAGTAGTAACACCCTGCTGTCTTCCAATCCAGTAGGGTATAGCACCTTCGAGGACGCGTTGACAAAGTACGCCACGGTCTCCCCATTTATTCTCTCTAGCGTCTCGGAGCACCCAAGAAAAGGCGTTGTTCTCTCGTCTGCTACAAGCTTCCCAACTACGAGGTGCGCAACAAAGCGTCCTGTGGCATCTGTCGTTTCGTCTACGGAGACCCAAATGCACGACTCCCCAAGTTAATCTCTGATTTTCTTTAAGTGTTTCCTCGTACATGGGGCACAGGTAGTTCTTGCGCAGAGTCGACTCCGACAGTACGGTAGGACTAAAGTATTTTTGTAAGAATATTTTTAAAACTGGGTTTTCTACTTTCGCCCAAGGAATGTTAGAGGCGACTAGGGCTCCGCACAAGTCTGCGTAGAGTGCGATCTTCTTTGCATCCGTGAAATTTTCTCCCAAAAATGACTGCCTAGACGTTGAGGGCACGCTGCGTTCTGCGTTTGTTTGGTGTCCTGCTGTTTTTTTTTTTTTGTGTTGCGTGTTGTTTTGTGCGAGAAATGCCACGTGGCACTTCTCGCATAGAATCTGTGAAAAAACATTAAATATGTTGAAAAGCGTAGTGCGCCGTTCTGAGCGGGGATGGCTTGAAAGGGGTCATGAAACGATTTTCCTACTTCTTCCTCCTTAGCTTTAATCCTCAACTCAAATGCGAATTGTGAAATCACGTGGTCGTGACATTCCTTCGGCACCGGTGCGATGACTCC
Organism: Ixodes persulcatus; assembly: GCA_013358835.2. Classification (NCBI taxonomy): domain Eukaryota; kingdom Metazoa; phylum Arthropoda; class Arachnida; order Ixodida; family Ixodidae; genus Ixodes; species Ixodes persulcatus. The sequence continues at coordinate 1,197,135 of JABSTQ010010663.1, read as the reverse complement.
TAGCTTCCACCGTGCTTTTTATGCACACCATAGAACTTGTCATTCCCCAGTGACAATAAGTTCCGTCAGGGCACTCATTGGCCACGAACGCGAATCCAAATATTCGTCGACGGATTGATTGTTTACGAGTGCATACGTCCGAGTGACGCAGTTCTCGTGTCCAATGCGTGAGCTGGGCTCTGCTGACGTCAGTTTGGCGCCGGTGACGCGCTTTTGGAACCGCGGATGTATCATAGTGAAAAGGCGGAGAGCTTTCGAAGGCAAGAAGGTACAAAATAGTCCGCTATATTTTCAAACGTTCGTACCGAAAAGCTGGCTTTTGACTTTCTAGCCTCTTTCTTTTGGCCAACTAAACGATATGCGATTAGTAAAGTCCCAATTTAAAATCATTCATCCCAACCCAAAATTCGTTTCATGGCCCCTTTAAAGGAGCTGTGCAACGATATTCAATTGGAATGTTTTTCACTTTACACGAGCTTACTGGCACTAGTGGGACTCAAGGATACTCGCACGCAATGCCACTGGCCAAGAAACTCCTTTGTTGCGGTGTAATTTCAAGGACAAAAGCGATCATTTTCATTCAATCTCTCCCTTGCAAAATTCGATGACGTAACGCGGGAATCGCAGTACACCCGTATGACGATATTTGAATGCGGTTCATAGATTGGACCCGAGCATTGCGTGGGCACTCGATTTAGGCTCGTGATAATTGATAGCTCGAGAAGCATTCGAGTAGTGGCCCGTGTCCAATCGCTGCAACGACGACAATAGCCGAGCCATAACAATGTCTGGAACTCAGCGCGTGTCCTGTGCTTTGCCAACCCCAGCGCGTGGCTATGATCAACATTGGCGGCATATAATCGGCTCCAGATCACGTGGCCGCTTGTTCTGGCTGCGAGTTGAGGGCGTGAACGCTGCTCGTTGTTTTTTAATTTTTTTCTGGGACTTCTAATGCGTCGGGTGAAAAACTAAGGCGTGTTTTATAGGTCATTAACGTCAGGGATCCGTTCTAAGCGGTATTTGCGCAAAGTAAAAAAATTGTTGCATAGCCCCTTTAAGCAATATCTTCTTAAAGGGGTCATGAAACGATTTTTCTACTTCTTCCTCCTTAGCTTTAATCCTCAACTCAAATGCGAATTGTGAAATCACGTCGTCGTGACATTCTTCGGCACCGGTGCGATGACTCTTAGCTTCCACCGTGCTTTTTATGCACACCATCGAACTTGTCATTCCCCAGTGACGATAAGTTCCGTCAGGGCACTCGTTGGCCACAAACGCGTATCCGAATATTCGTCGGTGGATTTACTGTTGACGAGCGAATACGTCCGAGTGACGCAGTTCTCGTGTCCAATGCGTGAGCTGGGCTCAGCTGACGTCAGTTTGGAACCGCTGAAGCGCTTTGGGAACCGCGGATGTATCATAGTGAAAAGGCGGAGAGCTTTCGAAGGAAAGAAGGTACAAAATAGTCCGCTATATTTTCAAATGTTCGTAGCGAAAAGCAGGATTTTTACTTTCTACCCTCTTTCTTTTGGCCAACTAAACGATATGCAATTAGTAAAGTCCTAATTTAAAATCATTTATCCCAGCCCAAAATTCGTTTCATGGCCCCTTTAATACCTCTAAATACACAGACACTGAAAATATATCTGTTTTACAATGGTAAAAAAGCTTACTCATTGCGCAGAACGTAAGGGCGGAAGTGAGCTGGTGAATATCAAACATTTTAGTAAAAAACCGGAGGCTGAGGTAATAACAGACGACGACAGGGAAGAGAGAGAGAACGTCTCAAACACAGCTAAACCTTTATTGAGGACAGGACCCTTTATATGGGGTTAAAAAAAGAAGGAAGGAAAGGGAACTGTGATGGTGGTGGTTCGTGTGTTTAGGGTGTTAACAGAATAACGGAAGACACAGGATACGTTTGGGAATATTTCACTATTTCAATATAGAGATCAGAAGAAAAACAAACAAACAAATATTTACACCGCGGCTATTTTACAGAATGTCATTGTACGTGTTGTTTTTCTCGATCTTTTCCATGGTCACATGGAGGGGTAGCGCCGAAGGCGGATGGTGGAGGGCTCGTCGTTGATGGGCTCAGCGGCAGTTGTTGTTAGACTGGAGCGTCTGGTTCCCGGAGATGTTGGTGGACCCGGTCGCTGCAGTTGTCTTCAGCGCCTCAGGTAGTCCAGTCGGCCTCAGGCAGGCCGGCGCCTTTACCACGAGAGGAGGCGGGGACAGAGTCGGGCCTCTGACGCCTTGTCACGTCTACCGATGTCCGAACAGCTGTTCGCAGCATCGCCTTCCGAGTCCAAGCTGTGCTCGCGCTCTTCTCGAGCCCTTTTCAAAAACCGCGCCATTCCTCGCGCATTACTTTCATTCCACCTTTTTTTCTTCCTTGTCTTCGTGGTGGATCACCCATCACAGAACCCTTCTTCACACCGCCTCTCTCCACAAAAGACACGACACTGGACCTCTAACAATAGGGTCAAACCAACAAAACAACTGACGGCACCAACAATGACACATCCTTCACAAAAAAACGCAGGGAAATTACAGATTGCACTGGACCTTTCACTGAGAGAGTCAGCTATAAGACTACACAAAGAAAAAAAATTATGTTAACAAATTACTAGACATTTAGAAATCGCTTCCATTCCGCATATAAAGACAAAGAGGGCTTGTTCACTGCATTCCCATGCTTTGTTATCGCGATTGAATCTTTAAGCAGGCGCTTGTGGTCGTTTCTTTCTGTTTCAATTGTGGTTGTCGAGTTCCATAATGGCACGCAATTCCTGCATTCCTGAATATGCTTGGATACCTCGGAACAGAGCCGTTTATTGAGAAAGTTTGGCCATACATTGGTTTGAATAGGCGAGCATCTCGGGGCCAACCACAGGCCGCGAAACAGCCCCTAGCGGTGGTCGTGTGCTCTAAATTTGTGACACGACTATACTTCGTTTCACCTTATGTGCGAGCGAAGGCAAAACTGGAAGCGCGAGCACGGAAGCTCCGTGCGTTCAGGCTTTGCTCGAGCGCGCGAGCTGGGGAGAAATGCAAAAAGCGCTGGTCTCGCGCTTCTAGCTTTGGCTTCGCTCGCAGATAAAGTGAAACGAAGTATAATTTGAGCAGTGCCGAGCGGAACTCCGCGTCTCAAGACGCTCGCGCACCCCACCCTTTGCACTGCTTTCTTTCAGCCAGTCTCAGGACGCTGTTCTAGCAGTGCAGACAAAGGCATGGGCACGAGCGCGTGGCTTTGGAAAGTGCCTCCTATGCACGAGGTCTCGTACAAACAAAAGCGTTTCGCTGAGCTAGGCTCACGCGCCTGTGCCTTTGTCTTCACTGCAGACATTTGTGAGATGGTGTAGAGGTCTCCTGATTGGTCGACGCTGTGTCACAAATTTAGTTTACGCTCTAAGCGTGGGGGGAATATTCGGCGCTGGCGGTGGCCTTTGCTCCGCCTATTGGCCAAACTCTCCCAATACACGGCTCTGCCTCGGAATATGGATCCTTGTTTTTGACACATTGTTTATGGTCGCCTAGTCTATAATTAAGACAACTCTTCGTTTGACCTGTATTAGCGGCGAGATGTTTCGGTGGCGCCCTCGTTTGGTTACCTTTCGTGACGTCACTTTCTTGTGAAGAGCAAGTTCAATGGTGTTTGTAATCAGCATGGTGAAAGCCTGAAATCATAGCGCTCTCTAAGCAACTCTGCCAACACCGTCAAAATTGAAGTTCTTACATTCCTCTTATTTGCGTCGATTTGGTATCATTTGCTGACGTCATAGTCAGCATTCGGCCAATTGTGCACTCTAAAAAAAAATGGAGAAAAAAAGTAGCAACGGCGCGTCTTCCTCCCTTCTACTGACGCGCCCCCAAGCGGACACGAGAAGGAGGGAGGAACGATACATTTTCCTCCTTCTCCAGGCAGACTGGAGAAAGCTTTCGCCCTCCCGGCTCAACTTCTTTCGGTTTCGTTTTCGAGCAGATCGCGCACGTTGTTTAATAAATGCTGTTGAGTTGATTGAGCTTCAGCGGCAGCGAAAGCCGCCTGTAATTCCGTCTTCTAGTCCAAACGTGCAGAGCATTTCGGTTGCATTGACGTTTTTATCACTAATTTTATGAAACGAGCAAACGAAGCCGCTAGAAACGGCGAAGTTCCGGAGCAGTGCCAGCAGCGCCACGTACACTGTGAAAGATTTGAAGGTGAACATTTGAGAGACGTCTCTCTGGTTGGGGAGCAACAATAATAATAAATAAAATATACACCAACCAAATCCTAAAGACGGAACCTTTAGGATTTGGAAGATCATCGAGCAAGCTGAACACCGTTTAGTTAAAGCTAGGATTCACGAATGCCATACCACCTTAAAGAAAAAGAAATCGGACCTATCTTTTACTCGCCGACAACTAGAACACCGTATCCCATCTCTGCTCCCTTATTTACAGTCCTTCGCCGACAGCGTTGCTTCCGCTTCTGCGGAAAAGCAACGAGTGTCTCAGAGCAAGAAATTCTTGAGGCTAAAAGAAAAAGAACAAGCAAAACACAGCACCGATTCCGCCAGGTTTGTCACAAACCTATCGTCTCGACAACTCTCTCATTGTGAAATCGCTGCCTTAGCTAAAGGTCACAGCTTCAATATGACAACAACGAGGCCACCACTACCGAAAATGGTTGCAACCCTTGAAGACGGAATCGCTCACTTGAATCCAAGCACCCGTGAACGGGTCCGACAAAAGGTGATTGGCATCCTGTCAAAAATACCTCAACATCACCGGTACAACTTACTCAGAGAAGAGTCAAGTGCGCTCCGGGCGCTTCGGGACGATGACGAGATCGTTATTCTTCCAGCAGACAAAGGTAATTCAACCGTCGTCCTTGACCGAGTAGTCTACGAACAGAAGGTTCTGGATCTTCTTGATACCTCCGCTTACGAAAGACTGAAAAAGAACCCTACACCACAAGTACAGGACAGGATGAATAAGATGCTAACGGATATTTTCAAAAACCATCCAGACTCGAGAAGCCTTCACCTGCGACTTCTTTGTAGGAATGGATATGCACCGGGTTTCTACGGCCTTCCAAAGATACATAAACCTGGCATTCCTCTCCGCCCCATCGTGGACTTCACAACATCACCACTTCGAGGTCTGTCAAACTACCTTCACCAGACTCTTTCGCCTCTCGTGGGCAAAACGACGACCTATATACGAAATTCCAACGACTTCGTGGAACAGATTTCGACGTTGAAGGTGACCACTGAAGAAAGCCTCGTATCCTTCGACGTCATCTCGCTATTCACAAGCGTCCCGGTTCCCCTGGCTGTCGCCACGGCCAAGAACGCCCTCGAGAAAGACCAATCCCTGAGTGAAAGGACAAAACTCAGCGTGGAGGAACTCTGCCGCCTGCTTGAGTTCTGCCTAAACAGCACCTATTTTAGTTTCAGGGGAGAATTCTTCAAACAGTCCAGTGGAACCGCAATGGGTGCCTCCATTTCCGTCACAACAGCGAACCTATGTATGGAAGCCATCGAGGAAAAGGCGCTACAGTCTTTTCACACGGCCCCCAAGGTGTTCTTGAGGTACGTAGACGATTGCTTTTGCATCCTAAAAACGTCGGAAGTGGACACGTTCCTTACCCACCTCAACTCCATTGAAGCGTCTATACAATTCACCGTGGAGCATGAAAAGGACAATACCTTACCTTTCCTCGATGTGCTCGTCAGAAGACAAAATGAAGAGCTCCAGTTTTCTGTCTACAGAAAACCAACGCATACTGGACGCTATCTCCGTTTCCATTCCAATCACCCAGCCTGTCACAAGGCATCAGTGGTTAAAACGCTCCTATCCAGGTCAAAAAATATCTGCTCATCCGAAGCTGACCGTAAAAAAGAGGAACACACCATCTTCGCCGACCTACAACGTAACGGTTATACAAGCAGCTTCATCCGCCGCATTGCGCGTCATCAAGCCCGAGATCGCCGACACCTGTAACTCCCAGCAAACACACAGACCCGTCCTACCTCACGCATCAGCGTTCCTTACATAAAAGGTACAAGCGAGGCGCTGGCACGTGTACTGGCCAAAGAAGGGATCCAGGTGGCCCACAAGCCGATGTCTACGCTTGGTAGACTCATGCCCCGTCCAAAAGATCGCCCGCCTAAGGAAAGAGCACAAGGCGTCATTTATAAAATTCCCTGCGCGGACTGCCCGGTCGCATACATCGGGGAAACGAAGAACTTTCAGGAGAGAATCCGCCAGCATAAGAACGATGTTCGAAAGTTCGACCATGAACGAAGCGCCGTAGCCGAGCACTGCGACGTCAAGGACCACATAATTGACTTTGCCAACACCAGCATCCTGGCTGTTGAGACCCATCCCAGACATAGACTTTTTATTGAATCCTGGCACATACAAACGACGCCAGGAAACATAAACAGATCCCTCGGCACACTGCCGACCTTCTACGTGAACGGACTTCGCCACCTCATCGATGCGAAACGGTAGACACTGCCGTAGAAGAAGAAGAAAACAGAGTACTGCTCCTCAACGGCCAAAGCCGCAGTCAACCCCTGAAGAAGAGGCCGAGCCGGTCTCGAAACGTAGGGTTCCGCCTTTAGGATTTGGTTGGTGTATATTTTATTTATTATTACTGTGAAAGATGGCCGTCTCCGAATTGCGGGGCTCACGCGAAACTACAGTAGCGAAACCACGCGGAACTGTGTCGACGTTCTCGACGTTATGGAAATCGCAGGAACTGCGTCCAAGACAGGCATGTTTTGCTGCCGGCTGCCTGGGCGCCTTTCTTGCTGAGTTCGGTTCTGTTTTCTGATGCCGAGTGCGACCGGCGTTCAACGTGGTTCTGTATTTGTGCGTGTCAGCAACATAGCAGCAACATCGTGATGGCAGTGTTGTGGGTTGTGAACAGAAGACTGGAATTATCGCCGATGTGACCGTGTGTTCGCGTATCAGTGGTGTAACAACAAGATGAGATGACGTAAACTGTCGGGCATTGATGCCGCTGGTCGGGCCGTGATCGGACGGGGTGGGGTGTCGCAGGTTGACATTCCGCTTTACATTAAAAAGTTTAATACCACTTGAGGGGTTAGGTGCAATCGATCGACGTGCGGATAGTCATGTTGGAACGCTGGTCTGAACAGTAAGCTCCTATCGTACAGTGGCCAATGTGACTGTCGGTTGTCCCGTGCCCTAGAGCGATTGCGCTCTGGGGAAAGGACTGAACAGTACGAAATCATGACGGAAAGTAGGTATATTTACAGTGTGGAATTTTAGCATGAAAAAAGAATAGGAGGTAAAATCGAAAAAAAAAAAAGCTACCCTTTATTTCGCTGTTTTAAATATACTACGGTCCCTGGAGAAACTGCCCTCAAAGTGGCGCGCTGGGATGCTCGCAAGAAGTTTTCGAGCTCGCCACGGCGTAGCTCCGTACACTTAACACCTGCCGCAAGTCGCGGCTTTGACTGCATACAAGTTGATCGAAAAGCGATCTCTCAGCCCGTGAAGCATCACTTCCAGCTGAGTGAATATCCGCTCTACAGAGATTAATTCAAGACGGCAATTGCAGCCTTGCGCGAACAGCACAAATAGAAAAACAAACACTACAATAGAAATAGAGGCTCCGACGTGCCGCGCGGGGAAACAAACTCATGGCTTCGAACCGCATTGGAGCGGCTTGATTTATTGGATTTCAAATATTTACGGCATGATCGAGCGTTCGCTTTTTAATAAGAGATTCATCCCTTGAGTCATTCAAAATACTGTCAAAGGTATGACATTGCTAGAAAAAAATCAACATGCTGGGAATATTTTTTATTGCTTATTCAGTCACCGAAAAATTCCGTACGTTCAAAACGACCAGTATAAAAGACGGAAAAGCAGAGCTCGGGTGTAGCGTTCGGGTTAGCGTGCCGTTGAATTGATGTTTGTATGTGCAGTGTATGTGCTCAGTGTATGTTCACGTTATGTGTAATGTGAGTAAAGGAGAGGTTCACGAAACCCGTAAGCGCAAGGTGGGCTGAGGAAATAAAAATATTTTTTTGTATAACATGAATTGGGCAGTACCTAGCGCCACCTAGCCTCAGCTACTTGCAATTACTCTGCTTGACCCTGCCATCTGGTGGCAAGCGATTTAACCTTTCATGCTACGCGATAAACAGTGGCTGCGAGTTAGTTCTTTTGAGAGCGGCTTTTGGTTTCGCGGATTGGGTTTGCCGTTCCTCCGTGATGTGCGGTTGACGAAGTAATAGTGACTCGAGGAACACCAAAGGTAAGACGTAAAGTGCGCGAAGTAACTGGGTATCGGTTGTCTCCGTTTAACATCGCAGTGCTGTCGACGAGAAGACTGAGTAACTGCTTTCGAAACGCAAGTTTCTGTACCTGTGGGGGGAATCTGGCTTCGGAAATAAACACAGTTCGCGGAAAGCTCGTGTTACGCTTTTATTTGCTGCTCCTCTCGTCCCGTACAAGAGACGTAGCGTCCTCGTTAAGCCTTATTGAGCTCGATTTGCTCGATTCAGGGCCGCCATAATGAGATGCAGGCGACGGAGGAACTTTGCTCCCCTGCTTCAGGGACGAAAGTTCCTCTCTTTCTGAAGGAACATAGGTTACAAGACCGTTCCTCCCCTAAGGGAGGACTATCGATACCCTTTTTTCTAAGAGTGTGGTGGGCCGACCACAGCGCCGCTTTCGATCGCTCACGTCGCCAATAGCAGAAACCACAATCAAAAGGGATCTTGTAGACTATACCTGAAACACATGTAACTCAGTTTTCCCTGGTTTTTTTTTAAACAACTTTTCTGGGCGGAAGCAAACGGAGTTGACCGTTTAAAACTGCTATCTGTGCTAAACGCCATGCGTAAACCAAACTTATCACCGACTGAGTTTAGGTTGTGTGAAATCTTATGGAAGAACGGTATGACTACAAACATTCTGTGCTCGGGCATTTACCTAATTTGTTTGTCTTTTGCAACAATGCACGAAAGCTGCTTGGAAATAAATTCATGAGGATACTTTGCAACATTAAGCCGGGAAAACACAACTTGAATCGACGCCATAATGGAGTGCCAACAAGACTTTTGAACCGCGTTGTTGATAATCTTTCGAACCAATCCTGCCTTGACACGATTTGAATGGCAACTATCATTGTGCAAGCTAGTTCAGGTTTTAGTTTAGCGTCAGAGCACACAGCTGCCATACGTTCCGCTGCCAAAGCGCACTCTTGAGAGACTATCTGCCGCTTAGGTAACAAGGCGCAGGGCTGTTGGGTGAACTGCGACTCGTGCCCAAATTGGGTGTGTGCTGTTTATTGGGGTCATCGTGAGATACTGGATGATATTCATCTCTCTAGAGTTGGTTTGCCAATTATTTCGCGCAAGAAAAGGGGTATTTCAGTTGCCTCGCCCCCAGCGTGAGTTTCGGCTGTACACGTTCAACCAAAGCATGACGGGAGGCAACAATCATGTACTGAAGATCAGTAATCGGATAAAAAGACAATGTGCGTTTTGTCTTGTTACTGAGTATAGTTAGTTTATTAATTAAAATTTCAATTAGCGTCTAGAAGTTTGTGTGACTCCTTTTGGTGATCCCTCTCCGGGACGTCACGGAGATAATTTTTACTGAGTCACCTTGCGAACGGTCCGGTAAGGGCTGATAGTAACTTCGAATATTCTTTCTGTTTGGTCTTTGAATACCCTGCGTACAGTTTAATTTGTGCGGTCCTAATCTCACGGGAACAAGGTCGCTTTTCTCACTTTGACGTCACGGAGACGACACAGCAGCCAATCAGCAGGCTGCAACTACAGCCACGGTTGTGCTCGTTCTCGAGGCTAATAGATTTCGAAAAAGATTGTACTTCACTGGTATCCGTCGAATAAAAAATTACTTAAAGTGTTGTTGAAGAGGCATGCCAGGATTCAGGAAGTTCATGCAAAACAAATGTATGTGCCTGTCTCGGCCGCGGGGGGAGGGGAGACACAGTTTTGTAGAGGCTTGTGGATTTAGCGCATGAAATTCGTTACCAACCCATAGACGAGGAAAACTTTCATTAAATAAATACATCTACATCATCTCTTTAGTAAAGATGCGGGTGTTTTGTCTTGGGCCATATTCTATGAGCGAATGACGTTTTAGCGATAAGAAAATATTTGAGCGGACGAACATTTTTGAGAATGTCATTTTTGCGAATGGGCTGTTTTTCGGCGGTGACGAGCTAGGCTTTTAAACTGGCGCGGTTACGCCTCGTTGTCGATCAGGGAAAACGAAGCTGCCATTCGCTACAGCGTCATTCTGATGAAATGTCCTGGTTTCGTTTTAATTCGCTAAATTGTAGTTCGATCAGGTTTTGGCGTTTCTCCGAAACAAGGTACCTAAGGGTGTCCTCTTACCTGCTTTCCACACGGTTGACAGAAGATCATATCCTCGTCGGTCGAGTAGCAAAGGGAATGGTGGATCCATTGCCGAATTAGCACGCTCGTTGGGACCTTCTTTTTTGGCATTTGTTGAGAAGCTTCAGGCAGCGAAAGCGAAGAGCAGCAAACCACAGACCACCGGAAACAATAACGTTAGAGACCGACGCGCACGCGAAAGGAGCAAATTACGGTTTCCTATTTCCTTCACCTCACACTCTGGCTGGCACGCACGCACACGCACATACACATGCACACAGACACACGCGCTCGCTCATTAAAAAAAAAAAAAAAAAACTTTTCGGTGGGCATTACGTTTCGTTTTCCGATCTTCCAATGAACCGCAGCGAATATGACGAGCCATCCCAGCCAATCCAGTACTACGAGGACGTCAGTGGAGCTTCCATTTGGGCGGAGCGACACGAGGAGAATCCAGGTCACATGCCACCCTCCCAGCGCTGGACTGGCTAAGACGCTACCAGTATTCACTAAGGTTCATATAGGATGAAACGGAGAACAGCAGCATCCAGATCCAGACTTCCAACCTCCAGGCAGGTCCCGGGCTCCTCACTGTCCAGACATGTTAGGAAAACAAACCCGCTTATCTCGGGCGAGGCGAGAGGTGGAGAAAGCAAAGGCGCGGCAAGAAATAGAAAGAAGGACGATGCGTGGGGAAGGGCGGGAAGGCCTAATACTAGAAGGAAGGCGCGGTTTGCACCTTGGCATACAGGCGTGAAGAAAAAAAAAAACAATAATGTTTGGGTTGGATCTTGGGACAGAGATTGGAGCAGCCTGTTGCCATGCATCGCAGCAAGATGAAAAATACAGTTCGCTGGAAATTGAAACTAAACAGAACATGTCATTTAGGGGTAGCGAATAAAGAAAAGTTAAAAATAGGCATCTATAGGCTGGAAGTGGTAATTTAGGCTCAATCGCCGAAATAGGCATTTATAGGCACTATAAAACCACTCATCAAACTCTCCTTAACTCATGATTCGTGCTCATATGTAAAAAAGGCACGATAGGAACCAAGGGAACAAATAAGGCACTCTCCTAAAGATCCGGCCTCTAGTCATCAGTCCTGGACGCGGACTGGCGTCTGGATCCTTCTTTATGGCTGACACTTGCGCGTCCTTCTTTACGAGTGTGTATTCATTAAAGCACTATTTGACGACAAAACGCTCCTGCATGCTGTGCGCAAAGCCTTCAGTAAATACGGCGCCAGACAGACAAAACACACACCCCACAACAACAATGGTTGCCCAGCATGTGCAAATTACAAGCGGGACAGCCATTGTTTCTCGCATCGCAGTCGCAACTGAACTGATGTAACACGTTTAAACCTGCGCAACAGTGAAGACATCGACCTCGCACAAAAAGCGCCGATAAGACAGTGCCGCTAACAGAAGTTTAAGATAACCGGATTGCGGATACCTTTTTATTACCCTCATCCTTGTGTTAGTTAAATAACTACAGATGACATTTGATAGATCTACGGGATCGACAATTATATCACATCTTATCACATGCAAGGGCGGATATGATTCCTTCTTCTGAAGGAATCATATGAAGGAACCATAGTGCAGCGTTCACACGGGATGACCTCTCCTACTGAGCAGAGCACTGTAAACCATGCAATACATAATAACGTTTGGAAACACCTCAAAGATACTTTTATTTTAAACATGACAGAACATTTATTTAATAGCGTTGTCAAACGGGCACGTTAAAGGCCTTCAGAACGAACTCCTTTAAAGGGTCGGCGAAACAGCGCACGCCGATAAGCGCAATATCGCGAGCTAATACGACGATTCTTAAGGAGTTCATTCTGAAAGCCCTTAATGTGCCCCTCTGACACCGGAATTGGAATATATTAGTTCCAAATTATTTTATTGAGAACTTGGCAGTGAGTTAAAGAATATTGACCTAAAATCATATTTGGTGAGCAAAATAATAATGCCTTATTTAAGTTGGCATATCGGTTGAGTGAAGTCCTACACACAATACCTTCATTATATTAGAGAGAGTACGACTATAGTCGGGATACAAGTTAGGAATGCTTAAAATAAACAGCACCACGTGCCAACCGCGGCATCGAATCACTTTGCGGACCGACCAGAAAGGGCAGTAGCCATGTCGAGTTTTACGAAGTGGGCGCATGTTGAAGAGAAAGGTGTTAGCACTGCCCAAGGCCCGTGGAGAGGGGTCACTCAATTGCTGTGACGTGTTGGATACAGGTGTGTTTTTTTTGTGTCCTGTCTCTCTTGCCCTTCTTGCGGGTGAGCAGTATGCTCCGAAACGCACAGAGGTTAACGCGACGTGCGCCTTGGCAGCGGACTCTTTGCTTATTGCGATAGAACACTGGCAGGTGGTAATCATGGTGTGGGAGGAACTTCTAGCGCATTCTTAACTTGTAAGCGACTATAACTACAGCGCTGTTATTTCTACTTCATCCTCTTGATCGAACACAGTTTTTTGTTCTGTTCTGTTGTAGCCGTAGCTGTTATTTTCAACGAAAAATGACTCTTGTGCCTCCATTTGTGTCCAGAAGGCGTCGAAGTCCAGGGACGGAACATCGCCTCCATATTCCTCGGGAAGAATGCTGGGAGGTATCTCTTTGTGCAGATTTTCGAAGTTGAGTCCGTGGAGGTGAATCTGAAGACAAAGTAGACTGTCTCATGACTCGAGGTCGGTTTTTCCGCGCCCACTAGGGATGCGCGAACGGATAGCAGATGACAAAGTGAAACAAATATTCGTATGTTTCAGCATTAATTCTTTTTTTCTAAAACATAAAAGTTTGCTTGTTTACAACGCCGACTGAAACTTCATCATGGTTCATATATATATATATATATATATATATTGGCGCACTATGGCCTTAGCAGCCGCTGCGCCATTAAAGCCCAAAATCAAACCAATCAATCAATATATACAGGGTGTTTTTTTTTTAAGCTTAACAGATTTGTTTAAAAAGAGCCGTGAAAGTTACGCTTATGCCGCTTGTGGAGGTGAGTTATACGGCCAGGGGGACTGATTATAGGGTACTAATCGTAATGATCAGTCGGCTAATTACTTAAAATTCGCTAAATAACTTTTTAATGAATGAAAATAGACATATGGTTCCAATTAGAAATTTCCTCAGCGTCGTCGAAAACCCCTAAATCAGTCATTTTCAGAAAGATTTTGAGCGCGTGAGAAGCGTAGTAGTGAACTGAAGTTACCGCTCGTGGAGCAGGTACAAAGCTAGAGGTTGCGATAAGGCGCCCGCGCGATTTTTCCGTCTCTTATCTAGCCCCAGCCTGCTCCACGAGTGGTAACTTCAGTGCACTACTACGCTTCTCACGCGCTCAAAATCTTTCTGAAAATCACTGATTTAGGGGTTTTCGATGACGCTGAGCAAGTTTCTAATTGGAACCATATGTCTATTTTTATTAATTAAAAAGTTAATTAATGAATTTTAATTAATTAGCCGACTGATCATTACGATTAGCCCCGTATAATATGTCCCCCTGGCCGTATAACTCACCTCCACAAGCTGCATAAGTGTAACTTTCGCGGCTTTTTTTAAACAAATATGTTAAGCTTAAAAAAACACCCTGTATATATATATATATATATATATATATATATATATATATATATGTATATATATATATATATATATATATTAATCAATATTTAATATTTATCGAAATAATCATTCTCATCGCCAGCCCCGGATACTATATTGTTCTCAACGTTTTTCCGTCGCGTTTTTGCTCTATTTTTTTATTTTACCGGTTGGGAGTTGAGCTCTAAAAATAAATAAATATATAATGTTTTTGCGAAACGACGTTCGCGTGCTCACTCTCAGACATGTGCTTTCGGAAGTCGAATTATGCAATTCGCACCAATTGTGCTGGTTTTTAAGGCCGCTGCCATTATATGAACGGGGTTAAAATCGCCCGTCCTGCGTTCGCCGAGGCTAACGGTTATGAAATTCAGTAGCCACAAATATTTGCAGCACATCCATGGACCTTTGGGTGGATAAAGCACATGTCAATGACGAAGAATACAGGCCTGATTGAACGAGAGAACGACGTCTGATTTCCTCCTCCTCCATGTTCACCAAATCCAGACATCCAAGGTGATACTCACCCTGTCCGCGAGCTTCTTCTTCATGAAAGGTCGCACAAGCCCAAAGAGTATATTGAATGCGTACGATTGCCTCACGGCATGAAATGCTTTCATCCGGGCGGGCAGGCAGTCCTGCGAAGAGGAACGACGCTGATGTGAGGTACTACGCCTCGCAGTAGGGACGTGCACAGCGGCCGCAAGGACCGGCACATTTGGCCTGCCTTGCAAATTCAGAATTCACAACGTACGTACCTGACAATGTGTACGCAAACGTCGCTTCTGAAAGAGGTTTCTGTCCACTTTTATAAAGCTAAACTCGGAGGTGGTGAAATATTAAAAAATAAATAGAACAAAAATGGCGGCCGTGCATTTTTTATTGTTCAATACAAGCCTGTTCGTTGTTTGAGCTCTGTTTTGTGAGCTCGCTCTTACGTGGTGTGCTGAACGCAAAGACGCCTAGGACGCCATTGTAGTAGTTAGTGGTTGGCGGCGAGCAGAATAATCGCGGTAAATAATGACTTTAACGAAATGCATAATAACTATGCAGTTTTATTTCGCGTTTATAAGAAAAAATACAAAAAAACACGAAGTTATTTTGTTGAATAAAAATAAAATCAGAATAAGACAAATGCTTGTTTCATTTTGTTGTCTGCTATTCGTTCGTGCATCCCAGCCGGACGCGTACCGATCGCGCGAACGAATAAGAGACGATAAAATAAAACAAATCTGGGTCTGCTTTAAAGTCTATTTTTATTAAAGAAATTAAGTGCGCTTCTTTTTAAATACAAAATGAAACGGCATAATTGTTCATATATTTTCTTAAAGTAATTATCTCGATTATCCTTTTCGTCGCGAACCACTACTATGGCGTTCTCAGCGCTTCCGCTTTCAGCACACCATCTGGGAGCGAACTTGCAAACCAGAGTGTAGACGACGAACAGGCTGTTAGAGTACTTTGGAAATGAAGGGCACCGTTTTCGCTCTATTTTTTATGCTTGACCACCTGTAAGTTTCGGTCTCAAATAAATGACATACGCATGCCCAGTGTCATGTATGTACGTTTGGAATTCGAATTTTGCACGACGTGCCGAGTGTGTTCGTCTCTTCGGCCGCTCCCTGTACATAAAAGAGTCGCACAACAAACTAAAAACTCCGAATCACCCTCTAAAAGCGCTTGCGCGCCCTCTACCTTTCCATAGAGCACCCGGGGGGTCAATCAGTACAGAGAGCGAATGTCGAGAACCAGAACAAAACTTGGCTGGAAAACACGCTCTTGCGCGTGAACAAGGCTCGCGCAAAATGTCAAGCTGATTGTCCCCAAGCAGACTGCTTTCTTTTTGTAGCGTGAGCTACACTGGCCGAGGTTGAGCAGTTTTGCGTGGCTCGCATAATGAGCCGTGCTCCGTGCTGCGCATGCGCGAAGAGCAGTGACGTCACACGGCGCACAGCTGGCGCGCCGGAGCCGCCGCCGCCATGCGCTCCGCCGCCGCCTCGCCGGTCTGCGCATTCCAGAGGAGTGACGTCATAGCCGCGGCAGACGCACTGGCGCCGCCACGTGCCCAGCTGTGCGCCTCCGTTGCGAAGTAGCCAAGTCTGAAGCTGCACCGGAGCCGCTTGATAGCGCCTCTCATTTTGTGCGCATAAGCTCACTCTAGTATATCCTGGCATAGCCAAGCTAATCCACCGCAATTTTTTTTTTTTTTTTTTTGACGGACCACTTTTTGTGTTTGGTCCGTCTGTGTACAAAACAGTGGAAAGGGAAGCGCGCCGCATAGAGAGAGGAGGAGAGTAGTGGAGCACAAAGGCGAGAGGGAGGTGACGTCATGGGGCGGAAGCCAATGCGCGCGCTTAAGCTGGGAAGAGTCTGAACTTGTAGGTGTGCGGTGAGCGTATGCCTTGCCTTGATCTACAAAATAGAGTGTAAACCAAGTACTAACGCTAAAACAATTAGGCGGGAAAAAAAAAACAGTGTAAGGAAGATCCATTAATAGATTTTTTTAGGGAGTGCGTTAGCATGACCCTTGGAGACGCCACACACGTACCCCTTTGGGAAACTCTAACACTGACCCTGTAACGAAGCCAAAAAGATGCAACAAAAAATAGAGGAAGCAAAAGAGAAAGCCAAAAAAAAAGAAACAGAAAAAAATAAAGGGGCCAGCGTTAGCGTCTCTCAAAGGGAGACCTGTGTGGCGTTTCCCAAGGGTCATGCTAACGCATTCCTTAATAAGAATCCACTAATTGATCTTCCCTTCATTTTTCGATGGGGCTCTGGACTTGTCAAACAAAGTTGAAGTCAAAAGTTTGCGAAGGCCGCCGATTGGACTTTGGCGTCAAAAGCGCGGCGTCATCGACGCAAAGGTCCAATCGGCGCGCTCCGTAATCCCCGCTCAAAGTTTGTGTTTGACGATTCTAGGGCCTCGGGGCACTCTCCGTGGATTGAACCGCTGGCCCCTTCTAGGTAGGCATTTTCTAGAGGTAACGCAAGTAGACGTCATCTAACCCAGCATAATACGACCTGTAAGTTTGTCTGCTTTTTGCGTAGCAAGTGCGTTTGTTTAACACCCCCAAACGCGCCCACGTGCTTTGGTTTTCCTCCAACGTCAACCAATGACGGCTGGGCTGGGCTGCCTCGTCATCGCGCGCTTCTACACGTTCTCTATGTTACCTTTGACTGACGTGGTCCTCTTTGCGTCCTGATGCGCCTAAGACACATATAGGAACCCTTGCTCGCGGTATATACCGGGTGTTTCAGCAAATACTAAAAAAAAAAAGATCTCTAAAAGCAGTGTGGTTAAAAAAACGAACTCTTTCTGGGAAGAAACTGCAAGTCACGCGAACATCCGAGATCGCAAAAAAAAACAGCATTAATTACGTAAATAATTAACTAAAATTTACAAACTTTTTAGTTATACTTTGTCTCATCCTACGATGGACTAAGGGCCAAAGCCAAGGGCCGCTAGGTCCAATCACGTTCCACGCTACACTATGACATGCCTAGCATTGATTAGGGGTGGACGAATAATGCTCCGAACCCAAAAACGCTGCATCATTTCTATAGCTTCGACACTGCAAACAGCCTCTTTTTTGCGATGTAAAATTGTTGAGTCACTCAGTGCTATTTCGATTCGAACCACTGTCCGCCCATCCCCATCAGTGATCCGAGAGGCGGGCACTGATACGCGCATCAAAGCGCAATACGCGATTTCTAAGTGGCTCGTGATTGGATCTGGCGGTCCGTAGCTTTTGCCTTTAGTCCATCGTAGGGTGAGACGAAGTATAGTGAAGATAAGCATGTGCTTATAATTAGGAATTTGCTGAGCGTCATTGAAACACCCCAAATCTTAAATTTGAAGAAGGCACATGTAAAGAGCGAGAGTGCGCTGTATTGACCACGTGCGCAGCAAGCACAACGCTGGCGATGCAAAATCACGGCCGATATTCATATCATCCACGTTATCGTATTGAGAGCCGTGTGCCTACTGCACAAGTAAAAACTTAGCCTACCCCCCCCCCCCCCCCCCCCCCCTGTTTCACACGTGCTTGGAGTTTTTCTAGAACTAAGGGATTCAGGGGATTTCGATGACGCTCACCAAGTTTCTAAATGAAACTGTGGGATCCTTTATTTTGTGACGGACAGTTATGTTTATGTGTTTATTTTGACTAAGGTAAATCTATTTATCGTTTTTTTTTTTCAATTCTGAAGGTGATTAGTATGATTTTTCGGTCCCTGAGATCAGCCGGAGCTGTCAATTTGTTCCCGGAAATTAATTGTTTTTTAAACCACCTTATTTTTAGAGATTTTTTAAAGGCTTCGCTGAAACACCCGGTATCTTAAGCTAAGGTAGACCATCATAATCTAATCTGAGAACAATACATAAGTAGTCATTTGCATTAAAAAGAACAAGTCTTTGAATGAAACCGAGGCACAATAATTATGGTCACCTAATCAAAACTTGAGATATGACAGCTTTTAATAATCTTCTAAACCAGCTGCGGGTAGCAGACTCATACAAAACTTCAGGGAATTTTAAACAGAGTATATATTCAGAACTCATCCTTACAAGGTTCAAATTTACTTCTTTTTAAATTTGCTTTGTCCGGATAAATCAGAGCTGCTTTCCTTATTTTGCAATTGCAGCTATGTTGATTTGTTTTTATTTAATTGAACATCGGGGCAGCTTTTTTTTCAAATATAAACACATTTTGTTTGATTTGCGTTCTCCTAGGGTTGACAGACTTCCACTCAGTTACTGGATGTGCAACGAACGTTCACCATGTTTAGTGATTTTTCAAAAAGATGTCATATACCTCTGTCATTTTTACTGCATGTCAAAGAGACGCACATGAAAGTTGACAGCTGTTTGAATTTCCTAATGAAAGAATCACTTTTAAATACCCCTCTTAAACCATAAGACAATTTTGAAGTCAAGCTCCTTTTGTCAAATATTTCTGGGAACTTATTTCACCTTGCAATAATTGTCGATGACTTGCAAATGTGTGTTAGGTCTAAAAACAATTTCTGAAGCTCTAGATAGACAGGCACAACGAGTTTGTTTATATGCAAAACTCTTGAGGCATATTTTATCATTTCTCTGATAATCTAATATTTTCAGTGAACCTTTCTTGCGGGCAAAGGGGTCATTGAAGTAGATTTATTTCTGGAGCTAATTACGCAAGATGGCAAGTGCTAGTTTAAATGCTTCCTGAATATTCTTCTGCAGTTTCTCGAAGCGTGCAACTAATGTTGTATCACGCCTGATCCTTTTTGCTTCTTTTTGTTGAGATATACGTACATTCGAAAACACTGAGCTCAAGTCAGCGCAAGGATAAACCCCGAATAAACGGATAATTGCGTGGCGTCTTAAACTAAATAAATGCGTACCTGTTTAAAACATCGTCAAAAAATAAACTCCTGATTCGCGTAGCGAACTAAAACAATTATATACTATCAACAAGCAACTACTAAAAGCGGCGAAAGAAACCTTTACTTATTCTTCGGAATGTCAACTGGAAACCAGACACAAGCCTGTATAGAAATATCTGGGGAGGAATAAGAAAGATGAGGCCGGGATACCGCCAATTGATGATAACGCCACACGATCATCTGATGACAGTGAGAAGGCAGGTTCCTTTAATGCGTATTTTCAGTTGATTGTTTTCTGTGCCAACAATCATAAGGCCCCGCCAGCCTCGAGTACGTGACTTTTGACGGTGGCGGAGTTAGAAATAAACGCCCACAAAATCCGAAGGTTCCTACTTAATTTGAACCTCAACAGATTCCCCGACCGTGTCTTGAAGAAATGCTGAAACTGTTTCATGTTTTCTTCTTACTTTTTTCTCTTTAAGCTCCTTTAAAATATGGCCCTAATGTTATGCACTTTGCTAGTCACGAAAACTATTGGCTTATTTTTGTCTCTCATAACGTGTCCTAGAATGAGCATATTGCACATGCCCGTAGTAAACATTAAAAAAACATTGTACGCGCAATTAATGAATATAGAAGCATTTACCGGCAAGTATAAAACGCAATATTTATAAATCGCCTTTTCATCTCAGCTTATGTTATGCGCATCTAGTAGAGGATATCAATTGGCTTGACTCTATACACTAAGAGTGTTAAAAAAGAAATCTCCGAGAAGTAGCAATTCTTCCTTCGATTTTCCCACCATTGCCTCTATTTAAAAAGTATTCTATATATGATGTATCAAAAATGTATTCCCACCGATTATTATTAACATATTAGTCTACCATAATAAATTTGGACATTTTATACAGCTTGCTTACCTTAATTTTCACGATTCCATACATCAAACTCGCCAGATACATCCATGGCACTTTCCCCTATCGCGCAATACCTTGGAACGTCAAAGCGTTAAAAATAAATTGCCTAAACTAATAAAATAATCTTGCACCTCTAGAAATTTATGTCGCCTCACTAAGCAAAACTGTTATGTTAACATTATATAAAAGTGCACATTATTTGTATAATTATTATTTTTTAGTTATTATTAACGTTATTTTTTCTTAGTTTCGTGGGATCGTTGCGTGCCTTGTAGGTGTATCGAGGGCTCGTCAAGCTGCATAATAGCTGCATAATAGCATAAAGCTGCATAATATCAACTTTATTCCTTTATACCCTAATCGCTGATGATGAAAATAAACAATGTTAATAACTTCCAAAGCTGCCTACTGAATAAAAAGTAGCCAGTGTCCTGCATGTGCATAGAAACGGTTCAACGAGTAAAGTATAAAACTACCGACCAATTTCTCTTCCACCTGCCTGTTCGAAACAGCTAGAGCATGTAAGGTACATTAATTTAGTAAACCATTTCAATGCAAAAAACTTCTTTTCTCCCCCCAGCATATTTTTAGTTCCGGCTTTTCGTGCGAGACACAGTCATTCGATTTTCTTTTCCGATGTGGCGTCCTCGTACCATAAGGATTCTCATGTACCGAGTGGCTCAGGTAGCTGCCAGGCTCTTTAAATCGACCGCAAAATTTGGTTTCATAACCTATTGCGCTACGAATTTATGCAGCGTTTCCCACAAGTGGTGCATTTTTTATATAAAATTTTCAAAAAGCGAACTTACCCGAGGAAAAAGTAAAAAGGAAAAAGGCGTAACTCCAATGAAAACGCAGCGAAGCCATCGGTCTTCAATCAATAGGGCGCCTTATTGTCTTAAGACCAGTGGCTTCGCCGGGTTTTCTTAGGAGTTAAGCCTTTTCCTTTCTTTACATTTTCCTTAGCTAAATTCGCTCTTTGCAAATTTTATAGAAAAAATGCACCACCTGTGGGCAACGCTGCACAAAATCGCAGCTCGATAGGTAAAGAAACCAAATTTTGTGGTCGATTTAAAGATCCTGGCCGCTATTTGAAACACCCGATACATTGTGTCTTCCTTGACTTCAGGAAGGCCTTTGCCTCGGTGTCACACAAA
This sequence comes from Ixodes persulcatus, assembly GCA_013358835.2. NCBI lineage: Eukaryota > Metazoa > Arthropoda > Arachnida > Ixodida > Ixodidae > Ixodes > Ixodes persulcatus. Next base: position 1,175,657 of record JABSTQ010010663.1, on the reverse strand, counting down.
TTGCTATCACTTAAACTATCCAGGTTATATATCCCTTCAAATTTTTACTATGATTAAGAGCTACGTTGAACAAATACACTGTGTTATAATAAAAGATAAACGCGACATATGTGGATGTCACTTCAGGGTTCCCGCAGGGATTGGTTCTCGGTTCCCTTTTTTTATTTTTTTATAAATTACATCCCCGAGGACCATAGTCAATTATTCGTAGATATGCCGACGACTGCGTAGTGTATCGAACAGTTCGAGTTCCTACAGATAGTAGTACCTTGCAAAAGGATATAGACTGCATTTCAAGCTGGTGTGAAAGCTGGCCTATGATTCTTAACATAAATAGGTGTCACCACTCGCGTTTGACAAACATTGCGCGGACGATCACGCGACTTGATGCGAATGAACTGAATCAGCTGGAGCGACATTTAAATGATGATTGGGTAATAATTGACTGGAAATTCCGGCGTTCTTGCTTCGCGGGGGGTCGCGCAAAAAACCGCAACCAATCACACACGCAAGAACTCGTACGAAACACCTCCTCACGGACGCGCAGCACAAATTGCTACGTCGCACCAGCATGTCCACTCTTCTCCCGGTAACATTCTCTTCTGCGTATGGCTTCATGTGAACAACAAGCTCGATGGTATTTGTAATGAGCATTGTGGAAGCCTGAAATTATAGCGGTCTGAAAGCAACACTGCCAACACCGTCAAAATTGAAGCTCTTACATTCCTCTTATTTCCGTCGATGAGACATCCTTTGCTGACATCATAGTCAGCATTCGGACAATTGTGGTGGGCCAGACCTTTTCTTTAACGGCGCCGCCATCTTGAGAATTGCGGCGCCGACGACGCCGTCTAGCGGCTTAGAAAAAGAAGTACCGGCTAGTTCTGGCAGCACAGCTATCTCGGTAGGCAACGGTGTGGGTATGGGGGGAACTTGGCTAGACTTGGCTATGGTAGGCTGCAATCCTTGGTTGGAGCTTGTCCGGTTGAATCCAGCTGGCTACTCACAGGCCATCACCTTGCCTCCTCGAGAGAACGACGACGAAGACGGTGGGGTGTTTTGATTGAGTTTCCACAACGAAAGAATATATTAGCAGTTTAATGTAGTCTATGCAGGTAAGCTCTCGGCATTTGATAGCTCCATCTTGAGTGGTGGCATGTAGACTTTTTTTTATAAATTTCACATACCATGGGGCTTGCAGTGATAACCTAATTGGACCACCTGCACCGGGAATTAAAATCGGTCCTCTTGTCGTAAACGAAGTGGTCGTGAGCTTAAACGTGACGTTGAGTATGATACGAATCTCTCGCGATTCAAGCTCGCAATCGACTGACTTCATAAATAAGGATTCCTGGGGAAAATGCGAAGCTCGATAACATTGCAGCCACACTCGCGCTGCAGCTTCTTGTGCTCATGGCACACTTTCTGTATTTGCTCTTATGCTTTTTAAAATTATTTATCCATCCGACGACCACGCAGTGGTAGCCAGACAACCGTAGATTTTCGGAAATTGCAGCGCGGTAAAAAGGAGCACTCGAAACTAACTTATGCACGACGTCCGTTTTTAAGCCTTTTCGCCCATACCCTTGGCGGTTGCATACCCTGTGTCAGCGGGCAATCCAAAAATGCACCAGGTCGAGGGTACGTCAGTTACTGGCTGGTTTGAGGTTATGCGAAAAAGGTCTATACACGATTGGAAGCAAAGCGACTGGCCGCCGCCATTTCTCTGCTCGTGCGGGAAAGCTCATGCGATTTCAAGCTTGCCAAAGCTATCTTCACGCGCACGTTACACGTGCTAGCACGCCTGGGGCACCAGTCGTGATGCCATGCTTGCAATTGTCTATACTCCGTTTCACCTTATGTTGTACCGCAGCGAAGGCTAGAAGCGCGAGCTCATAGCGTCGGCAGCTGCCCTTAAAGGGGTATTCACACGAGGGAGAAATCCCGGGGATTTCTCCCCGGCACGCGCGCAACACGAGACGAAAACGCGAGGCTTTTGCACATCGCAAAGCTTAAAGGGACACTGACAGGGCATTTATGCTCGCCGAGATTTTTAGTCGTACATGACATATGAGGGCCCAACTACCCAGAACAAAATTTGCGGCTCGAAATTCGGTTTCTTTCCGCCCGAAAACCGCCGATCAAGAACTAGCCGGTTCGAGTCTCGCTCACTCTCTTTTCCTAAGGTATCGATGCGATTACCAAATTTAATCGAAGTCGTGGGTCATTGAAGGCACACAGTCAATATTAAAAATAGAAATAAATATGAAACCCATTTTTTCTGGCTTCTAAAAAGCTGCAATAACGTTGATTAAAAAAAAGGTGCACACACAACCGGAAGCCTCTGTGCGTTCACTGCATAGATAGTTCTCAACATGGCGTCGTCAGCGTCGTATCGCGTATCGTGGGACTGGGACTAGCTTGCTGGACGGCGATGGCAGGGGACGACGGGCGTGGGACCTCTACTTCGTTCGCGGTACCGGCGAATCTTTCTTCCTTCGAAAGAGAAATCTTGGATAGAACAAAACAATTAGGATTCGTTCCATACGACACGCCCGACCGGCAAGCCGATCTGGACGAAGACGTCGCCGAATCGCTACTCATTTCACAACTCGTAGAAGTGGAGAACAGCGAGCGGAACACATAAATGCAAAGCAATCGCACGGGAAACTAACCGCAACTCTGTGGACGACGTCGTCAACGTCGTCTGCTGCGCGGCAGGAGAAAAAAAAAAAAAAGGAGGAAAAAAAAAAAAAAAAGCGCGTTCGGGTGTAGCCACGTGACTTCCGCCACTCCCGCTATCCTCTCCACTTCTCCGTTTCGGTTTCGGTTTCGCGCAGTTGCGTTTTTTGGCTTTATTAAAAAAAACGCTACTCTGTTGCAAAATATTAATTGGGTAGTCCTCCGACACCATAATAAAGCGCCTGGCAAAAAATGAAAAAAATTTTTTGGGGGGTGTCAGTGTCCCTTTAATGTTTTCGTCGACGGCCTGATTGTTGACGAGCGAATACGTCCGAGTGACGCAGTTCTCGGGTCCAATGCGTGAGCTGGGCTCGGATGACGTTAGGTTGGCACCGCTGACGCGCTTTGGGAACCGCGGATGTATCATAGTGAAAAGGCGGAGAGCTTTCGAAGGGAAGAAGGTACAAAAGAGTCCGCTATGTTTTCAAAAGTTCGTACCGAAAAGCTGGCTTTTGACTTTCTACCCTCTTTCTTTTGGCCAACTAAACGATATGCGATTAGTAAAGTCCAAATTTAAAATCATTTATCCCAGCCCGAAATTCGTTTCATGGCCCCTTTAATTGTTCTAGATGGTGTTGCCTGTACTCGCCCCCTCCCGCCACCAAAGCCACCTGCGATAAACGCGCCGCTCCCCTCGTTTTTCGCAGCACGACATTCGCCCAGTACAACAAGCCCAATGGAGCTGACAGAGTAAAAAAAAAATCTAAACCGCTGCTTTCTTTGTACAGGTGTTTCACTTGCACTACACTGACAGCTGTTCATGAATTATAGTATAATGGAGTACATTCTTTTTCGCAACGGTTATCGTGGCAGTCACACACACACACACAAACACGCACACACACACACACTCCTATATATATATAGAGAGAGAGAGAATATAGCGTAGGATGCCGAAGAGTATAAAGTAATGAAGCCACACTTTGAAGCGTTCTTGGTGTTTTAAAGAATTTAGGGATTCGACGTTTCGGCCTGAGACAGGCCCTCCTCAAGACTGGTCGCCAAAATCTGTTACGGAGTTGTTTTCGGTTTACACAGCTGGGTCACGTCACGTGGCAGATCACGTGTAAAACTGCCTAAGTAACCAACAATGCTATACTTCGTCTCACCCCACGCCCGGCCACAGCCGACGAACCTCGTACTCAGGCGAACCTCGAACTAACTTTCAAAAATAAGTGTCCGAACGTCGCACCCATTTTAAGAAATCATTTTAACATTTTGCAGCGAACTGAACGCCACGCAAGGATTATCCTTTCTGTTCGTCGAGCAGTCTACAGACCCTCACGCAATCTTAGGGACGCCATGGTAAGGTCTAAGACAACTTACACTGAAAGCGCTGGCAGTCGCCCTTGTGGAAGAACAAATTCCGGGGTGTGTCAACACGTGACACCTAAAACCACGGTAGAGAGTACGAAATCCAATTTCACCTACATAATTCACGGAAACGTAAACGGTGGCACAAGTAATGGGATATGCCTTCTGACATGTGGCACCTGCGGTAAGCGGTATACATGGACCAGACCAGCATTAAGTCTTACCAATCACAGGGCACATGTAGAATAATTTCCCAAACTCCCCCTTTCAAAACATATGGCTTTACCCAAACGCACATATGACAAACTGGACGTTATATTTTTTTACAATCTAATTTCAAAAGCAGCCGTGATCGCGAGCGGAAAGAATCCTATCTTATTTACGAATTTAGTTCAATCCGGGCCGGGAATGATGATGATCACGGTATAATGTCATCTATGAATTCAATAAACCTCCATCCACCTGTAACGGAGTGACTGCAGCTAATTCAATCCTATTAGTACAACACTTGCCTTTTCCCGTGTACCTGTGGGAATCGTTGTTTCTTGGCGTTCCGAGATATCGATCAGTCTTGAACAAAACCCAACACTTTTATTTGAACTGCACACACCCGTTACAAACAGAAGAGCCACTGTCTCGTACTCCGCTCGCTTTCATTCCAGGTTTCCTTCTGCCGTCTCACTTTCCCGGCTGTTGATCTCCTCGGCTGCATCCGGCCGCTGCGGTACGAAGTCCTGCTTGCCCCACGCGTGCGGTCGTCTCCGCAGAGGCAAGCCGATGCCGTTGTCGTAAGTTCCAACACTCTCCCCACCGAATGGGCGCGAGCACATTGAAGAGTTCCGTCATTATTAGGGGGTAGATAAGTTGCACTGGCCTTCGCAGAATCGTACCGCGATGTGTACGCGAATCTCTCATGAACGAACCCTTGCATCACTTCCATGGAAAAAACTTCTCAACCTTGCCAAGCTTCCAGAGCAGTCGTAGACGTGGCTCCTTCAAAAGAACCAACTGGCCCACTCGGGGCGGAGGGGACTGCTTGTGGTGACTGGCGTAAGCAGAACTCAGTTCTCGGAAGTATTCCGCCCCCCACGTCACCCAAAATAAATTTAACAGCCGTTTTCGTTTTCGCCACAGACCGCGAAGTGTCTCCGGTGTCGAAGGGAGCGGCTCCCCTCCCGCCGCCTGCAACGCCGTCAGCCGTCTACCAACTAGAAATCTCGCCGGCGTGAGGGGGTCGCCCTTTGCAACATTGTTGTAGACAGAGGTTAGTGGCCTCGAATTCATCACTGCTTCAATTTCGGTGAGAGCCTTGGCCAATTCCTCTGCGCCCAGGCATTTGTTCCCGATTACTTTCCTCAATGACACTTTTACCGAGCGCAAGAGCCTCTCATAAAATCCTCCCCACCATGGCGCTCGTTCGACAATAAACCGCCACTCTACGCCAGCATTGGCCAAATACTGGATCACATCACCATGTCGGAATGTCTTCCACAGTTCACTTAGCTCCTTTGAGGCTCGCTTGAATGTCAAAGCGTTATCCGGATAAATGACGCGGCATGCATGACGCGGCATGCCGCTCTCCGCGACAAATATCTGCGAAAGGCATATAGAATGCTCATTGTCCACATGTCTGTCACCAATTCTAAATGAACCGCGTGAGTGGCTGCACATGTAAACAAAAGCACGTAAGATTTGCTGGTAAGGTCGTTGCCCTTAACATACAGGGGTCCCGCAAAATCTGTGCCCACTACTTCAAACGGGCCCGCCCGCGTTGTCCAATCCGCCGGCAGCGGTCCCGCTGGAGCACTTGCAGGAGTCGCATTGAATCGCTGGCAGGTCACACACGCACGCAACACTTTCTTTACCAGCTGTCTTCCGCGGAGGATCCAGTACCTCTCGCGCAGCTGCACGAGAGTGTTCCTGGCTCCGGTGTGCAGTACGTGGCGATGGGAGTCGACAGTCAGCAACGTTGAGTATCAATGCTCCTTAGGCAGTACAATTGGGTGGCGTTCTTCCTGCGTAAAGTTCGATGACTGGAGTCGACCGCTCATCCTCAGCAATCCCTCTTTATCGATGAAAGTGCGAAAGTCGCGCAAGAGCGACCCAGGTGGGGGCGACATTCCCTTCGCTGCACAATCAATATCGGAGGCAAATGCTGATCTTCGTGCTCTTGTTAATTAGTGTGTTTGCGCTGCCAGGATCTCCTCGGCGGTCAGTGGCCTCATCCTTTTTTTCTGGTGATCTGAGGTTATAGACAAACCGAAAGTCCAGGTTGCTGTTCTGTGGAGTTTCATGGCCGAGCTGAACCTTGAGATGTCGAGCAACTCTTCCGGTGCAGTTGCAGTTACCTCGAAGAGCCCTGCTCTCGGAGCCCTCTCCTCGAGCCCGTCGTGGGAAAGCTCCCCGTCACCTTCCCCAGGCCACTCTGTGGCGGGTAGTAGCAACCAAGTTGGTCCGGTCCACCAGAGCGGCGCAGAAAGCAGTCGATCTGCGGACAGCCCTCGTGTCATCAGGTCGGCGGGATTTTTCTTCCCCGGGCAGTGGTGCCGCATTGCTTCTCGCTGTTTGCTTGAATGTTTTTTACCCTATATTTCTCGAACGTCTTCATCTGGATGGCTCTCACCTAATCCAATGCAGAGCGATCATAGAGTCCATCCAGAAGTTGACTTCATCCACTTGAATTTTGAGGTGTGTCCTTACGTACTTAAACAACTTTGATTCAATCAAGGTGGTAGTTAAGTTGTTGATCTTCCCAGCGGTGTGAGAGGCAGGTTCCGCTCCGGTGGTCTGGAGCGTGGTGGCACAAACGTCGCTGAATGACGGGTCGACTCACTGCTTTTAGGGAACTATGTACATTTATTTACACTTGTTCAACTCCAAGTTACATGTCCCAACTTGGGAAACCATCCTCCCTCGTCTAGAGTCTCGGCCCAAGTCCCCAGTCTCCCAAAATCGAATCGAATCCAAAATCCCCGAGAATCCTCTCGGCACTCCTTTTGTAGACTCCTAGGGGGCCTCCTTTCCCCTCAGGGTCCGATCGATCCCTACAAATTTTACCATTCCCACGTGGTACACTGTTACCCTATGGTCGCCGAGCTGTCAGCCTGACGCTCCAACCACCAAAACCAGATTCCATCTAGAGACATTGCCTGCATTTTTCCCAGTCTGGCTGGCGCCAACGTTCGAGTACCCGCCTCAAAGAGCACAGAAGAGACGCGGAGAAGGCAACACATGCCACAACATCAAAAACTGAACTGGTGGACCATTGTTGGACGACAGGTCACACTTTTAACCTCGCGAACGCTGTGACCTTGGCACGTGAACAACGGTGGGGCCACAGAAGATATCTGGAATCATGGTGTATTCGTAGCGACCCATCCGCCTGTATTTCTAACCGCGGTCCCCTCCCCGACGTGTACACCGACATCCTGAAATAACTTTGCATTTAACTTCACATCTACGACGGACAAAAAAGAAGTTGAAACGAGAGCCGACGATGTCTCCCGACGATGATGATGTCTCCCGTATGCCATGGACTAAGAAGTCGGCGGAACAAGCGCTACGGATGAAGAGAAGGACAAAGCAAGCGTTTGGTTGCTGGTAGCTAGTCGGGTTGTTCTGAGGCTGCACTGATGATGTCTCCCGCATAGGAGACGAAACGTCTACTTATAAATTGTTGATATTTTTATAAAAGTCGGAGGTATTTGCTTTGCAATCAATTTCATGCGTAAATTTTATTTTATGTTTGAGAAAACAACAATGTTTCTGAAGATGCACCCAAAATTGTATTATGAACTATTAAAAAAAAACAAATATTGTACGTCTAACCCTTCTCTTATTTAATGGAGCAGCCATATAGTAACAAAATACGGGAATGTGTGTATTAAACATACATGTTTTCTAGGAATTTATATACCTTACGACGTATGATATTTTTATGGTTTACTTATTCCACAAATTGTACAAGATAACAATCTCTGTTAAACAGGGCGATACGAATTGTATGGGAAAGAATTTCTTTTCGAGGGAAACTATTTATCAATGCTGATATTATTTGGAAATGTGTTTAGGATCATTTTTTTTCTCTTCGGTGCTTGCCAGCAATGACCCCTTTATTATTATTTGCGATTTACAGGAAAAAACAAACAAATATCGCTGTCCATGTTCTGTTGTCTTTGCAAAATATAGACCGTAAAAGTCCTCGGTATCTTAGAATTACATCAACTTAAAAAAAAAAAGTTGTCTTTTGTGAAAATTTTAGGGAGATGTCTGAGGCGTTTTTCACCAGCGTAACTTTTAAAAAAGTTTTATTTTGTATAAACTGCTCTGCACCACTTCCGAGTTTTTGTGACTCCTATTTCATGAAATTGTCGCATTAGGATGTGACAGACTATTATGTGATTCTTCAATGTCTTTTTTGTTGGCCACCGCACTTCGTTGTAGACTCGGAACAGTAAGCAAAGCAGTGTAGGACCCATGTAATACTTTGAGTATTACATCGTTACATTAAATCTTGCGTATGAGAGATACACAGAGATCAATCAAAATCAATTTCTACCTTACAATATATATGGCTAAGGGTATTGGTTCTAAAGAACAAAAGGTAACAGGCATTCGGGACATACTAAACATTGTCAAAGCAAATGCTTCCACTCACTTGAAGAAACTCGATGGCCCGTCTTATTAAGCCAATACTGTAGTAGAACACCTTTTCCGGGGTGAAATCTTGGTAGTCAACAAGAAAGACAATTCCGGCCGTTTGGGCGGAAGGATCGGCTGCCATGTGCTCGAAGCACATGAGCGTTGTCTGTTGAAACTCCCGGTAGGGCAGCGTGCTGGGCATCCACGATCCTAAGCAAGGAAAATAACCCACGTTCATAGTCCGTTTCAACCCTCACATCTTTCCGCATGAGGTCTAGAACGTAATCTGGGACTCGTAATTTGACATTGTGCCGATAAAACGGTGATGAGGCAAACTCCTTCGATAAAAAAAAAATATGAGAGTGCATAGTATCAGTACATGCTTACTTTTGGATTCCAGGCTCCTTACAAAGTGACCACTTTAGCAGTGCGATTAAATACCCATTGTTTGGTCATAGTTTCGGGCGGAGAGTTTTTAAAATAGAAATGCATTATGTGCCACGCTTGGAAATCTCTGAAGTTTCAATCTGCAAAGTTACTAGTTTCGATCCTACCAGCAGGGTCAGATATAACAAGCCTTTGTGATGTTAGAATGGTTACCAATTCAGCAAGATGTGTCTTTTCTAGCGCGGTCTAAGTCACGCTTCTTCTTTTTTGTACTCAACAGCATTTTCTAGCAAGTCTCACTTTATACTACTATGGAATGGGCACCAAGGTACTCTAATTGATATCAGTTACCTAGCAATAAATATAAAATCAATATCGGCAGGCTAATCGTACGGGCTCCGTGTCCCTTACAAGCAAGTACCCTCGCCGTTTGGGGAACCAACCCCATGACAAAGGCATCAGCGATTTAAGTGACCTCAACTTTTCCATACATGCAGTCCATCGAGAATCGTGACACTGAATAATATTTGTATCATCAGTGATGAAGTTATCTGAACTATGTTTACTTACTTATTTTGTAAGATTAAGAACCTTAATGTTTTATAAAGTTTCCATTCTTATCTTGCTACGTATTCGATCATGATTATATTGAGACGGAAATACCAAAGTTAGCCACGTGTTGTCTGCAATAGGAGGCATACATAAGAACTTCTGAGCGCCTTGCTCCTATATCACTTCATCATTATTTGGTTCACGAATGCCTTCGTGACCAAAGTAATGGCGTAGGATCACGCCACAACAAGGCGCAACATGAAATTATAGACAACAAAAAATAATTAAACTGACGTCATTATGGCGACAGTATACATACCGTTGTCCTTATTTGTGATCATATCACATCGACCAAGGAAGACACCGCGAGTAAATTAACATTTTTAACTCTAGTTACATCTAAAACACTAAATTCAAACTCAGAGCTTTTCAGGCTGACAAGACAAAATACATCACATATACCTGCTTTTGCAAGCAGTACGAGGCGTCCGTGAACATCTCTTTCTGGCAACACCATAAACAGGTTTCTTGCAACAGGGGAGACCTTTGACGGCAGGAAATCATCGTAGATCGAAGGACAGGCAGCACGATTCCTGTAGTAGTTTTTGATGGTGTTCAGTGCGGCCTCTACGTCGTACTTGCGTACCCGAATAAAGCGCAGCAGAAAGTTTTCATCTGTTCTCGGACGGAGTTCAGGCTCTTCCGCTGGAATGATAAATAAAAAAAACATTTATAGAGGCAGTTTTGTTTTAAGCTTAACAGATTTGTTTAAAAGGTGCCGTGAAAGCTATTCTAATGTGTTTTGTGCAGTCGAGCTATACGACCGGGGGGACGTAGTATAGAGAGCTGATCATAACGAATAGCTTAATATTTAACCAAAATATGCTAATGGACGTCTAAATTATTGAAAATACACATGTGGTCCTAATTAGAAACTTGCTGAGCGTAATCTAAATCCAATATTTAAGTCAATACTTGGAGACTTGGAGCACGTGGGAAGCACGATTGAGTGATAAAAAACTCGTGCAGCAGGAGCTTGGCTAACGGTGCAATAACGCGCTTGCGCGATTTTTCCGGCTCTTATCATAGCCCCAGCCTTGTACATTTTGCGCGAGTGACAACTTTAGATCACTACTGATCTTCCCATGCGCTTAAAGTCTTCGAAAATGTTACCGATTTCGGGGATCTTGGATGATGCCTAGAAAGTTTTATTTGGATCCACGTGCCTATATTCACTAATTAAAAGTTAATTACAAATTTTAATAAATTACCCGACTTATCGTGACGATTTTCCGCCTGTATTATGTCTTCCAGGCCGTATAACTCACCTGCACAATCCGCACAAGCGTGGTTTTCGCGCCTTTTTTATTGTTTTTGTTGATTTTAAACAATTTTTTCAGCTCAGAAGGACACAGACTGTATAATTATCTCCACTCTAGCGCTATAACGCATATCGTTTAGTGCACAAAAATAAAACTAGTAGACGAGCGTAGAAAGCCTAAAGCCTGCTTTTCGGTACGAACATTTGAAAATATAGCGCACTATTTCGTACCCTTTTCCTTGGAAAGTTCTCCGCCTTTTAACTGAGGTGCATCAGCTGTGCCCAAGCGCGCCAGCCGAACCCCGTTCACGCAATGCACACGAGCACTGCATCACTCGGATGTATGCGCTCTTCAACAATCAATCCGTCGACGAATAACTGAACTGATAAGCTCCAAGGTGTGAGCACAATGGAAGCTTGGTGTCATCGCCTTCCGTGCACATCCACGTTACGACCACGTGATTTCTCATTTCGTTTTTGGTTTGAGGACTAAAGCTAAAATCGAAGAAGTACAAAAATCTGTTCATGGTCCCTTTATGGTTGAATGGAGTATAGAGCGACAAACATGAACGACCGACACCGACAAGCCGCGAACACATATGCATCATCCACGCGAGTGTGTCCTTGGCAGGCTTACGATCGGTTGTGCTTACATCACTAGCATCGCGTGACTACCAGTCTGCCAAAGCTATCATCGCGTGCATGTTGCACGTGCTCGCTAGGCTTGTCGGTGTCGGTTGTTTCTGTTTGTCGCTCTGGTGGGACAAGGGCTTTAGGCACCATGAAGACGTTGGCTGCATGCCGCGAGAATATACTGCCGCTGCTGATGCAGTTTTCAAGGGCTTCCTTCGTCTCATTCTTGCACCGTGAAGCCTTGACTGTTTCTTTTTGTATGTCTGAACCACCCTAGACAATAGGAAAGAAATCTATAGCTCGAGAGGAAACATTTAACCTGCCAAAAATAAGTTTACGCCTGTTGGTGGCAATATTGTAACGTTTTGCCAGTTGTATATACTCCTATTCAAAAACGTTTATCCTCTAAACAATCAAAACATGGTACAATAATATATGTTAACAGTTAGTCAACGAGACAGACAAATAAAATAAGAGCTTATTTTGACTTAGTTGCTTTTTCAAACTCAGCTGCACACCTATCGAAGAACGCTATGTGCAGAATATCACTCCATTTGGGTGGGTTCTCAACCCACGAAAAATAATATCGCATTTTGTTTCCGCTACAGTGCTTCCACCAATCATAGCAGCTTTTTTTATGAATAAAGCGGACTAGTGCGGGGACCTGTCGGCAAAGTATCAAAATAATCATATTGCAATATTCGCATGCATACAGATGACGCTACTGTCAAAATGTCTCATTTCATCCCCTGTTTCCTTTTGCCTCGCCTTAACCTATGTGTCGAGAACTACACGTACCGGCTGCCGTATTTGTGTGAAATATTCTATTTCTTTGCCGTAGTAAGTTACTAATCATAATTCTAGGCTTGGAACGAATAACAAACACATTAGTTTTAGAGAGCCAAAATTTTTGTATTTCTACTCTTTCATTTTACAAATATGAACTATATAACCTTGATGACTCGACAAATGCAATAGAGTGAAAACACTTATCGGTTCGAATATTTTGAATTAAAGGAGCAACTGTTCTGTGTCACGACGTGCTTGAGTGTCGGCATATGCTGTACTTGTCTAGATCTGACTCTTTTCGAAGTACTAGAAATGCAATTGGTACAGAGCAGTGTCAGTTGAAACTAATATCTAAACGAAACTTGCAGAGACATCAGCGGGGAAGCCAAGGTGTTTAGAAGAAATTCCTTCTTGACTTCTGAGTCAGCGCGCAATGAAAAATATCTCATGCTGTTAGCGATACATCTCCCGCCACTTTGAGGCATCAAGGATATTTTTTTCAACTTCTTCCTACAGCTACGGTTAACCTCCTGACTTGTGTGTTGTTGTTGTTGTTGGCCTATGGAAGTGTTGGCGGATACCCATGGAGAGGATTGGCCAAGAATCGACGTGTCCATGAAAAGTAAGGGTTTTAACTATGCTCGAAATTTAGAAGGACTATTTTGTTTAAGAGTGGAAGGCTCTAGCAAGGTAATCGTTTTGTCGCCGTGATATGTTCATGCATGAGGGAGCAAAAACATTGTTTGTGAAGCCAAAGGACGTCGCTCCAAAAAAAAAAAAAACATTTTCATTCGTTAGGGGGAGGCCCAGCATCGAAACAGGATCCACCAAATAACGGTGGCGCTGGTAGCGTAATCTATGTTAAGTTTAAGCTATAATGTTTTGTTGAAGCTACAGTGTAACAGCGAAAAAAAGAAGAGCATAGAAGCAGGAGAAGAGGAAAACGAGGAGAGCGCAAAGGAGACGAAGGACTAGAACGTTGCGCAGATCAGGAATAAACCGTTACAAATTGGTGGCAGTGGTGGGATGCCAACCGGAAACCGACGAGGGCCTTTGACGGCACAAGGGACGCTTTCCGGCGAGCTGTCTTCCCAAGCCAAGCAATCAAATGACACCGCTTCGCAATTGGTTGGAGCACCAACGGACATTCAACGAAAGCGGTGACATTAGAGATTTTGCAAATACTGGAACTGCAGACTAAACAATCATGTCTGCTAAGGAGCAAGCTTCGTATCTTGTAGCAGCAAGTCATGCCGACATCTGCAGTTGAGTAGCTGCTTCGGAGACGAGTCTGAAAACGCCGCAATTAGCTGTCCTCGAATTTGAGCAGGCTCATTTCGCCAGCCCGACTACATCTTCAGAACAACCTTGTCTCAAGTTAAGGCCATTTAATAGCGAAACACCTCTTGGATCTATATCTATAACAGGTTGATATAATAGACCATGTGAGAAATTGTTCGAACCTCTGACCACACACTGTGCGCTGCCATTTTTGTTGCCTCAAGATTCCTCTACTGTTTGTCAATTTTATAGCATTGTCGGTAACAATCGTGGCTTACTACTCACCGTCATCGATCCCCACCCGCACCTGCCAGCTAAGGGTTAGTGTTGTTTTACGCTCTTCTTGGGCATGTACGTGCTCGTAGCCCTGGCGATCGCTGGTTTCTCGCCGCAACCAACATGGGGGACGTACACTTCAGCTCGAAATTTGGCTTTGAGTGCCGGAAAAGGCCGGTGTGGGCGCGGGCGCCTGATTTTCGAAAGCGTTTTCTCTGCGCGAGTGCTTGTGCGAGCGGAGGATTCTTCAGAACTATGCTGTCTGGGATCTGAATAAAGCACGACGCGATCGACTTGATGGTAGCGGTTGTATCAGAAGGAAAACATGGCAAGGTTTTCACGCGCGCGACATCGTTGCCCACTGCTTCGACGTCCCGTGTACATTTCTCCAACATCCTCCCACCCAACAAAGTCAAACCGACTGTGTTGTTTGAATTTCTAGATAGTAAAGAAACTTCATGGGTCTTCTTATCCTCACTTTCCTTCGGAGTCGAATAGTGCAGGCACGCACTTTCTCATCTCGACCAGGGAAGGTCTCGTCAACGACGGCCAGATCCCAGAATGTTCTTGGGCGATGGTCGTTCCTGAGAAGCACCACATCTCCCACTTGGATGCCGCTTGAGTGCGTGCGTGCGTGTGTGTGTGTGTGTGTGTGTGTGCGTGTGCGTGTGTGTGTGTGTGTGCGTGCGTGTGTGTGTGTGTGTGTGCGTGTGTGTGTGTGTGTGTGGTGTGTGTGTGTGTGTGTGTGTGTGTGTGTGTGTGTGTGTGTGTTTTTTCCTTTTCTTTTTTTCTAGACTAGTCCTCCTCATAGAGCCGTCCGGTTGGTGAAAGGGGCACACTATGTGTATGGGCGCATGCCTTTCCCTCCTCACCTGCACACCGAACGGCACCACAAACTTTTAAGTGCAATAAATTACTATCACTATCACTATCACTATTGCAGCTCCAAAAAATACTCCTCCCGCCATCTGGACCAGAATACGCCTAGCAGAGCTTCACCTATTTTCTACCGCATGGATATTTTTTGTTGAGTGGACCGTTCCGGTTCAACGGTTGTAGAAGGCAAAGACGTACCATTTTTGCCGATTGGAAAGTGCACAGGTGTTCCAACCTCCTCATCGGCGGATGAGGTCACTTTTGTTAGAGGTCGTGAGTTAATTACCGCATCCACTTCTATGAGCACGGTCAGCAGTTCATCATACCTCAGACAGCTTCGCTTCAACGTCTTCCGCAACGCTGTTTCGACATATGTTATTAACCTCTCCCAGAAGCCGCTCCGCCATTGGGCTCCTTCTGGTAAGAACTTCCAATCTATCCTGTTGTGTCGGAAGCGTTCTAATACGTCTTCCTCGGCGTTGAGCCTCCATATCAATTTCAAATCCTTTCAAGGTCGTTTAAACGTGCGTCCGTTGTCCGAGTCGATGGTTTTGCAGATACCTCTTCTAGCCGTAAATCGCCGGAACGTCGCCAAACGATCTGGCGTGGTTAAACTGCAAGGCAATTTCAAGTTGACTGCACTGGCTTTTCTGCTCATGTGGACGAGCGGTTAAACAATGGGCCTGAGAAATCAATGCCTACAACGGAAAATGGGCCCGATGGAGCGACTCCATCGTTAGATAAGGGCGCATACGCTTCGCTTGCCGCTTTTACAAAGAACCGCTTGCAAATTAAACACCGATTAATTGACTTCTTGACCGTTTGGTGTGCTCGTAGTATCCAGAATCGGTTTCGCAATCGTGGTAACGTTTCTCTCACTGTAACGTGTAGTATTCTTCGATGTTCTTTGTTGATTAGTAACTTGGTGAAGGCATAATCGAAAGGTAGAATAATTGGGTGTTGTTCGCTTCGCCTCAAGTTGCTGTATTGTAGCCGTCCTCCGAGCCTGTCGAGGACTTGCTCATCTTTAAACGGTGCGAAGCTCCGTATTGTAGAATTCTCGATCAACTGCTCTCCAAACGCTTCTTGCTGTGTCTTGATAATCCAAAAGGTTTCGGCAGCTTCTAGTTCGGGCTTTGACAGTGGTCCTGCTCTTCTGTCCGGCTTCCTTGAATTTAAGCAGAATCGAGGTATACAGGCCGTTATGCGAAGAACCCCCTTGAAGCTGTTAAACTTGCCTAATTCAAATAAGTCGGGCTTCATGCTTTGGGAAGTGTGAAGTACTGGGGTCTTTCCTTCTTCTACGTGGCTCTCCTCATTTCCTTTCGTTATTTCCTAATAGCCAAGCAGATACAGCTAAGCTCTGTGATTTCCTTACACCCCCTTCTCCTTGTTTTTCTGAAGGCACCCCCTTAATTCGCAACGACTCCTCTATTCTCAATACGCCCCGAACCCCCCCCCCCCCCCGCTAATTTCCATTCCTGGGGAAACCCGTGGCTAAGCTTAACCACGCCGGCCCATTGCACCAAAGCGTATTCTGAACTAGGTGTTGCGCCATTATTCCTCGCGTAAGCAGGTCAGCCGGATTTGATTCACCTGGGCAGTGATGCCACTGGCTAGGCGAGGATAGAGGTTGAATTTCCGCGACTCTATTTGAAACGAATGGCTTTTGATTCAATAGAGGGTCACCGTGGAGTCTGACCAAACCGATGTCTCCATTTGACGATAGTTTCCTTCTCGGGTTATTCATGAGGCGAGCCGCTCTAAGGGATGCTAGTAGCTCCAATATTGGCAACGATGCATCTTTAATTGTGGCCACTCGTGACTTCGAGATAACGAGTGTGACGTCCAAATTTCTATTGCCATATTGGGCCCTGGCGTAAATAGCAGCTCCGTAAGCTACCTTGCTGGCATCTGTAAAGACATGGAAGGTCGTGCCTTCATAAAGGGGCACCGCCCGGATAATGCGAAGTTGTCCTAGTAAAGAGAGATGTCCGCACTAGCCTTCCCATTCTTGCTGAATGTCTTCTGGTAGCGGGTCATCCCGCTCTTGACAGCATTTCCAAATTCTTTTTTAACAGTATTTCGGATTTGAATACAAATGGCGGAATAAGCCCAAAGGGATCACAAATGCGCGACGTGGCTAGAGGTGTTGGACGTCTAGACCATTTTGCTAACAGAATGAGCAAGATCAATCTGAACACTTTAAAGTACAAAGTGTCGGTTTCTGGGTTCCAAGCACACCCAACATTTTCCTCGCGTTCGTCGGTTTGAACTGGGTGCCAGGGTGCATTGGCGTTTTCTTCTGCTGCTCGACGTAACTCGCGGATATTAGTTGTCTATTTTCGAAAATGCATTCCCGCTTCACTTAGTATCGTAGCCGCTGCATCACACACAACCTGGGTTTCCTCGACGGTCTGTGCTCCTGCCACACAGTCGTCTGCATAGAATTGGTCTCCCATATTGCTTGCCGTCTCTGTAAACCGGCCCTTCACACTTTCGAAATGATGCCGCAGGGCGGCCGCCAAGAGGAAGGGGCTTGAGGTTACAACAAATGCACTCAATTCATTCACCATACTTCAATAGGTAGCAGGTCATCTCCGCAAGCAGACGGACGACCTGCTACCAAAAGAACCGTAGAGCGTTCCTGTCTTGTCCAGCCAACCTGATCTGGAGGAACGCCTTTTTAATATTTCTCGTAATTGCAATCTGGTATGCACAAAACTTAAGCAGAAGGTATAGTATGTCTGGATTTCAATTTGGCTCTTTATGAAGTGTGTTGTTTAGTGACAACTGTCCGGGACCACTGGACGAGGCATCGAAGACCATTCGCACTTCAGTAGTTTCCTTTTCGCCTTCAATAACATCCTTGTGTGGCATATAGTACCATGGACCATCCATATGTTCCTCTTCCACTTTCTCGGCAAAGTTATTCTCAAACTACTCCCGTATGACTCTATCGTACTGAATCAACTGTTTCCTGTTTTTAAGGAGGTGCTTGGTCAGTCCTTCCAGCCGTCGCCGGGCTATCTCCTTATTAGTGCCCAAGGCGTTGACGTTCTCTTTCGAAGGAAAGCAGATTTCATAATAGTTATCAAGTTTATTGATTGTGGAAGGAAACCATTGAAGGAATTCGTCCGTGCTTACGTCGGGTTGCTCTCTTTCCAGGACGCCAAGATTTTCAATTTCCCAGAACGCCCACTTCCGGTAATTGTCGTACTGGCTTTTGCAGTGTCCAACCAAATATTGTTTCTACTGCTGTCAAATCTCAGTCAAGTCGCTTGATGGACCCATTGACAGCCTTCTAGTAATTATCCGCTCCGATCAGTATATCAAGGTCAATGTCTCTCTTGAACCTTGAGCATGAAAGATGGGCGAGTTGCAGCGTGCACGTTTGAGCTGTCCTGCAAAGGCTTACAGAGAACGCAGAATGTCAAAAGGCAGGAACTTCCAGAGCCTCGATTCGTAAACGTCTCCGATCGTATTGGCTTTGCAGCCATACCTCTACCTTGCGGAGTTTACTCACATTACAAAGGGGCAGTATCGCCGCAGAGTGTGATGCTCAAAGGCTCTTTTCCTAAAACCTTACAAGGCAGCTCGTTGACAAGCCTGGTCGTCACAAACGTCCGCCGGCTCCCTCCGTCCATTAAGCACCGGAATAGGCGGCACTTATTCCGGTGCTTAAAAAAAGAAGGACGGTTTCGACGCTGTTAGACACCGCACTCGTTACTGACACTTCTGAACGGCCTGGCTGTGATGCTGATAAAGGTGTCCTTCGTGGGTTTGAGGTCTGAATCACAGAGGCAAATCATGTGTCTCCCTTGGCAGTTGGCGCCGCGGAGAAGTCTGATGTTGCGACCATCTCTTGCTCAATGATATCTTTCGCAGCACCTGAAATATCGGCCGTCTCTCTTCAGTATTTCTTTTTTCTCACTGATGTAACGCACCTTGCATTGGTCGAACGAGTGCTCACGTGCATCACAAAAAAAAAAAAAAAAGCATTCGGCATCCTGAGCGTCCGTCCATGCAGCTAAAGCTGCTGCCGATGAAGTGATGTATGCTTTGCGCACCTGGTTTTATGAGTCCGCCTTTTGGGCCTTTGATAAAATGGCTTGATTAGGCTTTATTTCCAGCACGCGCTTTCTGCTCTCTACCTCGAGCTTCAGAAAATTCAGAAAAGGTTGCAGACTACCTATGCTATCCGCGATGTCGGTGGCTCTTTGCTGGCAGTAGCCGAGGACAAAGTCTTCCAGAAGTCGCTTCTTCACGGCAGCATGTAGCAGCACACTCCACGTTTCCGCCTTTACGCCGAGTGCTTCCAAGCTGCGGACATTTATTGTGATATCATCATACAGCCGTCTCAGGTCCGTAACGTCGCTCGACGTAATGACTTTTTTTTAATTCAAGAGTCGCGTTATGTGGTCGTCTATTATCACCTGGGTCTGGCCGAAACTGGTCTTCAAAAAATCCACAGCAATGTTATAGTTGTTCTCCGTGATAGAATATCCCCGTATGCTGTCTTCCGCCTTTCCAAAAAGATAGCTCGTCAAATATCAACATTTATCAGTTGAAGAAAGGTAGGGATTGTTGTGTAGAGACTCTTCAAATTGATCCCAGAAAGGTTTTCAGTTAGGAAGGGCTCCTTCGAAATTTCGGATCTCTAATTTCTGAAGTTTGATTGCTATATCGTTCTTGACCTTAGATGGCCTTGGTCCCGATCCTGTAACTGTTCCACAGCATTCGATGCGATGTTACGCGTGCGCAGGGCATCCAGCTTGAGCGTGGCTTTTGTTCGTAAACGGGAGATCGACACTTGATAAGCCTCTACGCTTTCCATCTCTCCTTCAAGGTGATCAATATCAACCCCGTCTTCAATCTCACTGTCAACTGCCTTCAATGCTGCTCCCTTCAGTTCGAGGATATTCAAGCTTTCTGATAGCTCCCTCGCAGTTGCCTCCGAGGAATCCAGTAAAACGTGCAACTCGTTGGTGGCTCTGGTCACCGCTGACCGGATGACGGCTCGTTTTCTCCGCGGTCGGTCCATTCTCTGAAGGCGAGTGGCTATCCGTGTTCTTTGTCTGTCAGATAGGGATCTGTCACTCTTTTTGTCGGGCGTCTTCTATATTCCGGGTTTCGGCACCAGATGTCTGGGATCTGAAGAAAGTACGACCTGATTGGTTTGATGGTAGCGGTTTTATCAGAATGAAAACATCGCGGTTTTTTCCCGCGCCTGACACTGTTCCTACTTCTTCGTCGTCTCGTGTTCATTCTCCAACATACCCTTTTGGATCCTGATTTAAAAGCGCCTAAGCCAACTGGTGAGACGGAGCCTGTTCTTCGGGGCCCCATAAGATGGCGCTGTGCATTTCGCATATGAAAAGTAGCGCAAGGTTCGTCGATGCACAAGGCACGTGCAACGTGCAGCCCTTGGGAAGATCATGGCGGCACAGCGCAGCACTGAGCTACATTTCAGACGCCATGAATTTCCCAGAAGGGGCGCGCGGCACGTGCCTCGAGCATTTCTACAACAATGAATGGCGCCACTTTTCCGCATATGGTCTATTTCCGACACAAACCACTGAACTGATGAATGAGGAGACACGCGCTGTCATTACCGAACTAGGTGGCCGCGCCCTCAGCGTTCTTCGTGCGCTTGAAGCGCTCCAAGGAACCTGACTCACTTATGTAGCATTGATCACGAGCTTGCGGGATCGTTTCGATGAGGAACAATAGACCCATCTCACCAGCCAGTTTGACTAGGCCACCGCTGCCGCAATGCACGAAGGGAACTTTAGTCTTTCTGCACGTGCAACAACCTTGCTGGAGCTCTGCACGTGTGGAGCACGAGACGGCAGGAGCCCTCGTATGCACGGCCGTCTGCCTCTCGTAAACTAAAGTTATGGTGGCGTCACGCATGCGCCAAACGCTTGGTGAGATCGGTCTATTGCAGCAGGCATTTTATGCCGAAAAGACCGATCTCACTAAGCGTTCGGCACATTTGTGATGCCGCCATAACTTCAGTTCACAGGAGGCAGACTGCAGTGCACGAGAGGACTCGTGCCATCTCGTGCTTTACACGCGCAGAGCTCCAGCAAGGTTGTCGCTCGTGCAGAAAGACTAAAGTTCCCTCGATGCATTGCGGCTGCATTGCGGTAGCAGTGGCGTAGTCTAACTGGCTGGTGAGATCGGTTCGCGGCGCCAACAAACAAGCGGGTGTTTTCCAGAACTTGCTGCAAGCGTAGAGCGTTTGACCTACATATTCTTCCCGGACTGTAGGTTCGAGACATTGAATTGTGTCGGCACAGCCGCGTTTGTGAATGCCATAGGCAACCTTGAAGTCCAGAAGCTTGTAGGGCTCAGAAGGCCAGACATAATATGAGCCGCTTTTGGACACGCTATGGAGTTGAGCGCTGCTCAATGTGCTACCCACGACCGGCTTGGTGCTACCAACCGCATGCAACTAGCTGTACCTCCTGGAGTTACAGTACAGCCATCGACAATTCACCAGCACATGCGCTCCCAGCCTGCATCAGTTCGTGCACGGACTAATACCTCTGGCTCGTGGTACCGATCTAGCCGTCATGGCCATTTTGCGTCCGAATGCTCAGCTTTTCCTACCGCGTCGGGAAACGGCACTCCCGGTCCCCGGGGACAGGGCCGGATGTAACCCTTCAAAGGCCCCTTGTATCACTTACAGTCTAGTTGACGACAGTCCCCCGCCATCCTATACTGGTTTAAAACGTGGGGGTTGTGGACGCGCTTTTTGATGCTGGAGCAGCTGTGAGTGCTATTAATACGTCCTTCCTTTCCTCGGATATTGAATTGCTCCCTGACTACGCAGTTCTATTTACTGCTCAAGCGGAAAGCATACCTACCGGAGAGAAAGGGAAACGAAATATTATAGTACATGGTCGCACATCAGTTGATTACTTTTTTTTTACGCATTACAAACTGTGTGTGTTCTATAATTATCGGGTACAGCTGGTGTACTAAAGTCGGATTATTTTCCTGGAAGCCTTCTACTGTCTGTCAAGAAACTCTGCCCTCAAGACAAGACGTGTGTCGCGAGTGTGCGCCACCTTCAACGCTTTTTGGTGCTGTATTTTGACCTCATGGACATATTGCGAACTTTTGCACGTGCTTCCACTCTTTAGGATTAACATCATGCTTCTCTGAGCATCGTCTGCATCTTATGAAGAAAGTTTATTGGAAATCCTACTACACACTTTTTTCAGTCATCCTCAGTGGTAGGGTTCGCAGTTTTCCGCGATTAACATTAATTGCATGACGCTGTGCATCCGGCAATGTCTGTGCGAACTTTTGGCCACCATTAGCGCTTCAATATATTTTTTCTAGATTTGTCTCTTCCTAAATGTCCAGCGGTTAACTTGTCGTGACACTCTAACAAAAAAATAGACGAAAAGGGTAGCAACGGCGCGTTTTCCTCCCTTCTACTGACGCGTCCCCAAGCGTCCCCGAGACGAAGGGAGGAACGAGACGTTTTTCTCTTTCTCCAGGCTGAGAGAACAAAGCTTCCGCCCCCCCCCCCCCCCCCCACCCCCCGCTTCATCTTCTTTCGGTTTCATTTTTCGAGCACGTCGCGCACGTTGTTTAATAGATGTTGTTGAGTTGACTGAGCTTCAGCGGCAGCGAAGGCCGCCTGTAATTCCGTCCCCCAGTCCAAACGTACAGAACATTTAGGTTGCAATGACGTTATTACCACTAATGTTATCAAATGAGCAAACGAAACCGCTAGAAACGGCGTAGTTCCGGAGCCGTGCCAGCAACGCTACGTACGCTGGGCTAAGATGGTCGTCTCCGGATTGCGGAAACCACGCGGAACCACGCGGAACGATTGTCGACATTGACGATGTTATGGAAATCGCGGAAACTGTGTCCAAGGGAGGCTGGTTTGCTGCCGGGTGCATTCTGTGCTGAATTTGGTTCTGTTTTCCGATTCCGAGTGCCAAGCACCAATTAACGTGGTTCTGTATTTTTGCGTGTCAGCAACACACCAGCAACATCGCGACGGCAGTGTTGTGCGTTGTGAACAGAAGACTGAAATTATCGCCGATGTGGCCGTGTGTTCGCGTATCAGTGGTTTAACAGCAAGATGAGATGACGTAAACTGTCGGGCCTTGATGCCGCCGGTCGGGCCGTGATCGGAGCGGGCGGAGTGTCGCAGGTTGACATTCCGCTTTACGTTATACTAAAGGGTTGTCGCTTGAATGATTACGGTGCAATCGATCGACCTGCAGATAGTCATGTTGTAACGCTGGTCTGAACCGTAGCTCCTATCGTACAGTGGACAATGTCAATGTGACTGTGTTCTGCGATGTCCTGTTGTCCCCTCCCCGAGAGCGATTGCGCTCTGGGAAAAGGAGTGAACAGTAAAGAAAAATTACGGAAAGTACGTATATCTATAGTTTTGAATTTTAGCATTAAAGAAAAGTGGTAAATAAAGTCGAAAAAAAGCTATCTTTTATTTTCCTGTTTTAATATACTACGGTTCGTGGAGAAACTGCCCTCCAAGTGGCGCGCTGGGAGGAGCGCTAGAAGTTTTCGAGCTTGCCACGGCGTAGCTTCATACACATAACACCTCCGCAAGTCGCGGCTTTGACTAGCATTCAAGTTGATCGAAAAGCGATTTCTCAGCCCCTGAAGCTTCGCTTCCACCTGAGTGAATATGCCCTCTACACAGATTAAATCAAGACAATAATTGCAGCCGCACGCGAACAGCACAAGTAAAAAAACAAAGGCTACAATAGAAATACTCGCTACGACGTGTAGTGCGGGGAAGCAAACACATTGCGAGGAACCGCATTGAAGCGGCTTGATTTATTGGTTTTCAAATAATTACGACATGAGCGTTTACTTTTTCCTAACGGATTCATCCAGTTCAAAATACTCTCAAAGGTGTTACATTGCTGGAAAAAACACCAACATGCTGGGAATATTTTTTATTGCTTAGGGCGTCACCGAGAAAATGCGTACTTTCAAAAAGACCAGTATAAAAGTCGGAAACGCAGAGCACATATGTAGTGATCAGGTTAGTGTGCTGTTGTATTGATGTTTTGTATGTGACGTGTATGTGTGCGCGCTCAATGTATATATTCAGGTGATGCTAGTGGTATAGAGCACTGCACGGACCGAAATTTCTAGGCCCGGCCCGACCCGGCCCAGTAGAGGCACGGCCCGGGCCCGGCCCAAGCCCGACAGAATATTTAATTTCTAGGCCCGGCCCGCCCCGGCTTGGAAGAGAAACTGCCCGGGCCCGGCAGAATTTTTAGACAGAAACTTGAGCCCGGCCCGAGCCCGACAAACCTTTTTTAGGGGCGAAGCTCCTTAGGGTCTAGCCTTGTCCGTCCGTCCGTGCGTCCGGCGTCCGTGCTCACAAAAAAAGAAAAAAATGTTTGCGCAGTCGACAGGATTCGAACCTGTGCGGGGAGACCCCTATGGATTTCTAGTCCATCGCCTTAACCACTCGGCCACGACTGCGGGACGAGTAGGGAGCTCTGAGATGTGGTAGTAACTTAAGAGCTGGGGATGTCATGGATGAAACGTTGCATGTAGCCGCTCAACGTCTATACAGGAGAGGGCGCTGCGATCAAATGCGCATATAATCACGTTAAACTTTGCATGCATGGCTCTGAATCTCAAAGACCATAACCCAGGCAGCACAAGACGTCGAAATGACGCCGAAATAAGGTCCTAGACGTTGGGCGACGTCGAAGTCCTTAAATGAAATGAAAACTTTTTATCGACGGCGTTGGTACGACCACGTGAGAGGTTCCGACAACGTCAAACACGCGACGTATTGACAAAGTCATAAGCTTCCACTCGACGTCTTCAACAGTAATCGACGTCTATTCGACGTCTTGTATGAGAAGTTCTTTGAACGTCGAGCAGGAGACGTCACAACAATGTCCTGAGCAACACCTTAACGTCTTCGACATTAATCGACGTCAGTTCTAGGTTTTCTCTGGGAAGTTATTTGAACGTCGAGCACGAGACGTCCCAACGATGTCCTGAGAAACACCTTCACGTCATCAAAATTATTGTCGACGTCAGTTCTACGTTTCTTCGGGAGGTTCTTCGAACGTTGAGCGCGAGACGTCCCAACAATGTCTGAGCAACACCTTGACGTGGTTGGCAATAATAGACGTCAGTTCTACGTTTTTTCGGGAAGTTCTTTGAAAGTGGAGCACAAGACGTCCCAACAATGTCCTGAGCAACACCTTGACGTCATCGACATTATTCAACGTCATTTCTACGTTTTCTCCGGGAAGCTCTTTGAACGTTCAGCGCGAGACGTCCCAACGATGTCTGAGCAACACCTTGACGTCATTTGCACTAATAGATGTCAGTTCTACGTTTTCTCCGGGAAGTTCTTTGAACGTTGAGCGCGAGACGTCCCAACAATGTCTGAGCGAACATCTTAATCACCCTGAACAAGCGCCTTATGTAGCCCAAGGTGCTGTTATATCACTTTTTAAATTTCTCATCAATGTCAGCATTTTTGACACTGTGAATGCAATCCACCTTTCAACCTGGCTGAGCTGCAGAAATCTCTTACAATAATATCATTCTCGTGATTGTTGTCTTAACAGGAATGGCTTAAGAAGGCGAGAATTCACAACAGCAAAAACCAGGATTTAGCTCGAAGTCAGCGGGGCTGTTTATAACATTTTTAGCGTTTCTAACTTAATATCAGCGTCTTTGACGCTGTCAGAGAATGATAATAACGTAAGAGATTTCTGCAGTTGAGCCAGGTTGAAGGGTGGACAGCATGCACGGTGTCGAAAACGCCGTCATTGACGAGAAATCTTTAAAGTGATATGGCAGGTCCTTGGGTACTACAAGACGCTTGTATAGGGTGACTCCGATTTACACCCAAGACTGTGTATCCATGGAAGTGGCCGAAATTACCGATCACTAGGGACCTGAAGGAACACCGTTCCCATGATTCCTGGAGTGCGGGCCGGGGCGCTTGGGGGATTAAGCAAATGATCTATTCCGTCCGAATATACATGCTTTCGCGAACATACCTTCGAGCAACGAAGCCAGATCCGGTTGACTCCATTGTTCCACGGTGACCCAAATTGAGACTGTTATCAATTGACATCCCGTTCAGTCTCGACGTATGCTCGGTGTTTTATGGTCGTTAAATGGGACGTTATTTCAACGTTGACGTAACGTTATCACAGACGTACGCTTGACATTTTATGTCGTTAAACGGAACGGTATGATATCTTTAATTTGACGTTCTCAATTGACATCCCGTTCAGTTTAGACGTATACTCGACGTTTTATGGTCGATAGATGGGACATTGTTTCAATGTTGATATAACGTTATCAATTAACTTCCCGTCCAATTCAACGTGCACCCGACGTTCCAAGGTCGTTAAGTTGGACGTTATGTCGACGTAAAATCCACGCATTTTTCCAGACATTAGCCTTTCATATTACGTTAAAGAGACCTGACGTTCAGACTTTCGACGTTCTTTCGACATGTGGTTCCTGACGTCACCGACTTTCTGTCGACGTTTTTCCAACGTATCTGTGCTGCCTGGGAAAGCAGTAATAATGAAGTCGAAACGCAACCCGGAACTCAGCACTACCTATGACCAATAAAAAAATCAGCACTACCTATGAACAATAAAATCAGTATCATCAGCACCACCAGAGCTTCGCCCCAATCAAAATCATTCACCACGTTGAGATGCGGTCATTTTTTTAAATATAAGCCTGAGCCCGACCCGAGCCCGACTGCCCAGGCAGCACAGATACGTTGAAAAAATGTCGAAAGAAGGTCGATGACATCAGGAACCACATGTCGAAAGAACGTCGAAAGTCTGGACGTCAGGTCCCTTCGACATAATATGGAAAGGCTAATGTCTGGAAAAAAGCGTGGATTTTACGTCGACATAACGTCCCACTTAACAACCTTGGAACGTCAAGTGCACGTCTAAATTGTACGGGAAGTTAATTGATAACGTTATATCAACATTGAAACAATGCCCCATTCATTGACCATAAAACGTCACGTATACGTCTAAACTGAACGGGATGTCAATTGAGAACGTCGTATTAACGATATCATAACGTCCCATTTACCGACATAAAATGTCGAGCGCACGTCTGTGATAACGTTGTGTCAACGTTGAAATAAGGTTCTATTTTACGATAATAAAACACCGAGCATACATCGAGATTGAACGGGATGTCAATTGATATCGGGTTCGGCTTCTGATTTTTCGAAATCTTTCGGTGGATCCGAAAGAGGAATGTGTCCAAACGACCCTAGACGTGACAAAGTACGCGTTCCAGCCGTTGGCAAAGTAGGAAAATGACCCCCCGCAGTAATAAACGCAGACACGAGGAACCGCTTGCGCGGGCGCCGACATAGCCGGCTTCATACCATCAGGAACGTACTGACTGCTACTTATTGTAACCTAAAACGTTGACAATAAACGGAGTGCTTTTGACGGGACGCCTCAAGCCGGATTAGCGTGACCCTCCCCAAAACGGTCGTCCAAGGACAAGAATTCTGCACACATCGGCCTTCGTGCTTGCCAGCTGCTGGACGCGTAAGCGTGCAGGCTGCATTGTTCTGAAGTGGTTTCAACTTTGAAGGGATAGTATAATCGGCTTCGGGCGACGGGAGAGCTTCCCCTGAGATGAGACTGGTGATAAAACAGGGTCACCGTTCTGCCACCGCCATGTCCTTGCGCACTATGCGAATAACTGCGCAGAAGGTCCATCCCTGTGATAGCGGTACCCTCCGCTGCGTTTAGTTTGTTTGCCACAAACTATTACGCCATTATAGCTTTAGAAAAATCGGAGATGTGTGCCCGGCATTCCTTAATTTGATGTCAAAATCGTGAAAGCTTCCTGGGCCTCTATATTCGCATAATTCTACCAAGATTTGTTGACTGCATCACACCACCACCAAGCATTATCATCGTCCGATCGCATTTCTATGGCACAAAGAATAATTGCATAACACAATCTTTATACGAAAAACACTGCGTAACTTGTAAAAAAAGAACTCAATTCAGAAGAGAAGGTCACATGCTTTGTATTTTCAAAAAGCTCTCCTGAAGAGAATATGAACCTTTGGAAGGAAAATTTAACAAAATTTATGTTTACGTTTAAAAATATGTGACCTCAAATAATGTGAGACTCTGTAAAAAAAAAATGTTTACGCTAAACAAGTTGCACCGTGAAAGTCGCATTATGAATTGCATGACCTCTTATTAGAGCAAGCCCTCCTCTCCCAAGTGACTGGGTATAGCCGAGTAGATTAAAGGCAAAAGAAAAAAATCTTGGGCTACCCAAGATTGTTTTCTTTTGTTTCCCAGATTTCCCGGACCGGAGTCGGTCCGGAAAATATGGTCACTTCAACAATATAAGAAACCACTCCAAAACACTAATATAAGGCGGTTAACGCAAGAGAGCCAGTAGAAACCCGCTACTCGCTAAATGATCGCGGCTTTTCTAGCACACTGCACAATTCTAATAACGTAATAGCTTTTTTCTAGAACAGTCGACCTACCATTCCTACCTAGTTACGTTTCCCCCTTTGCTTGTGACTTTTAATGCGCTGAATTGCCTTCTTACCTTCAAAGATGGGCGACAGAGCGTCGGGTTCAGGCGAGACTTCTTCAGACCCAAACCCATACGTATATAGTTTTCATATGCGCAGTCCGAAACACGTTCGAACAATAAACGGTGTACTGCTCAAACCCACCCCTTTAAAATCTCGGTGACGAAGTGGAAAAGACGGTAAGCGGGAAGAACAACTGCGACGTGCGCTGTTCGTGAAAGCTGGCGGCTACACATGAGTACGGCATCCTGCAACAGCACTAGTCAGTTGGTTCGGTGCCACGAGAATTCTGCAAACACGTGAACAAACAAGAGAACAATCAACACGTCATGCGATTGAGTGAATAGCATGACCGGTCAACGGATCAAAGCAAGCGCTATGCAGCGGCAGAACGACGACGGCTCGAAAAGACACTAGAGTAGCCTACGAGGAAAGCGCGGCCAGCCGCGGCGGGTCCCCCAGTCGGTCCTTTTGTGACGCCGGCTGACGGGCTTCCTCCTCTCTCCCCTTTCCCTCTGCTTCGGAGAGGCGTGGCTTCGGCGCTACTTTGAAGGCGCTTTTCCGGTTAATCCGCGCAGAAAATGACCAAACGAATACGCTATTCGTGATGGCTGAGGCCTCATTAACTAGGCTTAGGTGTTTTTATTCATATTTAAAACCGCTTCAGCTTCCCTTTAAAGTGATATGGCAGGTCCTTGGGCACTACAAGACGCTTGTATAGGGTGACTCCGATTTACACCCAAGACTGTGTATCCATGGAAGTGGCCGAAATTACCGATCACTAGGGACCCTAAGGAACACCGTTCCCATGATTCCTGGAGTGCGGGCCGGGGCGCTTGGGGGATTAAGCAAATGGTCTATTCCGTCCGAATATACATGCTTTCGCGAACATACCTTCGAGCAACGAAGCCAGATCCGGTTGACTCCATTGTTCCACGGTGACCCAAATTGAGACCGTTATCAATTGACATCCCGTTCAGTCTCGACGTATGCTCGGTGTTTTATGGTCGTTAAATGGGACGTTATTTCAACGTTGACGTAACGTTATCACAGACGTACGCTCGACATTTTATGTCGTTAAACGGAACGGTTTGATATCTTTAATATGACGTTCTCAATTGACATCCCGTTCAGTTTAGACGTATACTCGACGTTTTATGGTCGATAGATGGGACATTGTTTCAATGTTGATATAACGTTATCAATTAACTTCCCGTCTAATTCAACGTGCACCCGACGTTCCAAGGTCGTTAAGTGGGACGTTATGTCGACGTAAAATCCACGCATTTTTCCAGACATTAGCCTTTCATATTACGTCGAAGGGACCTGACGTTCAGGCTTTCGACGTTCTTTCGACATGTGGTTCCTGACGTCACCGACTTTCTGTCGACGTTTTTCCAACGTATCTGTGCTGCCTGGGAAAGCAGTAATAATGAAGTCGAAACGCAACCCGGAACTCAGCACTACCTATGACCAATAAAAAAATCAGCACTACCTATGAACAATAAAATCAGTATCATCAGCACCACCAGAGCTTCGCCCCAATCAAAATCATTCACCACGTTGAGATGCGGTCATTTTTTTAAATATAAGCCTGAGCCCGACCCGAGCCCGACTGCCCAGGCATGCACAGATACGTTAAAAAATGTCCGAAAGAGGTCGAATGACAGTCAGAACCACATGTCGAAGAACGTCGAAAGTCTGGAACGTCAGGTCCTTCGACAGTAATATGGAAAGGCTAGTGTCTGGAAAAAAGCGTGGATTTACGTCGACATAACGTCCCACTTACAACCTTGGAACGTCAAGTGCACGTCTAAATTGACGGGAAGTTAATTGATAACGTTATATCAACATTGAAACAATGTCCCATTCATTGACCATAAAAACGTCACGTATACGTCTAAACTGAACGGGATGTCAATTGAGAACGTCGTATTAACGATATCATAACGTCCCATTTACCGACATAAAATGTCGAGCGCACGTCTGTGATAACGTCGTGGTCAACGTTGAAATAAGGTTCTATTTTAACGATAATAAAACACCGAGCATACATCGAGATCTGAACGGGATGTCAATTGATAACGGTCTCAATTGGTCAACGTGGAACATGGAGTCAACCGGATCTGGCTTCGTTGCTCGAAGTATGTTCGCGAAAGCGTGCGTATTCCGGACGGAATAGACCATTTGCTTAAATCCCCCAAGCGCCCCGGCCCGCACCTCCAGGAATCATGGGAACGGTGTTCCTTCTCCCTAGTGATCGGTAATTTCGGCCACTTCCATGGATACACAGTCTTGGGTGTAATTCGGAGTCACCCTACACAAGCGTCCTATAGTGCCCAAGGACCTGCCATATCACTTTTAGATTTCTCGTCAATGGACCGCGTTTTTCGATACTGTACTGCTGTCCACCTTCAACCGGCTCAGCTTGCAGAATCTCTTACATTATTATCGTTCTCTTACAGCTTCAAAGACGCTGATATTAAGTTAGAAACAGCTAAAAATGCTATAAACAGCCCCGCTGACTTCGAGCTAAATCCTGGTTTTTGCTGTTGTGAATTCTCGGCTTTTTAAACCCTTCCTGCTAAAACAAGAATCACGAGAATGATATTATTGTAAGAGATTTCTGCAGCTCAGCCAGGTTGAAAGGTGGATTGCATGCACAGTATCAAAAATGCTGACATTGATGAGAAATTTTAAAAGTGATATGACAGCACCTTGGGCTCTATAAGGCGCTTGTTCAGGGTGATCAAGACGTTCGCTCAGACACGGTTGGGACGTCTCGCGCTCAACGTTCAAAGAACTTCCCGGAGAAAACGTAGAACTGACGTCTATTAAGGCCAATGACGTCAAGGTGTTGCTCAGAGATTGTTGGGACGTCTCGCGCTCAACGTTCGAACAACGTCCCGGAGAAAACGCAGCAATGACGTCGAATAATGTCGATGACGTGAAGGTGTTGCTCTGGACATTGTTGGGTCGTCTCGTGCTCCACGTTCAAAGAACTTCCCGGAGAAAACGTTGAACTGACGTCTATTATTGCCAATGACGTCAAGGTGTTGCTCAGACATTGTTGGGACGTCTCGCGCTCAACGTTCAAAAAACTTCCCGGAGAAAACGTAGAAATGACGTCCAATAATGTCGATGACGTCAAGGTGTTGCTCAGGACATTGTTGGGACGTCTCGTGCTCCACGTTCAAAGTACTTCCCGGGGAAAACGTAGAACTGACGTCTAATATTGCCAATCACGTCAAGGTGTTGCTCAGACATTGTTGGGACGTTTCGCGCTCAACGTTCGAAGAACCTCCCGAAAAAACGTAAAACTGACGTCGAATAATGTCGATGACGTCAAGGTGTTTCTCAGGACATTGTTGGGACGTCTCGTGCTCGACGTTCAAATAACTTCCCAGAGAAAACGTAGAACTGACATCGATTAATGTCGAAGACGTTAAGGTGTTGCTCAGGACATTGTTGTGACGGCTCCTGCTCGACGTTCAAAGAACTTCTTATACAAGACGTCGAACAGACGTCGGTTACTGTTGAAGACGTCGAGGTGAAGCTTAGACGTTGTCACTAAGTCGCGTATTTGACGTTGTCGAACCTCTCATGTGGACGTAGCACTGCCGTCGATTAAAAAGTTTGTTAAGGACTTCGACGTCGCCCAACGTCTAGGACCTTATTTCGGCGTCATCTCGACGTCTTGTGCTGCCTGGGTGATTATATACATGAGCACGAATAAGTTTGCAGGCTTTAACCTAAAAACGTTCTGAGCATAGAGCGAGCATATTTGATTTAAATTTCTTTTAAACTTGGACCGAGTTTTTTTGACTATATAAACTGACACGATAAAATAGGCGATGTATTTTCGAGAATATGGGCGAAATATGCACTTCATGAATGATTTAGAGAAAACAAATGTGGGCAATATTTTATTTACTGTATGCATTTCTTGAAGAGATATTGGACTTTTCGTTGTTCAATTCGTTTCACAGAGAACTTTCCTCGCTACATGGTTTTGTGAAGAAACAAGCACAATCACGCTAGTGCGTCTTCAAAAGGCTGTATAAGCGTAGAATTATCTATGGTAGTTAGCTGATCTTTGGGAGCATAGTAAAGACCCCTGCACGAAGTGCAAAGTCAAGCTCACGTTTTTTTCTTCGTTTTTTTTTTTTTTTTTTTTTACTTCGAAAATCAGAGGAAAAAGACACTCATGTTGTACCTTGCGATTGGAGTGCCCTCGTTTTCTTGACCGCACATTCCCACTATGCTGGTGGGATCATATACGTTTCCTTTTATCCACGTAAAAGCTTTCCAAATGCAAAACGTCTTTTTTTTTTTTAACGGCGCCGTAGTGATTTTGCATCTCGCTTCCTTGTTTCTATTGAATCTTAAACGATCAATGTGCACACTTTTTGTTATTTATCAGCAATTTAGAATTTGCGGCACACGACTGCCCAGCCACGGCCCGGGCCGGCACGGCCCGGAAAAGCTTTTGTTTAAGCTCGGGCCCGGCCCGGGCCGAGAAAATGCACACTACTCGGCCCGAGCCCGGCCCGCGAGCCGGCCAGGCTCGGGTTTTCGGACTGGCCCGGGCCCATGCAGTGCTCTATAGTGGTATGCGTTATGTATTTACCTGTGTGTATAATAAAGGTTCCCGAAGGTCCCGAAGCGCAATGGTGACAAGAGCAAATCAAAATATTTTTCTAGAACATGAATTTTGCGGTACCTAGCGCCACCTAGCCTAGCTATTTGCAATTTCTCTGCTTGACCCTGCCATCTGGTGGCAAGTGATTTATCCTTCTTTCACGCCTCGCAATAATTTCTGGTTACCGTACAAAACCTGCGTGGACTTCGCTTTTTTGAGAGAGGCTTTTGGTTTCGCGAATGATTTACCACTTCTCCGTGATGTGCTGTTGATGAAGGAATTGTGACTCGAGGAATGGCAAAGGTAAGACGTAAAGTGCGCGAAGTAACTTGGTATCTGTTGTCTACGTTCAACATCGCAGTGCTGATGACGTGAAGACTGATTAACTGCTTTCGAAACCCAAATTTCTTTACCTGCGGGGGGATGCTGGCTTCGGAAATAAATACAGTCTGCAGAAAGCTCGTGTTACGCATTTATTTGCTGCTCCTCTCGCTCCGTACAATAGACGTATCGTCCTGGTTAAGCCTTATTGAACTCGATTTGCTCGATTTGGGGCCGCCATAATGAGATGCGGGCGACGGAGGAACTTTGCTACCCTGCTTTCGAAACCAAAGTTTCTCCCTTTCTAAGGGAACATAGGTTAAAAGAGCGTTCCTCCGTTTATGGAGGACTATAGATACCCTTTGTTCTAAGAGTGTGAAGCACGGCATGACCAACACAATATGCGTGGCGTAGTCGTCGTTTCTGTTGTATGACAAGTGGGAGATCTTAGTCGCTACATAATGTCTTTAACTTTTTGCCTGAAGTTCTAGACTTAGCAAGGTTAAACACAGGTGTAAAACTGAACCTCTTCTTTGTTCAGTTCCACAGCTTGGGCTACCGAATTGCGTGAGAGAATATTGGCGTCTGTGTGATAATTCCAATCTATATCAATGATATCCAACTGATACCCTTGAAGTAGTAAAGCCAAACGAGCAAGCTTGGTTGTAAGGGCTCGTTTCGACTGAAGCCAAAGGAACGCTGAATTGTCTGTAACGGCTGTGAAACGATGACCATAAAGTAGGGCCGAAATTGTTCAATAGCCCAGGTGCAAGCTAGGCATTTCAGCTCCGATTAATAGTAGCGTTGTACGACATATGTGATGCGCCGACTGGCGTAAGCGATTACTTGTTAACATTTGGGGGGTGTCCTTGGAGCAGCACAGCCCCAAGGCAAGTTCCAATGGTGTCGGTGTGAAGAAAAGATGGGAATTCCATGTTAAAATGGGCTTGAGTAGATGCCCGAAGAAAACTTTTTTTAGGTAATTGAAGGCATGTTTTTTTTTTGTTTTATTGTCCCTCGCTAAGGGTTGTTTTTACGAAGTAGGAGTGTGAGGGGTGTCGCATGTCTCGCGAATTGTTGTGGAAACTGGCGAAAATAGAATGCAAAGCGAAAATAGGATGCAAGCAACCCTTGACGATGAACAATAAACGAGGAATATGCCTACAACGACTTCATGAAACGCCTTCTTCGGGCACCAATCTTAGCCCATTTTAACATGGAATTCCCATCTTTTCTTCACACCGACGCCAGTAGAACTGGCCTCAGAGCTGTACAATTGCAACAATGGGGGGCATAAGAAATCGATTCCGGTTTATAAAAATGAATTGCATTTGCGTGTGATACGGGGTACTAACTGACGAAAATAATTACACATATGGAGATCTGCTAAAAAACAGAGAGAAAAGCATCTGTCTAGAACATGATATCAAAGCAGCATCGGGACTTCTTTGTAATTTTGCACTTAACGTGCATTGTAATAAAAGATAAATTAATCAGACTCTAACATGAGTGGTTGGAGTCCCCAAAATTCGTTTTTCAGGCTCGCAATATGGGTGTGTGTGTTTCGTAACTGCATTGTAAACCTGACACGTGGAAAAACTCCTGCTGATTCTCAGTTTTAAGTAAGACCAAAAGCGTGCATGACTGAGAAGGAACACATTTCCGTGCCTCTAAAAGATTCGAGTTACTCTTGCCTCGAGTGTAAATGATAAGGAGGCCAGAATAACCTTGCGTGGTCAGTCTGGCTCTGGCCCACTAACGAACATTCCATGTCCTCGTAAATACCAACATCAGGGGCGAATGCCTATTGACAGCGAGATGTTTCCGTGGTATTGAGTCTTTTTACATTACTAGATGTAGGTTTCTCTGCGGTTGTGGTTCTAAAAGCATTTTCCGATATGGTTGATCACTCCATCGTTCTAAAATGTAGGTGACCCACAAAATTATTAAATCGACACTTAGAGCGCCCGAACGTACCCGCCAGAAGTTCCCTCAGATGAGCCACTGCTTTTTCCCTCGCTGTATCTGTCTCTCCGAGCTCTTCTTCCGCAATTCGTCGCAGATCCGGAGACAACGTGCCTTTTTGCGCACTTTCGGGTTGTTTAGCTATGCACTCCTTGTCCGGCGCAAACATCTTCACGCATCCGATCGCGGAAGCCGCTTGGATTCACTTTGGCATCTCGTGAGTGTCAATCCAGCGATTGTTTACGAAGGAAAGAAGAGATAACGCGACTGTACGCACGCAGGGACGGCGCCGCTCGCGTAGAAGGTCGACCGGTTTGGAGCGCGAGGGCGCGACTATTCTCAGGCACGAAAATACACCGTTGCAGACAACTTGCTTTTGGAAGGACGCTGATTGCTGGGGTTTGGGCACGTTATGACTGCAAGTTCTTCCGGAAGAGGTCTCTCGTGCCGCGTTTACGAAACTCCAGTCTGGCGGCCGCGCAACTCAAGGTCAGCGAGCGTGTTTGGTATCCTTAGTTGAACGTCGCTGTGTCGCGAAGTAGAAGGATCGACCTCGTCAAGGCTACAGCCAATGCTACAGCACAAAACACAGTTGTTTTCTTGTTTCTAGCTTTTCTAGGACCGGGTTGTTTTTTTTAGATTTTAAGGGAAAACCTGAATAAAACTAAATACTTGTCCGGCGTCCTCAAGAATACGCTGGTAAAACAAAAATAGGTGGTGAGAGCACATGCTAAAATTACGAGCTGCATCACTATACTTTTTTCCACCATACGTCGGAGCGCAGCCGAATCTAGAAGAGTCGAAGGTGGCAATCAAACAGCGCCGAGAGCACAACGTCATCGAATTCATCGTTCTTCTGTGGGTCTGTGTTATTGCTTTCTAAATCAACCCAACAAAGAAAGCGCGCCCCGACTTTGCGGTTTTAGTATACATGTATATCTCTGCGTGTCTTCTAGCTTTTGACTGCGCTCTAACCTGAAGTGAAACAAAGTATGCGACTCTGTGCGAGTTCTAAAATCAAAATGTGCGTGTAAACTAAGGCAGCGGTTGATCAATAACCCTGATAGCGCTTTACTGGGTATAAAATCAGAGGTTCAGTTTCAAAGATTTTTAATACTCTGAGAGCGTTGAAATAAAAATAAAAGTGATTAAATACCGAAGAGGGAGGTGTGCGTCCTCTATTTTATCAAAAGGGAACGATTCTTAAATTTCTTCTCTTATTTCCGTTATCGCGTGGGCGGCAAGGCAGTCTTACGATACACGAATGAGGTTGCAGCTAGAGCTGAAGTCTCACGAGAAATAAACTTAAAAATTAACTAATTATAATTTCAAGTTCTATTGCTACGAACAAAGATATTGAAAGTACGCAGGAGAGCTGATGAATTGACTTTATAACAAAAAAACTCGCTTTGAGCTTTTCTTTTTTCTTATTTAGTTACAATATACTGCATACCATTTGCATGCCCTAGCAGGCTGGAACAACATAGAGTAACACTGCAGACATTTTTACAACCATTAACATTAGTATCGCAGGGCACTAAACCACCATATAAAGTACCACAATGACAAAAGCGATCAACAAATAGCCGGCGCTATAACCACTGCGGAACCAGAATAAGGATAAAATTGAACGCCAATAGACGGCTCGGGACAACTTTAAAGCACTAAAAAAAATCAAAGAGGTGTTTGCTATAAACAATGACTTTGAAAGATTTGTCAGAACACATTTATAAATGTAAACAACACGCATCGGCGTATTGTTCAACTGTAGCGCCTTCAACTAACTCACTTGGTAAAATGCTCCAATCATCAACTGTTCTCGGAAAAAGTGATTATTCAAATACATTGAACGACGGTTGAAAAGCTCGGACGTGGCGCGAATTGTTTGTTCTCGTGGAGTGTTTTAACGGAGTGAGCAGGTACGTGGATGGGTCGATACCAGTCAGCATTTTCACAAAACAAAACAAAATCTTTGGTGTAGATAGCTTACGTCGGGAACACAACGGCTCAATATTCTACATTGATGATGCGTGTCTTTGTCCGTTATTTTATATTTTTTCCCAGTCTCCATTGTTATATGTGTGGGAGATGAGTGTCTTAAGTAGCAGGATATTACAAAATTGATGATATTTTTTTTTAATTACAGTTTTACAATTTTTGCTGCCCAGAGTTTCTCCCCCGCCAAATATAGTTCCTTAATTAAAATTCTAGCGTTTCTATGAATAGTAAGTTTCATGTATAAAACTGCTGGATTTAGTATAAGAGGAACTTTGAAAGCGATTGTCTCGGCTTTTCCTTTCTTGTCAAGTGTCACGGCATTACGAGGGTACTGACAATGTTCTCCTGGACCACTATGCTCACGGCAGGACCAAGTTCAAGGGACCGGGACAACCGTCGTCTGCTGCGATTGGTCAGCGCCGCGCCGCTCATCAATCGCAAGAAGCCGGTTTCGTCCCGGTTCCTTGGTCCCGCTTGTCCCGGTCCCTTGAACTCGGAGGTAATGCAAACATCAGAACGCAGATCTGTTTCGCGGTGAGACCACGGGCCACCGCGTGGCGCTGGCTCCCTGGTCACCCCAGAAGTGGCACTGCGCTACCATATCGGCAACCCTGTTTTGCGCTGCTCCTCGCCCTTTTCCGGCGGCCGGGCTCTCCATGGCGAATCGATAGGCTTTTAAGAATAAAGAAGGCTATGCTTTGAAATGTTTGCAATCCCTATATAAAATCAGAAGGAACATGTTTAATGAGAAATTACCCGAACGACCCGTAAGAATTGACCTTACCAAGATTATGTGTTTCGCCATATCTCTCTCTTCAGGTAAGGTAATTTAAATCTGATTGCAGATTCAAAGACAGCATCTGGAAATACATGTACATATTATATTTGTGTAAGATATGATAAGAAATAAGTATTTTTTTTTAAGAACTCACATTCATTGACAAATATGTTAACTTGTATGCGCTTTATTTAAATCTTCTGCATTCTATACTTTGGAAATTAAGTGATGGTCACAAGGTAAAAAAATAAAAAGCTAATAAAAAAAAACATAAAGCATCTTTAGACAACACCGGTAATTCACAATCAATGTTTTTTGTCTAATTTTTTTAAGTGCCATGATAAATGACGCATAGCAAAAGCGTTCAAAATACTAAAATATTCTGACAAAACTAAATGTCGCAAAAGAAATATCTACTTAGTGGGTTCGCGAATGTGCCAGATTTCAAGTACGTGCTAAATTAAAACACGTTCAAAAATATGCTCAATATATTAGTGGTAAGTGTACCCTTCTGTATATTGCACAAGTAATCAAATCACTTTTTGATTAATAACATTTTAGAGTAATTTTCTTGATCGCTTGATTAGTTTTTGTTTGTGCAGGCAACGCGTGGTACATATGATCCCTTTCTAATGAAATAGATATACTAATACCCGTTACTATCTTATGCGTTTTCACATATATACATTTCGGGCTTCTGTCCTGCCGCCAACTAGTTATGTCTAATAGTGCGCTACCAGCTGACTAATGTAAACTCACAATACAAAATTATATGAATACGTGACTTTGTGAAGCTTTTGTGGTCAGACGCACTACGGAGAACAAAATCAAGCCGAGGGTTGCCCAACACCCATAAGGCAGCAAAAGACAAACCAAATCCTCCATCTCGAAGTTGTGACGTATTTTTCACTTGCTAAGCATCAATTTTCTGTGATCTCTGGTTTGGTGATTTTATCTAAGCCTGAAGAATAACAATTAACAGAACAAACTCGATAAACCAATTCGACCCTTACTAGAGCGCAGCTCTTAGGCGCCCGTTTCCGGCTTGAGCGGCCGTCGGCCGCCGCCGTCGCAGTCGGCGTAACCGTGAGGTCACGTGACCCCCGTGAGGTCACGTGAAACCCGTGAGGTTACTTGACCCCGGTGCCGTCACGTGACCCCCGTGAGGTCACGTGATCCGGTGACGTCACGTGAACCCGTGAGGTCACGTGACTCCCAGTGACGTCACATGACCCCCGTGAGGTAACGTGACCCCCTGTGAGGTCACGTGAACCCCATGAGGTCACGTGGGCATGTGACGTCACGAGGGTCACGTGACCTCACGGTTACGCCGACGGCGACTGCAACGCCGACGCCGCTCGGAGAGAGGAAGTAGCAGGCAGGATGAGGAGGTGAGGAGGGAGGAGGGGTATGCGCTTCCCTCAGTACCCTTCCCGCCTCCTCCTCAAGAGCTGCGCTCTTAATTCGGTGTTGCAGGGAGTTGTAAGCGGCTTTCATTTTTGTTAGTCGCATTACTTTTTGTACTTCCATTTTCCTAATAACCTCTGCATCGCCATCTTTGGGTTCCAATTTTATACCTTT
This sequence comes from Ixodes persulcatus, assembly GCA_013358835.2. Taxonomy (NCBI): domain Eukaryota; kingdom Metazoa; phylum Arthropoda; class Arachnida; order Ixodida; family Ixodidae; genus Ixodes; species Ixodes persulcatus. The sequence continues at coordinate 1,135,951 of JABSTQ010010663.1, read as the reverse complement.
GTATTATCGTTTCCTGTTTTCATAGAATAAAATTGGTACGAGTGTTTCCGACGTGCCTGTGCGGGAAAGCAGACTTATGGTCTTCCTTTCCAACAGGTGGAGAAAATGAACGCGGAAATACAACATAAATAATTATTTTGTTTGCCCCACTCCGCAGTGCGACATTGCTTTGTAACCTAACCCCTCGTATACCTAAAAGTTGTAACAAGATTCTACAGTGAAATCAGTGCGTCAGTGCCTTGCCATTTGCCTTATTTGTCCATGCCAAACGCTTGATTTCATCAATAGATATTTCAGATGTTTTTTTCTCTTTTTTTTTTTTTGCTTCGCACTTTTTACGGGCAGTTTTTTTTTTGTCACAAGTTTATGTAAGGAGCCAAGACTCACAGACTCCGTGAATAAAAATTAAATGACCCCTCGTCATTTAAATGGAGTGCTCCAAGTAAAAGGGGCCCTTCTAGTTCCAAACGTCAAACGTCCGATTCGAACCGTTCCCCACCCCCGTCTTCTTAATGTATCGACAGTCAGATTCTCAATATGAGCCTGACGTTGAACAAACAATCGCTTGGAATGGGAATTGTTAATGCGAACTCATAAAGGTGCCTAGAGCCATTCCTCTTGTCTGCGCCTCAAACGAAACAAATATGCCTATATTCGTTCCCCATGCAGGCCTCTTTCAGCTCAGGCAGCCCATAAACATTTTATGAGCGAAAGGATGACAAATTAGCGCTATAAATCGTATGAAATCTGAACAAATATTAAAAAAACGAGGAAGGCCCGGTAGAAACTTGAGGTTACAGCTTATAACCAAGGCAGTCTGTCTCGGCGGGCTCGTCTGTGCGGGGGGAAGGTACCAGAGAGATACAAGCTTCATTCCGCGGAAAGGCAGGTACATTACGGTTCCGAGAGTTCTGCTTTTTACGGGGGTCAGCGAGCAGACTATGTTATAAAATAAGAGTTACAACGACTGATGCACAAAACACATTTTCGTTCAATTTTGTTTGTTGTTTACAGACTGTCTATTTATTGATCTTTATTGTTCCCAGTCTCGCCAGACTGAACAAGAAGCTCTTTTACTCACTAGTAATTACTTATTTAAAATTGGTACAATTCAGCTGAGCTCCCGTATTGAGAATCAAAAAGTTGCGTTACTGTCTCTTTTCTAGTAAGCTTTTCATCTCACAAAGAGTTTCAAACGTTAGTGTCATAACAGAATCATCGTCTACGTGACCTGTCACCGGAGGACGGAAATATTGGGACGTACTGTAAAATGGAGCTCAATTTCGTGTACAGCAGAAATCGAGAGCTAATTCAGCCAAACTTATTCTATAAGTTTCCTTACAAACTTTGTTCAAGTAATATTTAGAAACCAATAAAATCTTTCTAGCAGTACAAGCGTAAAAAGAAGCCTTTTCTGGCACTGTTGGTACAATATACCGCAGAACACAGATTGCTGCCCACTGGCAATAACAACTTGCATATTGAAGCTGCAAAAAAAAAAAAAAATCTCGACCCCGCTGGTGCTCGGAACGCCGCTTCGTGGCTGCCCGAGTCGCTCGTCCGCCCTCCGGCAGGTGGCGTACAGAAATGATGGAGGGATGAATGTTGGATGGATGGATGGCTGTTAATGGCTGTACCCTTTGTAACAGGTGGTAGCTTGCGCCACCTAGCGTAAGTCTAAAACGACTGACATACGATCCCTTCCGCCCTTCTAAGCCAATATTCACCTCCTAGTTATCACCAGGCAGTGTGGGATGTCACCAGGATGACCTTTGGGGGATGGTGCAAAACTGATAAAAACATCACCTCCGCCTCTTCTCCCCGGTGTGAAATTCACCAAATTTCCTCTGGTCAAACCTTGTCGTCGTCACCGAACCCACTGGGAGACAGGGTTGAGACTTAGGGCCGGAGCCACGCGAGATTTTCCTTTGTCCCACCTGTACTCAGCTTAGCTAGTTAGTTTTGCATCATTCGATTTTCCCTAGCTAATTTTCGCCAATATTCAAATCGTCTCTTTGCGACTGTAATCCTTTGCTCTTCCGTACTTCGATCCTGGCCAGCAAATTCCAGGGCCCCGGCCAAACCCATTACCCGTTCAGAGAGGGTAGGGCGAAGCCCCATGGACTTCAAAACCAATTGCTCTAGTCTCTCGCTCTCATTATAGCAGGCTGCACATAGTGTGTCTGCTGAAATTTAGCCGCCACGTCCTTGTTCTCAAAACTCCTGTTGTCACCTCAAGCAATAAAGAAATTTCCGGTGAGTTGTCAAACGTATTTTTCTTTCTTATATCCTGTTTTTGTGGCCTGTACATTGCTAGAGCTGATTTTTTCTGCATTCGTCCCTCCCACACTTTCCTTTCAGCCTCTTTCGCTCTTTTTCCACAGAAATAGTCTGCTTAGTCCCATCACAAGTGTCTATGTATTAAAATGGAAGCCTTCGAATTCGTTTTTTCTGTTTTGTGTTTAAACGTTTCATGTAAAAATGCTTGAATATCTTTCGTGCCCATGGATATGGATATGGATATGCATATGGATATGATGGATTAACCCTCCGTAGGGGTCTTTCATCGTTGCCAGTAGACAGTACCCTCTTTTGTTCTGCTCGCAAAAGCTGAATACAACATTTCGTTCACGCGTGAAGCCATAGGAAATGAAAAATTGTTGGTTTAACAGTACAGCTTTTCGTCATTATGAAGACACCCTTTTTAATATTCCTTAACTTAAATGTATAATATATTTTTCAAGACAGATACAATGATTACCTTGTCAACGGCGAATCGTAGAGCATGTAAATAAAATGAGGAATAAAAACTCGGATATTCGCACCTGAACATAAGTTGGTCTCAAGCTCAAGAGTTTTGACACTCATAAAGAAGTATAACTTTATTTGTTTAATGTCAGATGCCATTAGGCTTCTCCACTAGTTGTGCAGAATATATACCAAATGCAACTACAAATAGCACGATGTTCCTTGAATATGTGATGTTGCTAATTGACACACGCACCTAGCTCCACACCAACTTTTTTTAATCCAAAAGCTCCATTTAGTGTGTCCCAGCCAGCAAACCTTTTTCCGTGCACTTTTATTCCTGCGTGTATTCATTCTTATACTGAATATATTCTCTTGAACTGGACAACGAAAAGATACAAAAACTGATTTCGTCATACAGCCAGCAACTTGTAGATAAGCTGCACCGATCTTTTGACATATCAGCGAATTTCTGCCCTAGTACATACTACATTCTAGCCCTAGATTTGACATAAAACTTAAGTAATGTGCAAGAAACAAATATTGTAATTTATCTTCAAAGTTTATTCATAAACAAATACATACTGCTCCATCGTTTGTACAAAGAGCATGCTCAATACAATCATGTGACAAAGGTTCCTTCGATAGATGCCGCTGCCAACCCCCCCCCCCCTCCCCCCATTCTCGTCTTTTGCGTCTGCTTTCCTTGAAGGTTCTAGAACATTCCGTGCTGCGCCGTCTTTTGGTGGTTTCTTGTGTGGGTCTGAAACCTCCGACGTGTTTCAGACTGGCGTAGATGCCAACTATTAATGCTCTTTTTTGAAATGTAAAAAAAAAAAAAACTGAAAATTCTTTGTGAAAGTTTAGTGAAATAGTGAGGAGTCTATGAACATCCGTATTGCTATTTCCATAGGCTCCTCGCCCATTTAGGTTAGTACGTCTCCTCCAACCCTCGAAGTCAAGATCACACATTTGCTTGTTCAGTTAATTCATAGGAAAAGCTATAGCAAAATCGGACGACAAATATTTCTGACCTTAGACTTTCCGTAAATATTCCCAAGGATAAGCTCAGGCCCTAGCGACAGGGTAATTTGGTGAAGTACAGTTTCGGTTCCTTTCATCAGATATAAAAAAAAAAATATTCGTATTCACTGCACCTCAACGCGTCGAAACAAAAATATAGACGAAATACTGACTAGAGCCCACGAGCGAAATCATTGTTCGTGAAAGATCGCGGACAATAATTTCATCACGCAACTGCGCATTTCGTATTTGTTTAATGTAAAATGATGTAAAATAGAAAAATACGTCTATAGCGGAGAGCGTTTTTCTTCTCTTCAATCGAAGATGGACTCACTTTACTTCTGACTGAACTGGAAATTTGGCCTGTCGTGTTCGTGGACGTACTGCTTACATCGTACACATAGGCTAATCATCTCTAGAGCGCTGTGATCTCAACTTCCTCGTTGTCCTCCAACATGGCCAACTGGGTTTTCCCGTGGTAGCCGTAACGATTGTTTTCCACGTAGGACGGCTCCTCTTTCTCTAGGCGTTTCCAGAATCCCTCGAAATCCAGCGGAGGTCCGTGACCTCCGTACTCCTCGGGCAAAATGCTGGCGGGCACCTCCTCGTGAAGAGTATCGAAGTTCATTCCGTGAAAATGAATCTGAAACGCAAAGATAACATGTTTTACTCTAATTCAAACGTGATAAAACGTACGACAAGATATTTTTTTTATTTACGTACCTTTCGATATTTTAAACAAGATTACAAGGAATATAAGGGCATTCATTATCGGAGGTTTATGTAAAATAAAATATCAATACAATGTCTTGAGTATTTTCTTGCCGTGGTCTGTGATAAACGTCATTCAGTCCGCTGCACAGTCTAAGTCATGATTTTACTCGTGCTAGTTGTTGCGAACACTGAACATTGCCGTTTAAGTTTTTATAGTTCTGTGACCAGACGACAAACTAACTGTTTGTAGATCAAGACTACACTCGCTCGAGAAAGAATTAAAGGAAGATCCATAGGGCGATTCTTAGGGAATGCGTTAGCATTGCCCTAGGGAACCACAACACACGCCCCTTCGGAAACGCTAACGCTGACCCATTCACTTTTTTCTTTTGGATTTCTCTTTTGCTTCTTCTATTTTTTGCTTCTTCTTTTTGTCTTCGTTACAGGGTCAGTGCTGGTGTTTCTCAAAGGCGGACGTGTGCGGCGCTTCCCAAAGGTCATGCTAACGAATTCCCTAAGAATCAACCAATATGTCTTCCTGTGATTTTTTCACCCGTTTTTTTTTTTACTCAGCCTGTCGGAGTACGACGACGCTCTTGGATACGGTCATCCAAATCACTCGTAAAAAGAAGCACCTCTATACCACTAGTGGAAGGAACCGCATCTATATCACTCGTGGAGGGAACCGCATCCATCGATTTAACTACACACACACACACACACACATCACAGGCCACGCACTGCTACTACGAAAACCCAGAACAACCGACGACAGCAGAACGGCAACTGAGCACGCCTGCATTCCACCGCGCCGCGGCGCGTCCTTTTCTCTGGCTCCGCGCCAGCTGTGCGCGTGACTGTGACGAAACGAAAGGGCTCATTTTGACAAAAAAACGGCGGTGTCAGTCAGTTTGTGCGCGCCGGGGAGAGAGGGAGAGGTTGACACGTGCTGACGCCAGCGCTTCGGACCAATGGGAGCGTCGCGCGTTACCCTCTCCCCTCCTCTTTCCCCTCCCCCCGGCGTTCGCAAACGAAAGACACCGCCGGGTTTTTGTCAAAACGAGCGTTTTGACAAGTTAGATGGGGGTGTTCTAGCTATTAGGGAGTTTCGGTAGACCGTTTCCGCAGTCCGCTAAGCACCCGAATAGCGCTCCGTAATCCGCCACAAGACTTTGAACTATGCAGACAAGGATGGCGGCGCGCACGCGCAGCTGCGGCGTTTTCTTTGCGGATACCGTAGCGGAGGAGAAGAACGATCTACTACAACTCCCCATTTATGTTGAGCACTCGCTTGGCCGTACCGTGATATAGCGGTCTATGTAAAGTGCCGATTAATAAAAAAAAGCGAGGGAGAGGACTTGTCCCTTGTGTACTAGAACTTTTAGAATTCTTTATCGCTGTATAGTATAGATCGCCCGTAAGGCATGCTCTGAACCTTTGTGCGTGAGGTATATACGGCAGAAATTAAAAGGGAACGTATCTTTGGTTACATCGATATATATATATATATATATATATATATATATATATATATATATATATAATATATATATATATATATATATATTATAAATAATGATATTTTAATCATTTAAAGTCAAGAATCGCCATACGATGCATCTGCGATATATATTAAATTGTATTCAAGAAAAGACTTACCCTGTCAACAAGTTTCTTTTTCATGAATGGCCGGATAAGTGCGAAGAGTAGGTCGAAAGCGTACGACTGCCTCACAATGTGAAGACCTTTCATTCGCACCGGTAGACAGTCCTGCGAAAAGGAATGCGTTTATAATTGTGGAGGCATTTGTAACTGAAATATAATAAATTCAAAAATAACATGATTTACAAAACCATAAGGCACTCTAAACATTGCAGAAAGTGTGCATTAATGTAACATATGATGGTAGGTTATTTACGATGGAAGGGGGCATACGTAAGTTACGATTCAGCGTGCAGGGAACTTCAATGGGTGTACATACTGATGTGAGCATTAACAAGTCTTACTGAAATCGTTGTTAAGCAGGAATGTTTCTGAGGTTGCCTGAAACCATTTTCACCTTACAAGCATCTCCGTCTCAGTCATGATCTTCCAATGCTCCTTGGGTTTCTAAATAAAAGGATATTGATAAACAGATCATGAACGAATTCTTTAGATTTCGTGTACCCAAGCTTGATTTTCTTATGTCCTGCTGGTTGTATATACCATATTTACTCGAGTAATAGACGCACTCTTTTTCAACAAAGCCTGTCGGTCTGCTGCGGAACAGGCGGATAACCAATCACCGCAATCGGAAGAGTTGTCAATGATTTAAAGGGTAGAGATAACGTTTTCATGCTAAAACGCTATCTGCGCAGGCCACAATTTTACGAAGAATTCTGTTCTCCTATCCGGTATATGCAACGTTGTTTTTCTTTGTTTTTTTTTTTTAAGCAGGAAGCGATAATTGGGTATGCGTGTGTTCTGAAGAGAAGATGAAAGTGCCAAATGTTCATAAGTAGTGCGCGTGTTGCGCGAGTAGATACGGTACTGCGGGTTAAGAACATTTTGAAATTGTGAAATACGGCCTAAAGTGACCGTTTGAGAAGGTGGAGCCTATTAGATTGCCAGAAAAAGTAGATTTACAAATGACTTTTTAAAAATAAAAATAAGGCATTAAATTCTTACAGAATATTACTGACACACTAATGCACCCTGGTCCATAAAAATATTAAAAAATATATCATTCATTCCTTGCGTTTTCAATGTTTCTAAAACGCAGATAAATGTAAGCCAACCTCGAGTGAAAAGAAACAAAAGAAAAACAACAACGTTGTTGAACTACGTAACGTGACATTATGCCAGCTTTAATTAAAGCTGCCTTTGTTTAAAAAGAAAAATAAGTATGGAGACAGTGGTATATATACCAAAGAATTTATGTTCCTCACTTGCAAGTACTCGACGGCCCGCCTCATGAGCCCGACCCGGCAGGAGAACACCTTGTCCGCGGTGAACTCGTTGTAGTCCACAATTAGGGATATGCCGGCCGTCTGCGAAGAAGGGTCTGCTGCCATGTACTCGAAGCATATCATGGACGCCTGCTGAAGCTCGTGGTATGGTAGGGTGTTCGGCATCCATCGACCTAGAAGCAGCGCGCGTAAATACGATTTAACAAATATTCATTGTCATTCGTGGAAAAGGGTTTGAGGGCGACAGTCATTATGTGCCTACCGTAATATCCCGAGGAGGGTCTTTCCCCGAAAGATAACCCACACCTATTTTTGGCATCATTTGATATTTCTCCTAAAACACCGAAAGATAGCACACGTCTAGTAATTGCAGGGCCTTGTCCAATGGTGACCTCGGCAAAAAGGGTCTTACTTAGCCACAGCGGAAGATAAGCGATTATTGCTCACTTGGAAAGACAGTCGTCTCTGGTTCGTCGCCCCTCCCTGCGATCACAAGTTGCGCAGGTCACAACATCTAAAACTAGCATTTTTCAATTTTCTTTTTTATCGCGTAACGAACATTAGCCCACTCCTTATTTTCACCCGATTTGCTTTCGATTTTAGCTGGTATATCTCTCGGCACATTACGGTAAGTGCACCTTTGTCACCGCCGTTGGGGTAGGAGGAGTGGGAAGAAGTGGATAGGGCAAAGAAGAGGACGAGGGAGTGTATGTCATGTTTGCGCAACTCGGTTAACACAGAGCCTCTACTGGAACGAACTGGAACAATTCAACAGTAGTCTATTTCAACCTTCATCCCGACAGCTCAACACCGGCTCAACGCGCACGAGGCTGGCTTCTGGTCAAAATGTCCATCGAGGTGAATTGTCCATTGGGTCAAAATGAACACCGGTCAAAACGTCCAAAAGGGTCAAAATGTCCACCCAGTCAAAACGTCCATCGGGTCGAAATGTCCACCGAGTCAAAATGCCCATCGGGTATTATTTTTATTTGCAAGTTTTGGAAACCCGGCGAAATATATTCCAAATCAGGGTAAGTTTGGAACCTAGAAAACCAAAGTGACTGAGAGCTCCGTAATCACAGTGTGGTATTAGTGACTTTATCTTGACATATACACGTTTTATGCCACCCTTTCCTCGGTGTTTGACCAGTTGACCCAGTGACGAATTGTCCTATAACGAGTTCCCCTATGTGACCAATAGCCCTGCTACGTGTTGCCCTCTTTCGAATTACCTTTCAACGAACGCATCGCCACCTTCGCTACGCAAACATGTAGGAGGTTCAGTTCAAGGTTTTTATTATTCTATTGTGTCTGGGGACCTTGTAGTGCGGTAGAGTGTAGCGTTGCTTGAGGAAACAATGGGCCATTTGTTCTGGAGCTCTCATTTAAAAGATTCTGCTACAATCGTCACCATGTGAAGCTCGTTCACCTTTAGCCGAAGTTAGAGAGTAATTTTCATAATCTTAGAATGAGTACAGGAACGAGAAAGTTGTTGCCCGTTATTTGGAGCCAGGAAAGTACTCTCAAGTTCTATTTGAATATTTTCTTCACTTATTCTAGAAATTATCTTATCTAAATGAAAATATTTTACAGTAAGTCTGTAGCATTTTTTTAGTTCTACCAATATATGGGTACCGTACCTATACACAGTCCGTTGGGAGGTGATAACCCTGTCTTTTTGTGAGCGCTAACATAATTGAAACTTGCCAGTACGTAACTCCAGCAGTTTGATATTAGAGTCGAGGTTTTCAGAAGAAAGCGCGATATTTTAATGTTGATATAACGGCCAACAGAGACACTGCATAATGTGAATGAGATTTTTTACGCGAATTCTGTTTGGCGAATTTCTTCAACGAATTTTCGAGATTTAGACTGGTCGTCTGCGGATTCATTAACGTGGCTGAATGATTTCGGGATCAAATTTTCGTGATAGTTTTCAAATGACTAATTTTGTGAAACTGAAGTCAGCGAACACACACAATTTTGTAATTGACATTTTTTTTAATCGCTAACACCTTTTAAAACTTTTATCATTGTTCCCTTAACTTTCGGCATCTTGTTCGAATTCCTTGGCATTTTCTGGCGGAGCTTGAGCCGGCCGTAACGTGTCTTTTTTTTTTTTTTTTTTCGGGTAGAAAAAGCTGTTCGGTCCTAAACATCCCGTAAAGAAAAATATGATTTTCCAAAAAAATTAAAAAGTGACTCAAATTTGCTGAACGAGTCACATGGTGACAATTTGTGCAAGAACGCGTGTATATATATACTACATATACATACGCTACAGGTCGGTGTCAGCACCTGTGTTAAAATATGAGTGAACGGAGCGTACTGTCTAACCGGTCAAAATGTCTATCGAGACAAAATGGCCATCAAGTCAAAATGTTCATCCAGGTCGAAACGTCCATTGAGACGGAATGTCCATAAAGTCAAAATGACCAATATTGTATATTTTGACTCGATGGACATTTCGTCTCGATGATCATTTTGACCTGGAATCCCCTAGGCTCTCTACATGGCGTTTGAACCGCTCCGATCATCAGTCGATTGCGCCCACTCATTTAGCTTCCCCTGCAGGATCACAGCCTTCTGGGGTTACAAGTGCGTCTATTTCGCTCGTAGCGTTTGCTTTGGTCCTCTAGTTACATCGTCTAGATAGCGTTCCATTCCAGTCGTTCGTGGACACGTATACTTGGCAAAGACGTTAATGTATTATACCCACCTTTGTCGCTAGTTTTGTGCGTGTACATTATTTTTTGCAGCAACCACTCGTAAATTAAAACGGTGCATTTTTTTTTCTTATATGCAAATTAGTGCGGCTACTCTCGCACCCTAAGAAAAGGTAACGTATAAATAGGGAGAAACGAAGTATATTACTTAAAATCATTTAATAACTTTTTTCTGCCATGAACTAAAACCATCGTGTTTGACTATATATATTTTGTAAAAAAAATGGCGTCTTTCTGTACGTTGTTCTGCTACGCGCCGCTGTTGGCGTCCTTATACCAGCACCGTCACGCAGTAGGCACTTCAAGTAATGTGGTAATCTTTAATTGTTAAAAGTGTCTAATAAAATTGTGCGTAATATACGAATGTGTAATGGTAGAGAGCAGAGAATGTACTTAGCAACTTCAATATTATCAGCCGATGGGAAAAATAGCTAACTCATGCTTCTCGTTAGTCAAGTTAGGTATCGGCACCTCTCCAGCATTGTTCTCCTGTACCACCTACCATAGCCCAAAGCGGGGCTATGGTAGCACGTACGGTACACTCACCCATTGTTACGACTAACGTGAGTCGTCCGTGAGCGTCTCTATCAGGAAGCACCGTGAACAGACTCCTAGCAGTGTCTTTGATAATCGATGGCACGAACTCCTCGTAGATGGAAGGGCAGGCTGATCGGTTCTTGTAGTAGTTCCTCAGGGTTTTGAGTGCGGCCTCTACGTTGTACTTGCGCACGCGAATGAAGCGGACGAGGAAGTCGGGGTCTTTCCTTGCATTTAGTTCTGGCTCATCTGTAAGACAAACGACCTTCATTAGCTTATAATTCATTGCAACCAAGATTAAACGGAACAAATCTGCCTAATACATTGCATATTTGCACTCTATATAGTTACACTTATTATTATAAACAGTGTTTAATTTTAATTGTAACAGATTTAGAAGAAAAGGAATAAAAACTAGATGAGTGCCGATTTTATTATGTATTATCAGGCTCGGCGGACATCAGATGAGAGGATAATTGTCGTGGTAAGTTGTATCATTATCTAAAATCCGTTAATTTTTATTTTATTATTGGTTTTAGGGTTTATGTGACAATTGCAGTATTAATAATAATAATAATAATAATAATAATAATATAATAATATTTAATGCAGGTGCTTCAAGTACAACTATAAACACTAACGGAACCGTCAAAGCCCTAAAGGCTTGTATGACTAGTTCCCTACAAATTACTTAAGGCACACTCAAAGCAAGTTAGTATAAACCTTTCAGAGATCTAGAACGCGTGCCAAAAGAGTGATAAAGTCGTTTTAATCATGTCGTCACTATCTCGGCAGCGTGTCCTTGGTAAGTCCGCCGATAACACCGCAAAAGACGTGACCGAAACGACTACGCCACTCTTTCGAGGGTATTGTAGGCAGGACTTGCGCGCAATTTTGGTTAGTTTGGATAAAAAAAACGTTTGAACTAATCAATTAACATAAAAAACTATTACATATTTGAAATTTTTTTATTTGCGCTGGCTTTTAATATTACTTGAGTCAGTACTGCAATTGCAGCATTACCTCAAAAACTAATAATTACAAAGTTAGTTAACAAACTTTACTTAATAAGTATGCGTTTGCGAATATTTTACTTGCGAGTTCAAAATAAATATAGATTATACAAGTTATTCGCTTCGTCTTCCCGTTTGCTAGTGTTCCAATTTTTAAATATATCGACACATCGAATATCTACCGAAAATAAAAAAAAAGAATCCGGTTTATTCAGGAAGTTACTAAAAAACAAGGACACCAGGAAGACGATACAGGACCAAGCGCTGTCTTACAACTGAACGTTTATTGAAACGCACTTATTATTTATAAACAAATTCAGGCTCCCGACACAAAAAGGCAAACTCTTTCTCAGTTAAGTGCACTGAAGTGCACTTACGCAGCTATCCTCGCCCTTTACTCTAATGCAACAGGCCTCAAACAATTCTTTCTCAGTTTCGTTTTTTTAGTTTTTCAACTATCTTTGCTTCGTCAAGTTTAGGCGCACACGGACACCTATCGTAGTGAATTGCTAGATTACCCTACCCGATGGGGAATTTCTAACAGATAAAGGCATGCTCGCGTGCCCTGTCGTTGAAGCACCTCCCCGTTTGCCCTATATACGCTTTTCCGCAAGTCAGGTATTTCGTAGACAACTGACTTTGCGCATTCAATGTATACGTGCCTCAGTCATTGGAGTGAATCTAAAGGTTTTCCGCTACGTGGATGATTTTTTGGTGGTTATGCACATCCCTATGTCTGTAAAGACGACATTATCTATAGAACGATAGATGTGTTTTCCTCTAAATCGCGTGGCCTCACCTTCACCCACCAAACTATGATGTCAAAACGGTTGAAGGTCTTGGATTTAAACTTGCACTTCGACAAGGACCACGCTCGAAGAAAGGCGTATTGCCCTTTTCGTCTGCCCACTCCAAATTAGTGAAGCGAGGGATTGTGTCGTCGATGATGAGAGCCTCCCTGGACAAGTCGTGAAGGGATAACATGGGCGAAAGCTTCCTTGATCAGGTCCGACGCCTTAAAATGGCGGCCTATCTAGAGCGTTTTTTTTTAGAGAAGTCGTTTTAAAGGTTAAAAAAAAAAAAAAAACAGAGGTGAAGCGGCCGAACAGAGAACAAAGACAAGACCGGTGGTATCATCCCCTACGTCCACGGGCTGTCCCACAGCCTAAAAAGAGTCGCCGCACACTTTGATGTGCCTGTGGTGTTCTCTGCGCCGTCAACATTGAGCAGTCTGTGCTCAAGAGTTAACAACGCAAAAGAAAAAAATAAACTGAATATTACGCCAAGAAACACGCCGCGCAGTACATTGAATGCGCAAAGTTTGTTGTCTACGAAAAAAATGACCGCATCTCCACGTGGTGAATGATGTTGATCGGGGCGAAGCTCTGGTGGTGCTGATGATACTGATTTTATTGTTCATAGGTAGTGCTGATGGTGCTGATTTTTTTTTTTTTTATTGCTCATAGGTAGTGCTGAGTTCCGGGTTGCGTTTCGACTTCATTATTTATTTATTTATTTATTTATTTCATTACCCTCAGGGCCCATCGGGCGTTACAGAGGGGGGTGGGTACAATGGGTTTGCAAAGTACAAATGATCAATTCATAGTACAAAAAAATAGACAACAACAACGAAACAAAAGAAAAGAATAAATCAACAGAATCAACAAATTGCAGAGTTATAGAAGTAATCGATTATGGCTGCCTTGAAAGCAGAAACATCTTCAATCGCGGCGATATGTGGGGGAAGGTGGTTCCACTCTGAACAAGTTTTTGACAAGAAAGAATCAAAAAATATGTTAGTGCTGCAATGAGGTATGGCAACTTTGTACTTGTGATCAACCCGAGATGAAAGGTAAGAAGGCTGTAAAAAGAGTTCCTGTTTGAGCACTGGGTTATGAAAATATATTTTATGAAAAAGAGAAAGACGCGCAATTTTTCTTCGAAACATCAGTTCAGGAATACCAGCATTAGACTTCATTAGTGACACGCTAGCAAGGCGGTAATAATTAGAGTTAATAAAACGGGCTGATCGATTTTGAACAGATTCAATGGCATCAATAAGATAACGTTGTGCTGGATCCCATATCGCAGAAGCATATTCGAGCTTTGGCGGACGAGTGTACGGTAAAGAAGAAGCTTAAGAGAAAAAGGGGCTTGAGCAAAATTTCGACGTAAGTAGCGAGGATGCGATTAGAATTATTAATAACGTAGTTAACGTGGGTTTGCCATGAGAAGTCATTAGTTATGTGAACTCCAAGGTATTTGTACGAAATGACGTGCTCAAGGGAAATATTGTTAATCTTGTAATCACATGATAGAGAGGGGTTATGGCGGCGTGAGAAAGTCATGCTTTTACATTTGTTAATGTAAGGGTCATCAGCCATTTATTACACCAGGTAGAGATGTGGTCGAGATCAGATTGGAGAATAGTTTGATCGGATAGGTCAGTTATTTGGCGGTAAAGAACGCAGTCGTCAGCGAATAATTTCATAGAGGACTGAATACCGTTAGGAAGGTCATTAATATATATAGGAAGAGCAAAGGGCCTAAAACGGAACCTTGAGGAACACCGGATTTCACCAAACAAGGAGATGATGTACAATCATTCGCTATTACGAATGCGTGCGGTTAGTCAAAAAACATTCAATCCATTTTAAGATATTAGGATCAATATTTAAGGTTGAAATTTTGAGAAGGAGCAAGTGGTGTGGAACTTTGTCGAATGCCTTTGCAAAATCAAGAAAGATGCAGTCAAAAACTGACCACGATCCAGGCCCGATGTTATGTCATTGTAAAAGAGAGCAGTTGTGTTTCACAGGAATAGTTTTTACGAAAACCGTGCTGGGAGGGGTTAAAAAATGAATTTGACTCTAGAAATGACACGAGATTTGAATAGATTACATGTTCCAAAAGTTTACATGGAATACTTGTTATCGAAATTGGTCTGTAATTAAGAGCGGACTGTGCATTGCCGGACTTGAAAAGAGGGACCACCTTCGCCACCTTCCAGTCGCGAGGTAGAGTCGAACACTCAATAGATTGCGTGAAGATATAAGATAAAATTATAGACGAGTATACTTCTGTGTTTTTTAAAAACTTTGGCACAAGGCTATTACTGCTTTATGGTCGGTGAAATGCAGAGCCAGTGGTTCTTCTAGCGGATCAGCTTGGATCCGCTAGAAGCCGTGGGAACGCATCTCCACCGCTTACGTCAACGGTCCATGTCAGAAAGAGAATGTGTGGTATGGAACGTGGTTATATACGCATTTGAGCATTTGACCGCAGCGCCCTCTCGTCTATAACCGTTGAGCGAGTGCATGCAAAGTTTAACGTGATTATATACGCATTTGACCGTAGCGCCCTCTCCAGTGTAGACGTTGAGCGGCTACATGCAACGTTTCATCCATGACATCCCCAGCTCTTGAGTTACTACCACATCTCAGAGCCCCCTACTCGTCCCGCAGTCGTGGCCGAGTGGTTCAGGCGAAGGACTAAAAATCCATTGGGGTCTCCCTGCACAGGTTCGAATCCTGTCGACTGCGCAAACATTTTTTTTCGTTTTTTAAGAAGACAGATGGGATAGCAATCGATGTGAGCACGAATGGACGGACGGACGGACAAGGCTATGACCTGCGGAAAAGCGTATATAAGGCAAAGGGGGAGGTGCATCAAGGACAGGGCGCGCTAGCATGCTCTATTTGTTAAAAATTCCCCATCGGTTAATATAGCAATTTACTGTGAAAGGCATCCGTGTGTCCGTGTGCTCCTAATCTTGACGAAACAAAAATAGTTGGGCAAACAAAAAACACAACAGAGAGAATTGTTTGAGGCCTACTGCATTAGAGCAAAGGGCGAGGATACCTGCGTAAGTGCACCGTCAGTACACGAAACTGAGAAAGTGTTTGTCTTTTGTGTCGGGAACCTGAATTTGTGTACAAATAGTGTTTTTTTCAATAAACGTTCAGTTGTAAGTTAGCGCTTGTGTCCTGTCTCGTCTTCCTCGTGTCCTCGTTTTTAGGCGCTTTACAAGTTAAACATGCACCAACTAGCCCACCTATTCATTTTACTGTTATTCAGGAAGGTGGTTCTTATGATGAAGTGTAATTCTTATATATGCCTGTGATGGATCTAAACCAAGCCTGCATTCAGAAGCCTTGACTAGCGAAACATTTCGTGTATCTTGTGTTCCTCGCGTACAAAGGAATCTTGCTCGCAGGCCCAACTTCCTAGATGCGGTCGACTAGAACCACCACGTACATCACCATTCTTACTACAAGGATATTGCTTCACTCGTGGCAAGGTGTGTGCACTATAAAAAGGATTTCGTGTTTTCGGTAAATACCCATAAAGCCTCAAAATTATAACCCCAAGCCGAGACCTCGAATTCGAATCTTCTCGTCAAAAAACACGCGCGTCCCGGGAGAAAATCTTCCACTACATTTTTATTTTGTGTTTAGCTCGAACATAGCCACATTAAACTCGCCGCGACGCCACTTCTTTTTTTTTTTAAATCAGAGTTTTTAATTTGTTTTATTTGATTAGCAACGGGAAATTTTGCAAGTAATTAGGTCACGGGCCTTTTCTCTTGAGTTAGTTGAATTTCCACGCCCGCGTTTTGTTTCTTCGACATAAAGCCGGATGAACACAGACTTCTTGTCCTAAGCTGATAATTTGTATAAAAAGAAGCCGAATTTAAGGGGGGGGGGGGGGGAATCATGAAAACACACTCCCGAATTTAAAAAAAAAAAAATATATCGAAACACGGAATTTTCATTATAAACCTATTATTTGTTGTTTCATTCGTTGTTTCATTCCTAATGTGACATTTACTACCAAACTACAAAAAAAAGCGATAATTGAACCGACCTCTTTCACAAACGAGTCACTCCGGTGACTCCGAATTAACACGTAACGCTTTTTTTCATATTTTCTGTTTTTTTTTGTCTTTTTTTAATCTTGGGAACAAAGCGAATAATAATTTGGTGTTCGTATTTGAATCAACGTTCGACCTTTTAGTTTACTATTCGGCGCTGTTTGATTCAATTTCGATTCCTGTGGAAACTTTATTATTCTCACACCTCTTTTAATTAGCGAACTTATCGTGAAGATTATCCACTTATCTAATGTTCGGCGAGTCTAACAAATACACGGTGAAGAAGGCACTGTTCTAACACTCCCCTATTTTTTCCATACGTTTAAATTAATATCAAACACCCTGTATTTGTATTTTGTGTTCAGGCTCATCCACAATAAAATGTTAAAAAAAACTTCTCTTCGTGTAACTCTTTTTTTATAATTCATGTAGTTGCTTAATTTATTATGCACATTTTAAACAAATTGCGTGATCATTACAAGGACGCCATCTTCACAATAAAATTATGAATCTCGATGAGCATCAGTCACAAATACCTGTCATGATTTTTCGGTCAATTACGAAAAATTGTTGAATCCCAATTTAATCACGAATTCCGGTTTTTCTGAAGTAGAGTATTGAATGAGGATATTTATACATACTAGGCCACTTTTGGGGTTTGTAAAAAATATTTTTTTTATCACATTAAGAACGTTTAATGTGATCATGGCACGCATTTGTGAGGGCACGGAACATTTGGAGCAGGAAGGGAGGGGGGGGGGGGGGGGGGGACAAAGCAGCTGCGACATCGCCAATTAGTTGATCATGTTGTTAGAAAACGTCATGTTGAAAGGAAACTACAACAACTATAATTGTCTCAATAACTATGTACATCGTCTACTTCCGTGTACTGCATATATACGTATGTACAGCCTCCCGATTTTTTTAAATAATATCACTCTAGCGCTGATTGGCCGCTAGATCAGCGCCTTATTACGGGTGAAAAGCGGTGAAATCAACAAAAATAATCACGTGCACAGAAGGCACACGGCAATGCGAACGTCGTCACTTTCATGCTTGAGCATAGCCTCCTGTATGCTGATAATGCCTGCCCAATCGTCGGTTGCCAACTATCACCACAAGAGTGCGCCGCTTTCCTACACAACACAAAAAGGATTAACGTCGTGACCTATGCGATTAATGCCCCTGTCAGACTGACTAATTTAGTGTCACTTGAACCGAGTGCTCTTCACCCTTAGTGTGACTCGTGCGGTGCCACATGGTACCTTTTAGTGTCACTCACCGAAGAACGCCCTCGACATCGAGTGTGTCCCGTGAACTCACTACACTCGATCCAGCGATCGTAGTGTGTAGCCTCGACAGAAGTGTTTCAGGAGTAAAGAGAAAACCTTGTACACAATAATGCTGCATAAAATGAATTTATTCTTTTAGAGAACTACTATAAGAATTAAATGCACGTGTTTTATGCCAACAAAAAGTAATATATTACGGAAAAACAAACAGCTAATCTAGCCCTCAGCCTTTTCGACGTGCACGTTGTACTTGATTGGGCAACAACTCTCGGCGCACATACTCTTCTTTTTCAAAGACCAGCCGAAGAGGTACCGCCTGATTGCGAAGCCGCAACTTCAGATTGTAGTATGAAGTCGGCCGCAGCACCGCGAACCCCAAGTTGCCCGTGGTCCTAATAGGAGACCTTTGCTGTGATCAGATTGTGGGAAGACTACCTGAGAGGTAGCGCAAAGGTCTTCCAGGTCTAGATATGATATCTGCTTCGTACTTCTCCCGGCTCGTGTTGGCTCAATATATTCATCATATCCTCCGCGGCCTATTGTGTCTTAGCCGAAGGACCTAGACGCGCCGCCGCGTACGCGGGCATTAGATAGTTGATGCTAAGTTTGTTGACAGCACATGCTATTATGAAAAACAAGTCAAGGAAAGGGAATACAGAATAAAAAGAGAATGAGCAGGAAAAAAAGAAGAGTGAAAACGTATACATATCCCATCCAGTAAAGACACTCTCTCAATACAGCATAACAGTAACAATAAACAGTACACGCACATTGTGCAACTTTTTGTGAAACCTAAGTCGGTTTTTGCTTGTTTTTATATTGCTAGTTTTATACTATATCATCCCTTAAGCTGACAGCGCAGTGGAAGCTACGCGCATGTTTAACACATCCAGCATCGGCTGTCCGCCACGTGACAAAGCTCTTTCCGGGTGGTACCTTTGAGTAAGAGGGCGTGCCGGGAACATTTTTGGACGTGGTTGCGATATTTATTATGGAATTAAAAAAACTGTCATCTTGTGAGTCAAACGACTAAAAATAAGGGCGAGAACGATACTCTACTGAATTTGCAAAGGTCACCTAGGAACACGCTGAGGGGGTTTACCCCACGCACGTTGGCTGTTTCTTTTTTGCTCTAGAAAATGATCTATGGCAATAACTGAAATAAGGAAACAAATAACGCTCGTCCTTCTATTTATTTGTTTCAAATATACTGCTACAGACGTCGGCACGCAAAGCGCGATGAACACTTCCAACATCCCCCTTTTTGTTGGGGTAAGCCAGGAAGTGGTCTGTGGAGGGCTGTTGATCTGTAAAGCTCATATACAAATAATGTAGAAAAAAACAAACTACCGTCAGAACTTTCCTCTTGTAGCACCACACTTCAAACAGGGATATTTAAAAAGAAACCAGATATTCACTTCTCGCTGAAAGTCATGTTCATTTGAAAGTGCCTTCTGAAAAGACAGTGCCAACAAGCGCCAGGAGAAAACCCTTTGGCATCGTTCAACACGCTAAAGGTAACACGAAAAGCGGCTTCTTCTAAAGAAAAGAAACAAAGCCCATGACCAACACGTGGCCCTGACGTCACGCAGCTGCGGTGGCGCTGTCGACGGCACTGCGCATGCGCAGATGCCTCACTTCACGCGAATTCGGTTTCCGCGCACGCGCAGTGCCCACACCTTGTGTGGTCAAACGCGGGTTTGTTTGTAAACAGCGTGTCGGTCTATAGATACATTACGTAAGCGGGATCCACTGGGAAGAGAGCGTCTTCAGACACTTATTCCAGCATCCAAAGAACTAGGTAGTTGTCGCCGCATTTCGGGTCTATCATTAGAGAGTGTTCGTAGATTGTTTTCTCTACTCCGCTACGTTCTCCGCTACGATGACGCCGCTAGTGCGCATGAGCGCCGCTGGCGTTGACTACAGAGTTCCGGATCTCCTAGTGGGTTGCGGAGAGCGTTGCGAGACGGAAGAAAGGATCTACAAAAATTTCCTACTGTGTACAAAAGGTTCCCAGTAGTAGCGACCCGCGGAACATAGGGCTGTTTTAGTAGAGCATAGAGTCATAGCCTTGCGCGAGAGCAAAAGAATTGCCGTTCCGCGTTGAGCATGCGCCACCCACACAGCCAGCCTTGCGCATTGCATGCGCACACTACTTTGGAAAGTTTGCGTGCGGCACACAAAGCGTGTTTTCGCAGTCTGTTTGTTGGCATAAATGGCGATGCAACAGTTAGCTTGCGTTTGCCCATCGCAATACTAAAAGTGACGTCACGAGGTGCTCTGAAGCGTTCCGCAATACGTTTGCGCTGTACGCTCTCAATGGCACTTGTTGATATTCTAAAACTTTCTGCTAAAGCGAAAAGTATCACGGATTGGCTCATAATGTGTTTGGCAAGACTAAATGTTGTGGCCTTAAAAACTGTTTCCTCCCACACCTATCTTGCAGCCCTCTATAATAACAAAACCTAAATATAGAATAAACCTTACTCTGATCCCGTCGCCGTATCCCTTCTTTTGTGATCAGTTCTCCTTCCCGCCGTAAATGACACACGAAATGATGGAACTGCGCTTAGCAACACGCAACACACGCGTCATATTTTGGCGGCAGTCAAAGAAACAGTATTCACAGCCGAAATGTAAATGACAAGGTGATTCTACAACGTCGTCGGATAGCGCTGAGAACGCTGCGAAGCTCTCGACCTGGCGTAGGCGCCACCCGTACTACCAGCGCAGTACCACCCGCGCCTCGTCCGCGCCCAGGAGAGCTAACAGTACGTTCAACAAAATAAAAAAAAAAGGCCGGAGGCCTTGGGGAAAAACGGGAAGCGCGCGACACTTTCGTGTCGATGGCCTACGCGCGCCGTGAAACGCAGCAGAGTTATGGGCGGAGCCTACTGTCACGAAAATTAGAAAATACAGCAAAGACGAGCGTAAAATATTAAAAAAGTACTTGATAATGAGCGTCATCTAGGGCAAAGTTGTCACACTAAAATATTTCATTGTTAATTTCATAAAATACTGCTATGCGAGTTTTTCTTATTTTTTTTTTTTTTGGGGGGGGGGGGGGTTATGCTTTGACATTTAGGATCTGTAATGCAAGCTCCACGGTATAGGTTAGTTTGATATTGACTAGGGTGTCGCACTTATTATTAAAAATAAAAGTATATTTTGAGCCTCCCTAATGCTTTTATCCCAATGAAAAATGGCGGTTTCACCTTTTTCATTTTTTTTTTTATTTCTGCTTATAAATAATATATTCCTAAACTAAGCAAGCCATATCGTTAAGAACATTTATTAGACTTCGTAAAAAAGTTTTGAAACAGCAGGACTGTTTTGGAGACAGTTGGTCATGAATTAGGAACGCTCATAGGAATCTAATGAGCTCGAGGTTAAAGGGATGCTGAACCCATCATTCCAGTGTCCCTAATAAGTGGCGTGCGATCTTTGAACTAGCCAGCAGCCGCCGGTCTGTGCGAGCACGCAACGAAAGTGACGTCATAATCCCGAGTTCACGCTTAAGATAACAGTGAAATGTGTGGGTTCCGGGGGAAAGGAGAATAAAAACTGGCTTTTCATCTCTATCTTGGGGTCTGGTGTAAAAGGTAGGCGATTAATTGGTCTAACAAGCACGTAGCTTTCACTTGTGTGGATGAAAAGCCTGTTAATTCTCCTTTTGCCCGGGTACAACACGTTTCACTCTCATCTTAAGCTTAACTAAAGGACTATGACGTCAATCTCGTTGCGTTTGCTCGCGCACACCGGCGGCTGCTTGCTCGGGGAAAGATCGTGCGCCCCTTATTATGGACACTGGAATGTTTGGTTCATTATTCCTAAAATTGGGTTGTGTGTATGTTTATACAGCTTAGAACTTGGTCTGCCTCAACGGGCGACGAGTCTCCCAGATGTAGATGAGAATTCATTATTCTTTTAAGCCTCTCTCGTGCGTTCTTGCATTAGGGGTACTGTTTTGGGAATTTGGCGCGGTACATGTGGGTCGCACTTAGGCAATTTGTCGCTTTTCGTTTCACCACGATTTTTGCAGTGTTTTACGCAGACTCGCAAAAGAAGGTGCCAGCTAGGGCTGCCATTTCCCGAGACCCCGAGACACACCCGGAACCATGAAAAGTGGCTGAAACTCATTTTGAGAAAGACCATGTCCCAAATTTTACCTCCTGCTACTCAAGAGTGTGCAGCACGTTTTGGCGTCAAACATTAAGAAAGGCCTGTCCAGGCAGGCATACCTTAAAGTCCGTTTGAGTGAAGCCTCAGCATCCTGCTTAGGCTTCACTCAAAGCCCGCTGACCTGCGCAGCTTTCTTTCGCGCACCTCGAGGTAGTGACGTCTGCGTGACGGCAGACACAGTACGTCATTATGAAACGTAAGCACAAGACATCTAACATTTCCCCACTCCTTAGGGGACTTTGTAGCAGTTGTAACCACAGAGGAACCTGGCCGTCGCAATTCCTCTGCAACTTCAGGTCTTTGCCTGGTTCTTAGCCTCAGCAATAAACAAGAAAAAAATCAGCGTTCGCTGTTTCGACATTGTGAAAGTTTACTAGCTTGTTCGTGTGGCCTGTAATTCGTGTTTGGGCATACCTACCGTCCACTACATTTATTCGCTTTTGTAAAACACTTACGTTGCAGCTCACCTGCTATGGAATATGTGTTCCGAATGTATTGGAGTCACGTATACGTTGCGGCAGTGTGAAAAAATAAGCATCGATCGTTTTCATTGTATGGGAAGGTAGCGCCCCCTGTGGTGATTATGTGAAACAGGCGCAACGACGCCAAAACAAGGGTAAGCCGTACATTGGGCAGGCATTGCCAATATAAAGGGGGCTGCGGCTTGTTAATCCGACCGAAGCCGACGCTACAATCCGATAGAACCAATCAAACAGCGCTAAAAGCGCATAGTCAAGGTCCCCGGCGTTTGGGCGTGTTTGCGATTCCCAACTAAACCGGTCACGCATTTTGAATGCCCCACAACCCAGTGTTGTACACCTTCCTCAAAAAAAAGGAACGAAAGCTCGTTCCTCGTTCCTTCTGATCTTTGGAACGCGTTCCCGTTACAAGTTCCATATGTGAAATAGGAACTCGTTCCCGTTACAGTCCAAAAAATGGAACGTATTGTTACATATACGTTACATTTGTATTTTGCTTATTACTATATTTAGTTACGTAGAACAAAGTTTTTGTTTTGTTTTTTTAATCTATCCCATCAAATGGCAATATACGAATTTGAATGCCGTGATGGAAGGGCACCAGGAGAAGAAAGAAAGCGGAAGCAGGGATTTATTTGTTGATATATTCACCTTTAAAAATCTCAGCCTTTAACCATATTCATGTTTGTGGAGGGCAAAATAAACGAGCAAAATATACTGTTACCCTACATTGCACGAGCGTTTTACAATAACCTCACGCGCTTTAATCTAACAAAGTCCCTTGTTCGAACTTGAAAACAGTTGCTTTTCGACGTTGCTGTCCGCAAAATGATCAATTGAAGAAGGGGGTACGACTTTTGGAAGGTCAATCTTGAAAAATACAAGTCCTTCTTCATGAAGGTTAGATTAGTCGTTCAGTTTGAAGGTGGGGGACTAGGGGAAAAGGAATAAAGGTTAAGTTTTGTGTGTCTTTGAAGTGACCAATGTTCGGGATTCAAGGGTGCGTTCGATGTCTGATAACACGTTATTTTGTTGTAACTCTAGGTCTCTGTGAAAGTTCAATGATGGCTATAGTCTGCCTTATATTTCTAGGTATATGAAGAATCGTGAAGCAAAGAAATTAGCCGAGTTTGAAACGTCCTTTTTTGTGCCTTTTCCTTTGACTAAAAGTTTTGGTTTTTGGTACCTCAGTCTTGTGCACTGGAAAAAAGAACATTGTTCACTAGCTTTCCTGAACCCGACTGTTACTAAACGAGGACCACACAAAATAAACCCTAAGATAATTAACGAAGACGTTAACAGGATTCTGGTTTTGGTAAAGATATCGTTTTTATACTTTTAGAACTTTCCTCAAAGAAATTAAAAAAAACACTGGACGAAAAAAAGAAACGCCGTTCCTTTTTCCGTTCCAGTAAAAAAGTGTAACGAGTTCCCGTTCCAGTTCCACCGATGCAAAATGGAACGGCGGCGTTCCTTCGTTCCTCCTAAAAGGAACGCGTTCCAGGAACGCCGTTCTTTGGAACGCCGTTCCGTACAACACTGCCACAACCCCGCGCTTTTTCCTATGCGCGACTGGTTTAGTCGGGTATGCTTAACGCGCTATAAGACCACGATCGGACGATCGGCATGACGACGGACTTTTGATGTTGTTTGATTATCCCCGTCAGATCGTGGCATGGGCTGCATTCGTACTCAATAGGAAACGGAGTATATCATATACGACGCTCACGTAGGCGTGTGCCAATAAAGCCAAATATGGCTTTATTTGAGTCTTGAAAACGAGAAGCCACCAAACTTCACCAAATCTAAAATGGGGAGAAAGACCGCCGTTCTGGGTATCTAGACTGAGTAGCTCGCCCTTGTCTGCAGTGTCGGTGTTTACAAACCAACCGTGCTCCACACGTCACACTAGCCAGCCTCCGAACATTAATTCAGCGCGTCTGAATTTTAATGTGCGTACACTCGGCGTGAGGAAAGTATGGACGTCAAGCAACCTAATTGCCGGGAAGAGAGGAGGGGCGCCGCGTGAGGCGACGCCAACGACGCTCGGTTGGCTTCGCCGAGCGAAAGCCATTGCCTTACAGGTGACGCCGCCGCAAGCTAATACAGTGGCACTTCAATCATTACTTAGTTTTTCTACTCACGTTGCACGCTTGGACGTCATGCAGCTTATAAGAAATATTCGAGTTTTCTTCTAGCGATCTCGTTTAAATCACTTCAAGGTAGACGGTTCCGATCGGCAGTACCAATATACATATTCAATGACAGCTTCAGGGACTCGGAGCGTGGTGAGCCCCCGAATCATTTCGTATTAGTCAATGAAATCGAAGCATGAGCGGATAATAGCGCCGAGGAATGAATCGCCAAGCAAGAAGAGTGATAATTTTAAACCACACCCTGGCGATTTTCAGATGTCTGTGACTATAGTAGTACTGAGAATTAAAGTGCTTGATGGAGTGGACAGCTAGCACCATCAAGGTGACGATTGATGGGAGGCTCTTGAGCTAAAAATCTCCGTGCCTCGCCGCAAATGGTGGTTCGTCGCCGGCAGCCCCTATGAGCCAATAAGAGTACCCGCGTGCACCAAAGAAGGTGCGTTTTGAACGCGCCACGAGACAAAACTGACGACGCGTCACCAATGACCAGCGGTAACTTGGGTGGCAAAATTGAAGAGTGGAGGTACTTGGATAGAAGTCGAAATATTCGGCACTTTTTTCCTTCCAACAAAGGATTCGTTTCACTCTGACGGAACTGAGACAAGCAGAATGCGTTGGTTGCCGTCACTGGTCACGTACCCGTGTCATTTAAGCCAATGAACTACAAAATTCACAGCCACGCGCCAAAGTTCCCCCAGATGACGTTCGACTATATGCCACTAAGCGTATGCGTGCGCATGCCAGCAACCTTTTCTGGGAAGCGAGGACAATTTTATAAAGTTTGATAACGATACTCGGTTGGGGAAGGAGCACAATTCCAGTCCATCCTACGAAAAGGCGCATAGACTCCGATGTACTTGGGGCGTGATAAACGTTCCTCTTTTACTGAACAGTCGTCTCGTCACAATGATTACAACGATGAGCGCCATGACAGTAAACTCTTGACACTGCTTGATCGAATCCATCAAATCCCTGCGTCGACTGCGGTGGGAATGAATGTTAAACGAAGTACTATACCTCCACCAACCTGATCCCACTCGAATGGCGCCAGCTCTGCAATTGGGCCCGAGCCCCATCCCGAGCGTCGTTTGGCGGATAGACCGGACACGACGCCCAGCCAAGCGCTTACGCAGTATTCATATCCAATTTTTGTCTGCTCTCCATCCCATTGTGATGACGTCGAATTCTATAGCGCTTTGATCATTCTAGGTGGTGTTGACCAACGCCGTAACTTACTGGAGTTCGTCGTCGTGGTCTGGATTTACTGCGCCTGCGGTTGAATTCAGTGCGGCGTCTACGCCGTGTTATTACAGTTGTTTGTGCACGCGTTTGCTTTTACTACTTCTGTCACGATAGTATACCGTCGACGTTCTTGCGTAGCAAAAAAAAAAAAAAACTATGCGTTCATTACGTTACCGTTCTTGCATCGTCGATAGCGTCCTGCACGCGATCATGCACAGAACTATACATTTGCTAATTTTGAAATTGTGTGAGATGAACGGTCGGTTAATACCTCAAAATATATGCACGTACGCGAATCGCAAATTTTGAAAAATTAAATTAGCCTTCTATTATAGCGGCTTTCAAAAGTAAAATTGCAACGTCGCTAATTTTTTTGCGTTTTAGTTCATTTGAAAGAATAGCGTAGCGCGAAAAAAGGACCCGTAGCGCGCGAGCAGTGTCTCCAGGGTACTTAGGCATCTTTGCGTCTGTGACAGCAGACAGGCACGGCTGCATGGGCCGGGCTACGCAGCGAATCTTTTCTAGAACAGGTGACAGCGCCCTTTGCAGCGCGAGTGTGGTGTCGTGTGTGATGGTCGGCTGCCGCACAAAGGCGCAGTCTGAGAAGGAGGAAAAAAATTACAGATTCCCGTTTCTCCCAAGAAACGCACACGCTAGTGCGAAAAGACTCGTCCGCTCTATGTGAGATGGTCCATCAGCAGAAAATACAAATCTCGACTAGTACCGTGTATGTTGAATACCCTTTGTCTCAGGTAAGTTTTGGCACAGCTTGATTTTCTGCGACATTATTTGTTCAAATGCCGCAGAAGCAGGCTAGGCCTACCCGCGGCCAAAGGGTTATCACCATTAGCTACCAGATAACGGCGACGACGTTCCTTTGCCTCGAAGCAACCCCAAAGATTTTCCTTGCCGTTAGGTGCCAGATAACGGCTACGAAAGCTCCGGATCGCTGCGAGTGGGAGGAATATCTGCTCATGAACGGAGGTTTCTTTCAACGCCGCTATTGCGTGAAGAAGCTCCGTTTTGATTCGGAGTCACAAAAGCAACCTGTGCCGATACAAACCTAAGGTAAAGTGCTTTCAACGTGCTTGGTACTTGTCGAGACCTTTTTCGTTGGCGCACGCGAGCCGTTCGCGTGCTCACGACCGAGAGCGCCGGAGCGGTCGACTCTTCGCGCTCATGTGTTCCTATATTCTCAGAATTTTCAGAAAACCGGGGATCGGCAACGTCGCTCTACTTTCTTTCTTTTTTTGCCACTGCGTCTTGTTGTGGCAGCCGACCATCACGCGTGACACCGTACTCGCGCTGCAAAGTGCGGCATCACTCGAAGCAAAGAAAGATTCGCAGAGTAACCCCACCCGTGCGGCCATTGCTGTCTGCTGTCACAGGAGCAAAGATGGCGATGTACCCGAAATGCACTGCTCGCGGTCCATGCGTGAATTCTCCATATACGCAACAAAATAAATATAATACAAAAGAAAAAGACGTGAACGGAAAACGTATCGTGGTCCGTCATCGCCATATTTTTTTCGTGTATATTTTGCTCGCTCATTCTGATCGTGACGTCTATCGTACCATCAAATGTTCAGTGCCTGCCGGGACCAATAAGTTTACAGAACAATGATACGCTTCCAATAATAATCCCTTACCTTAAAAATATATATATTCATAAAAAATACGCATTTCGCAGAAAAACTGGCTTCAATTAAAACAATTGAAAGCGAAAAATATATATTCCCTTTTTTTGTGTGTCATACATGTGTGTTTTTTGTTCGACCCCGAGCAGCGATTTGGGTAATATCCAATGAAGAATCCTTAAAACTTGCAGAGCTCCCCATGTTCAGATGTCGGTATATCTTTATTCCTGAACGCAGATGTGTAAGATTATTGCTCTACTCTCACCTAGAAGGAGGTAGAGAAGTTGCCAACTAAGTTGGCAGCTCCCACCTCCGATTCTCTCACCTTCGAGGAGCTGAATGAGTTCAGCCAAGGCCTCCGTCCGTCTCGAGTCCGTCTCCCCCAGTTCCTCTTCAGCAATCCGGCGAAGATTTGGCGAAAGAGTTCCATTTTTCCCACCACAAACTCCGTTTCCAAGATGCGACCCGCTCATCGTTGGCACTTTCACGTTCGTGAGCCGCGGCGCCGACTGGATCGACTTCGGCGGCGGCCGACTGCTAAAAGTGCGGGAGAGGAGGAATGTTTATGAAGGAAGGCTGAACAGCGGCGACACACCAGTAGTCCGTGAGTCTAGCACAAAACATCACGGCCGCAATCCGAACAACTGCACGGTAAACCGGTTTCTAGCAGCCATCAGCAACAATCTCGACAAAGACGTCCGGCAAAGATGCCCTTGGGCAACCGATTCCACGGACTGCTGGTTTCTGCAGCGGCATTGAGCGAGGGCGACACTTTCCACGTGTTTTCCTCGACGATCGTTTGCGATGCGAGGTGGACATGCGTTTCGCCCTGACATTGTTTACAAGGTTGGTTGGAAACGAGCTCATCTTGATCTGTACCGTGCTTCCCATGTAAGCCACGCTGCGTTTCAAGGTTTTAAGACACACTGGGAGATCCTCAAGTACATAGAATTGCCGTCTTTAATGTTAGCTTCACACTTCCCCCTTTCACTTCGGCTCAAGTGAAATAAATCAGAGAACATAATAATATAAAAAAAAATGAAAGTAGGTCAGCTACCCGTATTCCGCGAAAGATTTTATGCAGGCAGTTAGAATACAAAACACACGTGGACGGTGATCGAAAAACACAGCTTCGAATTCCGGCGTTGACAGATTTTGTTTGTCAGGTATTTTCTAGTTTATTCATTTGGTTAATTTAATCATCTGCATATTTGGAGTAGATTATCTCAAAAATCTCGAAGCGGCTATTTGAAGGCCTAGTACGACATTTCAAGTCGGGACAGCTTTGCCTCATACTTGCAATGGCTGTGCGGGTTTAAATATTCATCGAGGTAAACAGCATGAATCAAGCAAACCGCCATAGGAAACAAAAATAAAGACGCGAAAGTAAAAAGCAACTTACAAGTGCACGTCACTCAGGTTAGATTTTAGTAAAATAAATAAAATAAAAATACAACTTCACACGCGTGTCTTCGAATTTTTACCCTCGTGAATACGCTACCTCATTGACGTCAAACTTCAGAGATGAGTGCGAGGACTCAGGGGTGGGGTGCGACGAATGAATTTCTGATTGTAATCGCTAGATTTACCCGAGAAACTGTTTGAACCGCTCTTTAGCGTCAACTCAGTTTGACCTTGATCTTTTTCACGCTCGTTCAGTTTTTTCAAAAGCATTTCCTACAAAAGTTGTTATTTTATTATTATGAGATCTCGCGGCTTTCAAAGATCAATAATTATTAGTACGTGTTATATAAGCGGCACATTTTCGTCACAAATCCAGTATAATGTATGCCGTTCTTTTTTTTTTCATTTTTTCAGATATAAATACAGTGTGCTATAGATAGGATGGGTGCCATCGACCGCAATGCAACCGCCCAGGACACGCTTCATAAATTTTATTCGGGCGACTTTGATAATTGTTGTCATTTGAATAAATTACCACGTACTATATACTACATGCTAATTTATGCGTATGGTAGTGGTGATTGTGCGCACGTTCTGTAGTCACTAAAAGATTAGAAAACGCAGTGCGATGCCTATTTTTTCCACGCTTCTTGCTTCGTGGCTTTTTCATCCATGTTCTCATCGGCCAATATGGCATTCTTAAGGGCTGTAGAGAGATAATGCCACGTTCGGGGATCGCCTAATCCCGAGTTTTTTGATTAAGATGTCAGTGACAATACTGGTTGATACAAAAAAAATGAGGCAAATCAAACTGAAAAGTATGCGGTGCATTCAAGACGTCATTGTAGTCCGACGTCTTGAACGCACAAGCCCTGTGCATTGAAAACGTCGCAAGCGCTGTGTCGGCGCTCGTCTCAAACTAGGGTTCGTTCTGTCTGTCGGAATGCACCGCAGTAGATGCACCCAAAGTAATGTTAGCACACACCATACAGAGACATCCGTGCTTCCTCTATCTCGCACAAACTATAACTTTCAGTCACTACATTATAATGTGCCATGATTATTGAACAAGTATATCACAAACAACATAAACACATACACGTTAAATAAAAAAGACCTCCGCTTGTACTGTGTGTAGCTTCACGTAGTGGGATTTTGAATTACATGTTTTTGTTGTGATCTTTTTTTTTGTAGCATGTGATTTTGAGTGTTAAAGCTGCTTGCTGCCTATGTAAAGGGATCCCAGAACCAGTCAAGCTGTTTTTTAACAGGTTTTTGTCTGTCGATCCTTCCAGTTTTCTGGAAAAAATAAAGATTTGATTTGATTTGATTTGATTTGATTCACTGGCGGCTATAGCTGTGCGCGCGACTACTGAGCGTGTGCTGACGGCGAGACTTGTGACTAATCTGACTTGAGACTTGTTGTTTTGTCCGTTTTTTTTTTTTATTTTGCCGTGTCTCCGGTTCACGATGGAAGTTCTTCACCAGCTCGCCTGTGCTTTTAGCCTTTCTTCGCTGACGGCGAGCTTGCACAGTTATTTTGCGACGTGCATTCCACACCATAAAGAATGCCGGTCTTCGCAGCCTATTAATGTGAGCTTGTTCTGTGCATGCGCTCTAAACGGCGCCCTCAAATATGGCGTCCAGTGAATAACCCCTACATAGTTCAGTGACGAAGGACGCGAGCTTTGCTTCATTTACGTTGAGACTTTTATGGCGGCGTCGACAGGCGCAATGATGAGAATACAAAGGAGAAAATGTGTAAAGCATCCCCTCAAAATGAGTTGAAGACTATATCATTTAAAAAAAAAAGTGTTCATCGTCGTGCTTGTTGATTACGTTTATCTTGTATGGGACGGTGCGCAGTAGTATCAAGGACGTTTATACTGACCGGTTCTTTTTTTTCCACATCGTCTTACTTCTTCCGAAACTGAAACAAAAAAAAAGCAAACACTGGTCAGTAGCTGGCCCAACGAAGCTGACGACGGAACAGTAAAAAATATCACATGAGGCGCCCCTCAGGAGCGATACGTATGCCGTATTTTCCGGGCTACACATCGTTAAAAGTCGAAATTAAAGACCGAGTGGAATATACAAACAATGCAGGGATTTGTTTTGTTTTTTTTGTTTTTTTTCAGTATCGTTAATTTGGTGAGACGCGAAGGGTTTTCTGAAAGACAAATGACGTATAATTTTTATTTCTGTAGGACACAATTTTTCTTTGCGTTCATAAAGCAGGAATTATTCAAGATGGGCTCTACAACGGGTGCGGGCTACAGTGCAGAAAATACGTTAGACCGTTGGCAGCGAGGCTCAACCTTGCTCTCAATGAAGGACTTCGTAGCACTGGGTGCGTTTATTCGCTGCTCCAGAGTGAAGTGGTTTTTCACTCCTTCCATTAGGTGGTGAAAACTTGCTGTGAGTGTAATTCGATCCAGTCCACCGGATTCAAGATCTCGTGCACAAAGTCGTGGAACAGTGCACGAGAGCAGCGGGAAAGACGGGACCAGGTTCCGGATGACTGACGTGTCTCTCGTTGGAAGAAGAAAAGGCGGACAAACAAAATGGCTACCGGCGATATGTCGTGTGTGGTTTGCGCGTTTTTCGTTTCAGGAAAGTGCTCGCGGTTATGCGAATCGCGCGTCTCAGTTTCGTTTCTACTTCAAGCACTCTTCTGTCTATCTATGCTGGAACGCAAACTAAATGATGTAGAAAACTGCATCGGGCACTGATTGGCTATTCTCGCAGGTCACGTGACTTGACGTTGAAATGGAGTTTTTCCCTATGAAGTTCGAGCTATGCTCGTAAAATGATGCAGTTGGCGGTGACGTCAAAATGCCGTCACGATGCACTTTGACGGTGCAGTTAACTGAGTGGTCGAGACGAAGCCGGAGATCGTTCTGCATCTTAAAAGATGGCGACCCTAACATAGGCATCTCTACTGTTGGGTTCGCCAGCGGGACGAGTTTTTAGAGATCACCGGGATGCTTTCGAGACGAGCGATACGAGGTTTGTGGGCGAATACCGGCTGACCAAAGGGGTGACTCGCTGGCTGTACGACTAGCTTCGCGCAAACCTCCAGCGGCGTCGCGAAGGGCCCCGTGATTTGACGGTTGAACAACAAGTCCTCGCAGCTCTACGCTTCTACGCCGCTGGCGGCTTCCAGGGAACCGTCGGGAGCGACGAAAACATTGGTGTTCAGCAGTGCTCTGTGAGTCGCATACTTGTTGATGTCACCAACGCTATCATCGATTGCCTCGGATTGAAGTGGCTGTGTTTCCAGCAACCTCAAGCAGAAAAGGCGCTCACAGAAAGGACGTTCTTCGAGCGATGCAAGTTCAGCGGCGTGATCTATAAATATTCTAAATACACTTACGCGATTCAACACGATTTTGTTTTCATTTGAGTGCGCTCCATATAAGCGATTTGGCTGAGCGAAAAGCCAAGCAAGCAACGGTAACAGGTTTAAGACTTTAAGTTGAGCTAGTTGGTTCATACTTCATTTAGAGAGAGAGAGAGAGAGATATATATACTTCATTTTAAAGCAACTACTTCAGGTAAGGCGAGCTGAACTAGAATAAACATACACATAAAAAAAAGACCATACACACCGTGGGACTAACAACTGAGTTTCTCTTTCCTCCTCTTCTACTATGAACCCACCTTGAGGGAAATATTCTCTTTTCTTCTTTTTTGCTTCCTACTTCACCGATAATTTAACCCCTGAAGAAACATTTTTTCTTTCTTGTGCAGCACGAGAGAAGGTGCACTAACGCAGTCACAAAAAGTCAAAAAGTCAAATGTGTCGTTAGTTTATACAGCAGCAGGTTAGTCTGCCTGAACATGGCGACATCGTTACCCACTGTAGATAAGCAATTTAGCCAGTGCAGTACGACTGCTAACCTGGGGTCTTTTGAACGTGCACCACGCAGTAGTGATACAGGACCGCACGCCGGTACGATGCTCATCCAGATCAAAACGGGCAGGGGCGGGGATTGAACCCAGGATCCCTGGGTTCTGCAGCGCGAGCTTTCGCTCCACGTGCTCCGAGCTGGTGTGCGCTAGCCTAGCGCTAGCCCACTCGGCGATTCTCCGAAATTCCCTGTAGGGAGAAATAAAACGATGTAGTTTCAACTCAATCGCCACAGTTCGGCGACGTCACCGGACACGTCACGGTGCAGTTCTCTTCCGATGTATTTTGTTGGCGATGGAGATTAGGCTCCTCCCACCGGCGACGTCACGATGCAGTTTCTCCACCGCTTTTTCCAGCATAGACAGACCGGAAGAGCCTCCGAACATATATTTCTGTTGCTTTAAAAATTCTAGTAGCTACTCCAACGTTCTGATGGCATCGACGTTTGACCGCGGCGGTGGAAGCACTCTCGATTATTATCAACAGTCGATCGTCATCGCGTTTGGGGTGAGCAGAGCAACCCAGTCGCTGAACGTGACTTACGTCAGCGGTTGGGCTCATACGCGATCGTGATCAATTGATATTCGTGTAACTCACGTCGTCTCATATTGCACCTGAAAAAAAAAAATCACTAACCGCCGAGCGCAGTTTGCTTGCTCTATGTACGAATTAATATCACAGAACGTGAACAAACAACGTATAGCTGAAGCTACCGGTGTAGTGAGTGTAGCTGTTAAATATAACACGCGGTAATTCATCGGAGATACTACCTGCGTCATTTGCTGGCCACTCCGGCAGCTCACGTGGCTGTTTTTCTTCTAGCGGCACGCTCCCAGTATAGACGTGATTAGGGATGGCGCGAACTTTTTTTTAACCGAAGTTTCGATGATCGATTCAGGCGGTTCGAAAGGTTCGAAAGATTTCGTATTTTCGAACTTTGTAAATCGTAAAATTCGACGGAAGTCAAATTTTCGAACTTGTTAAACTAGGAAGTTTGACGCTTTTCGAAATTTCGAACTTTGCACGTTCAGAAATGCAATGTTCTTCGAACCTTCGAACTTATTACGCTAAAAAATTTGATCATTTTCAAACTTTCCAACTTATTACGCTGCGAAATTCAATGCTTGTCAAACTTTTGAACTTGATAGATAAAAAAAAATCGATGATTTTCGAACTTTCGAACTTTTTGCACTAAAAAGGTCGAAGCTTTTCGAACTTTCGAACTTCCTACGCAAAGGAATTCGATAATTTTCGAACTTTCGAACTTATTCATCTAGAGAATTAGAAAATTTTCGAACTTTCGATTCCTTAGAAATAAAAAGTTCGACGAACTTCGCACTTTTAGGAGAAAGTTCGAAGTTCGCAGTCCTTCGAAAGACCGGCGTATGATTTCATGTAAATTCAAGTAGTGAGGTACATTCGTAATTTTTTCTCTAATTTCTACATGCGGTGCCGCGTTCCTTACGAAAGGCAATGCTGTCTATTTCAATGTTCTGGCGTGCTTAGTTTTAAAGCAATAAATTCCCGAAGAGGCGAGGAAGGACGACGGGTTTTCGACGATTGTCGTTTGTGCCATATTTGAAGCGCGCTATAGCCGAAGCTATTTATGGTAGAGATGTTAAACTTTTTTAAGAATGATCTATGTATAGCCTGGGTAAGTATTGTTATTCAAGATGAGTTTCGGAGAAATGTCCAAACCTGTATCTACAGGCAATTATGCCCTAAATTTGGTGATGCCTTTCGTCTAAATTGTTTGAGGTATCGTATTTA
This sequence comes from Ixodes persulcatus, assembly GCA_013358835.2. NCBI lineage: Eukaryota > Metazoa > Arthropoda > Arachnida > Ixodida > Ixodidae > Ixodes > Ixodes persulcatus. The sequence continues at coordinate 1,101,294 of JABSTQ010010663.1, read as the reverse complement.
AATTAACACCACTGACAGTACATATCATTGCCATCTGCAGAACACAAAATAATGTATTTATTGTTTTTTTCACTTTGAGGAATAAATTAACTCATGGGGAAGATTTCTAATATTGTTCAAGTTCAGCACGTCATTAAAAAAAAAAAAACATTTTTTTTCTTCGCGTTTCTGGGACGTGTTTCTTTTAGCCTGTACACATTTTGGTAGGAGAAACGTGTTTCGAAGTTCTGAGCCTTTGTATATGCAAGAATACAACACTTCCGGCGGGTTCTTGATATTTTTTCTCCAGCTTTTTATTCCCGCATTTATTGTTATGTTTATTTTTTTATTATTTTTTTACCAATGGCACAGTTATTTAGGTGGAAAAGATATAGCTTTGAACTTCCGAACCGCTAAGCATGCGACACGTAGTGCCTTCTAACAACGAGTTTCCGACAATGACCATCTACGCGATCTTTTATGCAGTGAAGAGCAACAGTAGCTATACATATGCATAAATAATTTCACACTAAAGTAAGCTCGACCACGCCCTCTTTTCCCGTATTTTCTTTAACAGTCCGAAATATCTGAAAAGGGGGGGGGGGCTAGAGCGCCCCCCCCCCTCCTCCTATTTTTGCCCCCCGTTTTTCCTCTTCAAACGCCACTGGTATGGTAGAACGCTCTTCGACCTCGAGTTGGGTCGGCTTCTGTGCTTTTTGCGAGGCGTTCCCTCCGTCCCGGGAAATAAATCTCCAGGACAATTACAAACTTAATTTACTATATTCCAGCGTCACTCGGGCGGCGTTCGATCGGATTACTACCAGCGTGCAAGGGGTAAGGAGGTAGTTTGCCAGGTCACTTCAAGGTTTTTCTGAGCCTCACCCTCCTGCCCGTCCCTGGCCGTTTCGAACTGGATGAGTACCCTGAAACAGTGCGTTCGTGTGATCACTACTGTGTGATGCACGTTAAAGACTCCCCCCCCCCCCCCCTCCCCTCGGGCTGGCGGTCACAATTACTGATCTATGGTCACACGTCACTCTGCACTGGCAAATATTTCAGCACATCCGGGACACTCGTCGTCTCATTTAATTGCCTGACCCAACTTCGCAGAGTCTAAATATCACACCCGAACTTTTCTAAACCTGATTTCGTGAAACCCAGTGAGTCGTGAAAACGTTATTTGATTCTAACTGTGGAGGAACATGAAAACCGGACTTCGAACTTTGAAAACTTGTACCTAAAAAAATGCGAAATCTTCGAAGTTTTGTTTTTTCGAATTTAGCTTTAAAAGAGAATCGCAACCTTCGACCTTTTCGAACTTTATGTAGAAAGAAATTCCAAATCTTCGAATTTTTCAAACTTTATGGCTATAAACATTCGAAGCGCTCAAATATTTCGAATTTTAGATCCAAAGAATTTCGAAATCTTCGAATTTTTTGAACTTCAGATCCCAAGAAATTCATATTTTTTCGAATTACTCGAGTTTCAAGTAAGGAAAGTTCGAATCTCCGAATTTATTGAACATCAAGTAAAAGAAATATTCGAAATATCGAACCCGAACTTTTAGAAACCGTGAAAGCTTCGACCTTTTCGAATTCGAAACTCCACTGTGATCGCAAGTTGCGAATTTTTCGAATTCGAACCTCGGTCAGTACGAAAATATCGAAATCTTTCGAATTCGAACCTGAGTTCGGTTTGAAAATACCAAAACCTCTCGAAATCGAACCTAGAGTGGTTCGCGACATCCCTAGACGTGATGGCCAATGCTTGCTTAGGCGATAACATAAAACATACGTTGTATTTTTAGACTTTTTTGTTGTTGTGTTTACGCTAAGCTTACATTTATATAAAAAATGAAAGCCGTTTACAACTCCCTGTAACGCCGAATTGGAGTGCAGCTCTTGAGGAGGAGGGGGGAAGGGTACTCAGGGGAGGGTATACCCCTCCCCCTCCTCCTCCTCCCCTCATTCTTCAATGTCCTTCGGGGGGGGGGGGGGGGTCACGTGACCCCAGGGGGGGGGGGGTCGCGCGGTGCATTATGGGAAATGTCCCATAATGCACCGCGCGAGCCCCCCCCCCCCCGGGGTCACGTGACCCCGGGGAGGGGGCTCGCGCGGTGCATTATGGGACATTTCCCATAATGCACCGCGCGGTTACGCCGACGCCGACGCCGCTCAAGCCGGAAACGGGCGCCTAAGAGCTGCGCTCTAAAAAAAATGTTATAAAAAAGATAGCCAAGCTTTAACCAGCCTTGAAGTGCTTTCAACACTCTGAATATGAGCATCGGCTTCTGCTTTAGAGTACACCGTCGTATCACGGATGATAACAGCAATGCAGTTGTGGTCACACGCTAGACAGAATGGCAAAATATATAAAAAATAAAATCGAAAATAAAAAAGAAAAGAAAACCGGTCAAGCGAATTGTATTGTGGTGCGGCGGCAGTCTCGGGAAGGAATTGATTAATGTTTATTTATGCAGTGATGTCTGTCTGGGAGAGCAGAAGATGACCTAAGCCATCTGAGAACGCTCTTTTCCCTTTACAGCACTACAGCAGTCTCAGCATACATGCCCGTGAATAATGCACTTTAACAAACACATTGCCTTCTTGCACATTAACTAAAGAAATCCAAAGATCTGCAAATTAGACATATGTGGAACATGGAGTGGGGTGATTCATTGGTACGTCACCTATCATCATAAAACGACACGTTTTTGATATATATATATATATATATATATATATATATATATATATATATATATATTGTGAGACTTTGGGAACAAGAAAAAATGTTTAATGAGTGAAAATAAAAGGAATACTAAATGGATGGCTGAGTAAAGCCTGATGGCTCGTCATGGCTGGCTGGCGTTCTTCTACTTCTTCGTTTTCCCTATCTCTGAGGCCATATGTGGCACGTTCGGTGCTGTGGGCAGGCACGCTGCTCACATCTGACCCCCTTTTTTTTTCAGGGTTAACAAAGTTTTTTTGTCAATAATTTAAACGCTGGGATTAGGCTTGGCATGGAAAGCGGAGTTTGGTACGTAGAGCGGGGTCCGAGAGGATGAAATTCGAGGGGACTGAGTCCGAGAGAACGGTCGGGGTCCGGCCGGGTCTCTGATGAGTCTGTCTCAGGCTCTGTTGTTGCATTAAAATCGTTACGGGGACAAATCGTAGTCCTGTAGTCGTTTCGCTTGTGTCCGACGGCGCTGTGGTCTCTGGTCTGTTGGGTGGGCTGTCGAGTTAGGTTCGGTCAAAAGCACGACGGGGCATTCAGCGGCTTACACAGCAGGATCTTGAGTGGATGTCTGGTCTTCAGCTGTAGGATCGGACAGGATTGAATTAAAATACGGTGGGCAGTGTTTTTTTATCTGGCTTATATGAGCGACTTGAACGTCGGGTGCGGATGTCGTGAAGTTTGTTACGCGTCGAAAATCGTACGTGACGGGGATTCTTTCGCGTGTAACTTGGTATAGACCCTTGAACTTCAAGCCTAGCTTTTCGGATCCTTGTAAAATAGGTTGTTGTCATCTTATCCATACAAAATCTCCAATGTTAAAGGATGCATTTCTGTGTGATCTGTCATATATTGTTTTCCGATCTTCCTGAGCTTGTTCGGAATTACTCACTGCTTCACTTCGCAGGTTCGGAAGTGTAAGAAGCCTATCACTGATGTCAGAGGCTTGGTGCGGGCGCACTTTCTGTCGTGGAAGTTTTGGTATAAACCCAAACAAAAGCTCAAAAGGAGAAACTCCAGTGCTTCGGTGGCGCGTGGTGTTTACTGCGAAAGCAGCTTTTTCTATTTTTGTCACCCAAAGTGACAGGTCACCATTGCACAGTTTCCTAAGTACTGTCACAAGTGTTCCATTAGCCCGTTCAACAAGTCCGTTGCTAGCTGCACGATATGCTATTGAAAAATGCATGTGCACACCATGCATATGCATAAAGTTCTTGAGTTGGTGCGACTCAAATGACTTAGCATGATCGGAGAGGTAGTCGTCAGGAGCTCCGAAGCTGTAGAAGAGTGAGTGCAGATGTCTCAGCGCATCTTTTGTTTATGTCGTAGGCACAGCGGCTGGGACAATGTATCTAGTCGAGAAATCGATGACGTTGAGGATGTACTTTTCTTTAGTTCCGGACATTGTAATATGGTCGATTGCTATGGTGCTGAAGGGAACGTCTGTCGTGGGCACACAGCACATAGGGCCAACTAACCGGTATAGTGGGCCGGTTATGCACTTGGCCAACTTGGCAAGCCCGGACGTATATTCTGTTGTTGTAGCAGCCATATTTGGCCACCAATAGCGTTCTTTCACCTTAGTGAGGGTGCGTGAAGCGTCCAAGTGTCCATTAGCATCATGGGTAAGTTCGAGGACCTGCTGTTGCATCTTGGTTGGGACCACTATTGTGAGCAATTTTTGGCTCACAACCTTGTACAAGATGTCGTTGATCACAATGAAGTCCCGTGACTCCTGTCCTGACAGAAGTTTTGCGCGGATGGCCTTGCATTGCTCATCTTCAGTTTGCATAGTAACAAGGCTGTCGATCTGAAACACGGTGGCGCACGAGTATCTTGAAAGCATATCAGCCACATGGTTCTGACGACCTGGTCGGTGTTCAACCGAGAAAATAAATTCTGCTAGCTCAAGCAGCATTCCTGTAAAGCGTCGAGAAGGCTTGAAGCTTGTGGTTAGGCAGGCGACCGACCATTTATCAGTTAGGAGATGAAACCTGCGTCCCAGTAGGTAATGACAAAATTTTACTGTCACTGCCCAATGCACAGCCAGGCCTTCCCAAACGTTGCTGTGGAGCTTGCGTTCCAGTTCAGTGAGGGCACGGCTTGCATACTCAATGACAATCTCTTCGCCATTCTGCCTCTGAGAGAGGACAGCACCAAGGGCTGTGGCTGAGGCATCTGTAGCAACAGTTGTTGGCGCAATTGCATCAAAGTGTTCAAGGATTGGTGCCGATGTGAGGGCGGCACGAAGTGTCTCAAATGCCTGTTGACACTCCGGTGTCCAGTTGAACTCAGGGCTTCGAATCAAAGCTTGCAGGGGGGCAGCGATTTTCGAAAAGTTTCTAATGAATCTCCTGTAAAAGTTGGCTGTCTGAACCCAGGAGAGCAGTTGCTTTGAGGTCAATGGTGTAGGAATGCGTAGCATGGCTTCAACTTTGGAGGGGTCTGGCTCCTTTCCTTTTTCGGAAATCAGGAAGCCCAGAAACTTCACAGAGTACACGGCAAACTTGCATTTCGGTAACAAAATCTTGAAGCCGGCTTGTTGGAGAAGACTCATAGTCTCATCCAAAAGGTCCAACGTCTAAACACAATGATGTCGTTCAGGTACGTCCTGACTCCTGACTTGGTCTGTCTAGGTTTTACACTTTTAAAAACATTGTTCATTGCCTGTTGGAATATTGCTGGTGCGTTTTTCAATCCAAAGGGCATTCGGGTCCATTTGAAGGTACCATGATGCGTAATGAAAGTAGTCTTGTCTTGGTCGGACTCCCTGACACGAATTTGCTAATAGACAGACCACAAGTCCAAGATCGCAAACAAAGAGCATCCCGCAAGATCGTCTAAGATGTCATCGGCCCGGGGATGTGGTTGCAGGACGTTGATCTTCATCTTGTCTAATGGGATGTAGTTGACACAGTCTCTTCTTATATTTCTGTGTGATCACAATGACTGGAAATCCCCATGGTCCTGAGGATAGCTTGACGATACCCTTGTCGAGAAGCGTGACGACTTGGGTCTCGAAGAATTGTCTATCAGTCGCCGTGTAGCGATACGGCTGTCGTCCATATGGTTTTGCGTCATGCACAAGGTCAATTTAATCTTCAATGCCTTCATAGAGGCCAAGGTCGAGAGGGTCACGCGGGAAGAGGTCAGTGTGGTGGAGCAATATGCGTTTCACATCATGCTGTTGTTTAGTCGTGAGCTGGGAGCCGATGCAAAAGCCATCAAGAGCAGTTTCACTTGATACGGATGCACGTGTTTGTGAGCCATATGTGAGACTTTGATTTGGTGATGCGGTTGCCGCTAGTTGTGGCGGAACAGAGGTTGAGGGCTCTTGACAACAGGCTGCGTTGTTCAGCTCACTCCATAGTGGTGCATCTTCGCCGGGCTCATCTTTTGTCTGCAGAGGCGCGGCCGTAGAGTGCGGAGGTTCAAACTGCGATAGGGCGGACCGTGTGAGGATCACGGCGTTTGACATCCTCTGTAAAAGTTCTTCTCTACATTGTACAACCATGATTCTGTTGGGTTGGCAAATGATAGGCAACTCTGGTGGCCTAATGTGAAGCTCGGCTTGTGCGATGCGAAAGCAGTCGTCTCCAATATGAGAGGTACGGCGTTTCTTTCCAGGACTGCTGCTTCGACTGTGGCTGACATTGGTCCAATTGCAATCAAGAGTGGGACTACACCTTTTGGAGTGACGGAAGCGCCGCCAACGACGAGCAAGGGTGGTTTCGACCATGGCAGTAGGGCGAGTTCGTTGACAAGGCTTGCACTGATGACTGTTATGCTGGAACCACTGTCGGGAAAGGCGCTGACTGTGCCAACTCCAGTTATGTGAGCTGGAAAAAACTGGGCACTTCAGCTTAGAACCCTGCAAGACGTCTAGCTGGCTAACTTGAGCTGTAGGTTCATGTGGTGTTTTCGGCTTGGGCCAGACGGGAATGGTCTATCGTTCGGTCCACTTCAGACACGATGTTGAGGAAGTCGTCCACTGTTCGGGGTCGGTGGACAGCAATGGATGTGGCCATCTGATCATCATGAATGCCTTGAACAAGGTATTCAATACGTTCCTTGTCAGTGATGGGGACTGGACATCGCGACATGATCTTGAGCTTGGCGAAGGCATACTGCTGTAGGCTATCGCCAGGTTTCTGGGTGAGGGCTGTTACCTTCTGTTGCCACTGAATGAGCGAAAGTTGCTCACCGAATTGTTCTTTCAGTCCGGCTTTCCAAATGGTCCAGGTGGTAAGTTGTCTCACTGTTGACGCATGCCAGTCGGCTGTGACACCACGTAGCTTCCCTTGAGCGATGGCTAAAAGAGTGGGGTCTTCCCATCGTGCAAGGCACTGAGTGCGTTCGAGCTCTTCAATCCAGTGCTTGAACGTAGGAGTGCCGCCTCCTTTGAATGTGGGCAGCAAAGCTGATAGATTTGGCAGAGTTGTCACATGCACTTGATTTGCTTGATTGGCTAGCGTCGTCATCATTACGGCCATGTTCTGGTGAAGGAACGGCTGGCTGGCGTTCTTATATATATATATATATATAAATCGTGCTGTATAATCTACACACTTACTTTGTTCTCAAGTATTTGCAAAGAACAGCAGTTTTTGATAATGTCAATTGTTTTTGGAAACCAATTAAGAAAATACCGTATCAAATTGCCTAATTATTATCCCCCGTGATTTGTGCGCATTTTATTTTGAAGAATCCTTTTATATCTTTATTCATACATTATTGTTTTTTGGGGGTACATTTTTAGGAACAGTGACTCACAGTGTTTCATCCTTGTGTAAATTTGTGTCAATGGTACGAAGTATCGGCAAAGTATTGTACGAGTGAAGACCACTTTATTCTCTGCAGCATCACCGCTTTCATCGGGGGAAGAGCACTTTGCTTCATGCTGTATCATCGCAGTGCTGACATCAGATTCGGCCACCGTGTGCGTGTCATGTTTAACAGTTGAGCGAATTCTACCTATAGTCATCACAGTAGTGCGACTATGTTCCCTAAAAGTACCGACAACTAGCCTCCCGTTCCCATGCCTCTCTCTACGCAGCGAGATGGCAGCGCTGTGGATGAAATGCGCAAGGGGCCGCGCTGCGCGCAATCGGTGTGCTTAGAGAGGCTAGATTTAAGAGGGGGGTCAACTGAAATTACAAAGGGTTTTTGCAATTTAACTGCGAACAGATCATAAGCATGCATCGTGTTGTCAGGTGGCGAGGAGGAAAGCGGAAAGAAAGGCAGAAACGCTCGCAGATGATCAACGCTTTTGATTACTCGCACATTGTATTGCAACATAAACAACTTCTTTCCCAATCGAGTAGTTGGAAACACTCTCAGATCTGGGCACACTAGGCGTGCTGTTGGTGCGGTTTTCCCCGCGTAACATCCTGCTGGCGACGTTGTGGAAGCGCGCTCACGTTTCGCGTTGGGCTTTCTTTTATGTCCATAGCTTCGGTTGCCGGATCATGTACTATTCTCGGTTAGATACACAACGCATCATCAACGGCCTTGAGGGAAACAGAAAATGGTGGCCGACGAAGTCCGCGAATGCATGGGGATGAATGGTGTAATCTACCAGGAGCGAAACATATTTTCTTGTTTGAAGTTTCAGAAAATAGCTTTTGAGCAAGCTAACGGTTACTTATAAAACTTTGGAATATCTGGAAAAGAAGGTTAATTGTTACCATAAAATAAAAAAGTCACTGGTGTTTATTTATTTTTTATGGTTGGCCAAAAAAAAAGGGGGTTGGGCAACGCTCCATCTAATGCATAACTGGGTATGTGGCCGAAAAAGCCTCGTAAAAGACACAATGCCAAAGTTGTGCATCGTATTTAAGAACAGAAAGATGCATTGCAACAGTAATTAAACAAGTTTCATTATTCGTAATTCACTTTGACAGTTGTGGTTTGATATACCCATCTGGACCCTTGGAAACAATTTACTGCGCTTATATATAGTTTCACGACATTCGTTAGTCTCAATGGGCTTCATAGAGAAATGAAAAGGAAATCTTCGTGGTCTTTTCTGCTTTGTTAGCAAGAATATATTTACTATTTTTAGGCTGTCAGAGACATGCAGTGACAATTATGACACGTACACTAAAGTTATTCTTTTTCGTTTGCTTTCTACACCCAAATCAATGAACAGCTCGAGGGAAACAAAGCAATTAAAACTTATTGTTGGCCTGGTTGGTTCATGATGCAGTCTAGAAGTTTTTTGCGCGACACAAGGGACAATCACAAGCGAGTACAAACGGACAAGCGCTTGTCCGTGTCTACTCGCTTGTGATTGTCCCTTGTGTCGCGCAAAACACTTCTAGACTGCAACAAAGCAAGGGCGGCTAAAGCTTCTGAAGTTAAGGAGGAGTAAGTTATTCAGTTACGAACAAAAATCTGATTTGGTTTTTATGTCATAATTTCTCCAGATATGTTTAGTGGTTTGGTTACCGCGGGGTTCATGAAATTGCATACTACGAAAGCGTAATTACCGTTTCTCGTTTTTTATGCATTGTAAGTCCCCTGCCTTCCTTAATAAAAAAAACCTACAACGAAGAGATGCTTAGCTTGCATCTGCACGAAACCCTTAATTCTTCATCTTCGTAATTAATAGGCTTCAAAACGTCATTCGTTTGGTTTAAAAAAAAAAAATTGTAGACTGCTTACCAAGAAAGCAAACGAAAATACTATAGTGATCGGAAGTTGTGGCTGCCAACAATTGCAGATATAAACTTTTTTTTTGTTTTACATATGAAAACAAAACAGAAAATTTATTCACGTAAGTGTCCTGACGCTATTCACAAAAGCAGTGCTTAAAGGGGTGGAGAAACGGAAAATTATTGTGTTTATCAGTCCTTTTTTTCCTCTTGCTGAAGGGTTACCTATGTGAGTCTCACACCAGCTTGCCTGCACTCTCGGTTCTGTTTAAATGCGTTGTACCTTCAAGGACATGGGTAGGCCGGAGCTGCTGAAGCCTGTACCGAGAAAATGTCGGCCAGCGCGTTCGGTCGATACGTATGGGCGGCGCGCCTCATGAGTCGGCTGCTTGCAGCGCCACCACTCGCTTTTATTTCGTAATCGTCGCCGGCGTGGGCGAGGGACGGGAGACTAGCTAATATTGCTAGGGACCACATGCGCAACTATCGGACTACTGTTTGAGCAAAGATACCACTGGATATTGAGTATCCTTAAGCAATTACCCAGCTTGATTGACGCGAAACAAGGTCTTGCGACTTTAATAATTAAAGAGTAATGTCTCTATTAGTTGAGGAGACGGAGACAATGTTTATCTGAGGTAGATGCAATATGCCTACCATTTGAAAACGCTTCCTGGGATGGGGGAGGGGGTATAAATGCATTGTAGAGCTTGCCGTGCTCCGGCCAACACCAGCAAACGCCAACACCTGCACGGCCGACGGGAATTCCCGACTTCCCTCTCCTCGCGCTAAGAGGGGAGAGGGGTTTTTTCATTCTTCGCACGCCCAGCGTCGACAACCCACGAACGCGAGATCTCTGCAAATTGTCAATCACAAAACTATCGCTTTACAAAAAAAAATATATATATATATATATGGTGAAATATACTATGTCCAAGAGAGCGGGCCCTAAAATAAACGTTAGAAATAACGATATTCTGAAAGTCGACTGATATGCTTGAATGTGCGGCATTTGTTTCATCCCTCAAGTTGCAATTTTAGAGTAAGCCAAACCTTTGCGTTACCTCAGAGCCTGACGACAACTGACGTAGAGGGTGCTACAGGGTGCCACTTGAAGGATATCCAGAGGCTTAAGAAGCGTCAAAGCGGCGTTGCAGCAACAGCTGTCCCCAGTTGTGGTCTGCAAGGCTCTAAAAAAAGCGCTCCTCCTCCAGGAAAATGACCTCGACACAAACAGATAGTGTCAGATAAGGACGTTTCTTTTTTTATTTTTGTTAGAAAACGAGAGATAAAACAAAAAACAACAAACAGTCTTGTCAGAATTAATCTCCGGGGGAAAACATGGCGTATGGTAAGCGCAGTGCACGCGAAATTTAGCCCTATGTGTAGTCGTACGGTTCGTTTGTTACAAAAAAAAAAAAAATAAACGGCATGGACATTGCGACACACCGCATGAAGAAAATGAACCCGAGTGTAGGTTATTATTGTTGCTTCTTATGAACCAAGGGGCTCTTGCAATCCACTATTTTGTTTTGTTCCCGGATGTTAACCTGCTGTAATCAACGACGTAAACGAATGCAAATATCTTGGGGTGTATTCTCTAGCTTGGAAGCATTTCAACATATTTATTAGGTGCCTTTTGTTTTGACCTGGCACGGATGAATGTGGAGTCCGGCGCCTGTTACCTAAGAGCCCTCTTTAAATAGTATATGATATTCAGTGAAAACTCCCGTTCAATCAACTGCAAGAAAATCAAATAAGGCTTTCGTGCCACTTCTTTTTTGGTCTTTCTAGAAAGCGGCATTCTCGATATGTGTTTTCGTAAAAATGCTGACGGACTCCAAATGTGCTTTACTCGGGAATAACTTTCTATGGGTCATGCAGTCAAGGGTACGGACACACCTTCATGACCTCCGTTTAAAGTTGTACACGCGTACTCGTCCGCTCTATAAAAATTCCATTAAGAGTTGTTCGTGGGTCTAGGGAGTATTCACAGGCGGCCATAGCTGTGTACGCGTACGCTGGGCGCGTGCTGACGGCAAGCTTTCACAGTTATTCTGCAACGTGCATTCCACACCACCAAGATTGCCGGCATTAGCAGGCTATTAATGTGAGCTCCTTCTGAGCCTGCGCTATAAACATGGCCCTCCAATATGGCGTTCAGTAAACTCCCTCTACAACAAAAAAATCAAAAATAAAATAAACGTGCGTATAGAAAAAAAGCAAAAAAAGTGGTGTTGTGGTTTGTGATTGTTGAGACGGCGTGTTGTCGAGCCTATACCTCGTCGATAAGCAGATTCAAAAATACGGTTTGCCCCATGATAACCTGGCGCGCTCGTTGAGCGTATAAAACGCTGATACAGAAGCGGTGAAAGTCCTCTCGCGGACGCTATTTTCTCTTTCTGCGATATTACCATACGAACATCCGTTTGCGAGCAGGCAGTGGAGGTGACGCCAATGCAACTTCGGCTAACATGCGTCCGCATGCAAGCTGTTCTGGGAGCTATCGATGTTTTTAACGCACCTCCTATTTTAGACAGAACACGAAGGGGGTTGAGGCTTATATGCGCCACGCAATTTCGTCTGCTTCTTGCGCAGGGGTTGCTGTGACTTTAGAACGCTGAGCTCTGATTGGCTCCGTTTGGAAAGATAGTGGGCAGACTTAACGGCAGCTAACATTAAGGTCTACGCCCCATCCTTGAAATAAGAACCAAGAAAAGCTTGGCGTTCTGACGTCCCTGCAACCCCTGCGCAAGAGGCAGATTAACTCCGAATAACATCTGACAGCTTAACAAACGCAGGGCGTAACGAGTCTTAAGGAATGTATTATTGCTCCGCCGGCTTATAAATTTGTGGTACTGGTAAATACAATCTCCGGACAACAAATCACAAAGAAACGCAGTAACTTAAAGAAAACCTAAAGCGGTTTTGTATTTTTGAAATGAAAAACACTTTCCTTCCCGACGCGTCCGGTGGGAGGAGGGAATTGTGATGTATAATTAGGCTTCCGTGTTTTCGGAGTTTATTTTTCGCCAAATTCTAAGGATGCTTTTCGGAATTTATTTTTTGGCCCGAAATTCGGAGTTGATCGTAGTTTATTCTTCTTCGGTTCCCAATTCTGCGAAAGTCAGCGCATAGCTTTGCAGTATTTTTTATTTAAAAAAATATCCGGGGGTAAACTTGTGCTAGTTTCAAAAGAACGAGTTTGTATCAATTAATATTTTTTTCAATTGGATTTTTCGTTGGCTCCCTTGCAATTTGCAACACTACTAACTTGTCCCACGACAAAAGTTGCAAACAAGTGTTGCTTCGATGAACGTCGAACCCTTAGAATAAATAAACACCTGGAGGTAGTTGCTGGGAAGCTGTTCGACGGTGTACCTACAGCGTCGAACATATTGTACCGCTCCGTAGTCATTAAAAGTATATTCTTTGTGGATTCCACTTCTTTAACGGTGCACTTCGGATTTCGTTTTCAGTCGGTGCCAAGCCTTTGAGAAACGTCGCACTTTTTTTTGTTGTTTTTTTTTTCGTTTTTTTTCAAGAATAATTTTAGCGTCAAACGAGAGCAACGCGTCTTGCCACCTGATTTGCATCGCCATAGCGGTCGCGCGCGGCGCTAATCTCATAAATTATGGGCTTACCGTTCCCATCTCGATATTGGCTTGCGATAGAATTGAACGTGTGGAGGGACTTAACTAAAATATGGTAAAGCTGGCTGGTCATGTAGGGCGAGCTGACGGTCGGACCCGACCTCAGGGTCGACGGGGAGGGAAGTTGACCACCTTAAGAGCCTTTTTTTTGTGTGTGTGTCTTTTAAATTTATGGTTCCTGGCAGCTTAATAAACACAGGCTTCTTAATCTCTTAGCTTCTCGCTTCCGGATTCGCTCATCGACGTTCTTGTTCGTGAATGAAACAATCTCAGTGGCTGCGAAGCAATAATAGGGTTGATCGAACTCGCCACAAGCCACTACTCAAATCTGTTTTTGGTTTAAAAACATTAAGTATGCGATAGAAGTGTTTTTGAGGATGAAATTCAGGAAAGTCACGTTTTAATTTTCAATCCTAAAATAAGGGTCGATTACCCATATATGAAAAAAAATCAACTTCTACCCACTCTATAAAAAGACCGTGCGTCTACTTTCCCGCACAACATTCGGAGAGTCAATCACCGCAACTGACGGAGGCAGCTCAGCGAATGACGATGCCGAAACATATGTTTAGACCAAAACAGGCAGTCTGGGATGTGACATTAAGCAATGCAAAACGTCAATCTTGCATTGCTTAATGTCACAACTCAGACTGCGTTTTTTGGTATAAACATATATTTCAGCGTCGTCATTCGCTGAGCTGCCTCCGTAAGTTGCTGTGATTGGCTCTCCGAGTGTTTTGCGGGAAAGTAGATGCACGGGCTTTTTTTTTAGAGTGCAGTCGCTGTCTTTAATTTCATTTACAAGAGTGGGAAAACAAAATATAAACTAGCTATAGGACGCTAAAGGATAACGGGAAAATGTTACGACGGCCATATCCCGCTGAATTTAGCGTGAAGTAGATCCACTTTAATACGCCGAAACAGCTGACGTAGAGAATGACGTAGTCAACCCACGCCATCGCTCCTCACCGCCATTGGCTGGCGTAAGCGATCCTATGGCCCTAGCAGCGATGACCAAAGGCTTTCTCGTCCCAAGTCACGGTATCGATCTCGCTGCATAAACGATAGCACCAACTTTTCTGACCACAAAGCGTGCTCTACTACGTATGGCAACCAGGGACCGTAACCGTAACTGTAATCCAAAACGAAAACGGCTTAGAATCGAATTTTTTTCGGCATCCGTAGCTAAAACGAAACCAATATCTTGACTCGATTTTGGAACGGCCGGGATAATCACCTGGATACTACGCGGATTGGCTTCGTGTTGGGCTACGGCAAAAAGAAAACACAGCAGCGATGGGAGAAAACAGCAGACGATTCTTTTGATCATGAAGAAAGCACTCGAAGAGACGATAATATCAATGACGACGCGGTGTTTTTTGAGGTGGATCCACCAGCTCCTTTTACTCCCCTTCCTTATGAGCTGTATATTGAGATGAAAATTACTTACTCCTTACAGTGAGACATCAAAAATGTGTTTTTATTAATCGGCGCGAGCGTCCTAAGCATATATTCCACGCATTGTAATTTGTACCAATTATGTCTTGCAGAAATTGATTCCACACGGTGTATAGTAATACAGCGCGAGGGTGCTTTCTCAAGAATGATATGAAGCTTACGTTCGCTTTGACGCGAATATGATTTCAATAAAATCTCTGAAGCCTTCACTGCTTTACAAGCGTTATCCTCTCATTACAAACACTATGGAGGAAACAAAAATACTGCCTTATCATTTACTGCGTTCAAACATTTTCAGCCTTGAACGTGAGAATACCAACGCCGAGGACGAGAATGCGGAAAAGCTCCCGTTTATGCTCGCACACTTATAATAACATGTATAATACCGTCCCGGGGAAGGTGCACGGTAGGGATGTAATGCAGTCAATTCGTGCATTGAAAACAGCAAATAGCAATAGCCACACATGCTGCACCTCATTCTTTGTCATTTCGAACGTCCGCCACCAAAACCAACGGAGCAAGCGAGCTTTGACGGCTGTCGGCGCAGAAAGCATACGACGAACAGATCACGTGACGTATTTACTCGATTTGATCCGACGTTACCCCCCGATCGAGGAGGGTAGCGTGAGTAATTACTCCGGAGTAAACAACCCGCTTCTGGAACGCGAGTTCTGACGTCATCGAGTAAGCTCGAGTAAGTTTTGGAACGCCACGGTACGAAACCTTTACTCCGGAGTCGGATCGAGTAAATTTTGGAACACAGCCTTGGTGTGTGCAAAAACGATTCCCTAAAACTCTCTTATGTCTTAACCGGTGACCGCCAAATTATATGGCTTAAACATTTTTTTTTTTCATCTATAATACCGCGGAACAATAGCAATGATCCTGAAATGCCGTCGGCATTTGCAGACAGCACACCGTCTCTACTCTGCTTACTTGCTTTCCGAAAGCAGCCGGGAAAATGAGCGGGGGAACGAAAACGAAAGCGTTGGCGCACGGAGCTGGCGGCGTCTCTGTGTCTCAGACGGCGGGAAGGCAGGCACGGCGCCGTTCTTTACGAAGGCGCCTGCGACATGCTCCCTTTGCTACGCAGTTTTGTACCATAGCCTCCTATATGCTGACCAAGCCTGGCAGATCGCCTCCAGAAGCGGCCGCTGAAATGAAAAAGGTGGAGCGGCAGACAACGGAAAAGAAAAGAGCCACGTGACTGGCGCCCCGCTGCGGCGAAACGCCGAAACACACTTCTCCCGGGCGAACAAGTGTGTTTCGGGCCCTCGCCGCTTCAAAAGTTGTGCGCTGACGTCCAGGTTCCCCGAGAAATGGCTGTGTGATGTTCTGTGCTACCAGATCCTCGCGCTCCAAATATGCGACCGGGCACTCTTTAAGGCTCCGTCGTCGAACTGCCAGGCTTAGGAGGAATAAAGGAACGCCTCCGTTCCATTTTTCCTCGGTAGAGCTGAAACCGGAACAGGTATACATTTACTAAAACGGAAAAAGGAAAGGACGTTAATTTTTTTTCGTCCAGTGGGGTAATTTGAATTTTTTTTTTAAGAGGGAAATACTAAAAGTATAAAAACAATATTTTTTACGAAGAGCGCGATCTCGCTAACTTTTGGATACTTATCTTATGGTTTATTGTGTGTGGTCCTTGCAGAAGAGCTAGTGGACATTGATTCGTTTTTCGTGCTCGAGACTGCGTACAAAAAGGAAAACTTATAGTCGAAGGAAAAGGCACAAGGAGGAGGCACGTTTAAACTCAGCTACTTTCATTGCTTCCACAAATCCTCATACCCCCAGAAATCTAGGGCAGACTACAGCCATCACTGAACTTCCACAAAAGACCTACAGTTACAACAAATTAACATATTACCTGTCATCGTAACACACTCTGTAGCCAGAATATTTTAGTCACTTAGAAATACAGAAAACCTATTATCTTGATTATTTCTCCTCTCGTCCCCCGACTTCAAACTGAACAACGAATTCAAGCTTTACGAAGAAGGACTTGCCCGTCTTCGTCATTTGCTCGTCTTGCGGAGAGCAACATCGGGAACGAATTAACTGTCGTTAGGTTCGAACAAAAGACTTTGTTAGATTAAAACATGTGAGGTTGTTTAAAACGCTCCTGCAATGTGCATTAGTGACATTTGTGTCCATTAGTGTACATTTGGCTCGTCTGAATCGCCCATTACAAAAGATGGTTAAAAGCTAAGATTTTTAGAGGTGAGTATATCAACAAATGAAGCCCTGCTTTCGCTTGTCTTCTTCTCGTGCCCCTTTAATCAACTGCAATTTCAAATTTCGTATGTTGCCATTTGATGGATAGATAAAAGAAGAAACTACTTTGCTTGATCTAACTCTGATATGGTATTAACAAAATACAAATTTAACGTATATGTAACGATACGTTCCATTTTAGTAATTGTAAAGGAAACGAGCTCCTTTTTCACATATAGAACTTGTAACCAGAAGGCGTTCCAAAAATAAAAAAAACTTATTTTTTTAGGAACGTGTACAACACTGTTGCAACGCTCCATCTCAGCTTAACCTGGCAAACGCTGGATCCTACATGGCTGATGGGCACATAGGAGCGCCGGAGCAAGGACGTGACAAACCACCACGAAATCATGAACTCGCGTGGAGCGCCGTCACCTATTTCGCTTCGATGCTCTAATTGGCTTTCTTACAACCATAGATGTAGACGTTTGCCGAGCTAAGTCTCACGGTGACAGCTCTGCTGTGGCCAAAGGTCTCTGTGGCCGCGACGAATTTAGCGAAGCAAGAGAAACCGTTCCTCCACGGTGTTAGTTTTGCCAGCCAATTACACGCCGTCGACGTCGTTTTGATGTCAGCACCGGAGAGCTAACAAAACAGCTCTCCGGACGTCGGTGGGCGCCAGGTTCGTTTCTGTCGTGTATGCGACCGGCGAGTGTAAGCTTAGTGCTCTATGTTGTTCAAACTCTTCCATAGATGTGCCTCTTCCATTCCCGAAATATTTTATTGAGAGAAAATACACGATCATGTTGAAAAGCCCGGTTATATTGGCACCAACTTGAGTGAACGACGCTTTAGCCTGCGAACCTCGTCAACGAATGTTTCATCGAATGACGGTGTTCATTTGAGCGAATTGCGGTCGCCCGGTTGGTCAGGTGACAAACAGTTCATTTCAATGAACCCAGTTTTCAACGGTTGATTTTCCAATATCTTAACATGTGAAATACTTTTTCGTGGTATATGTCCTGCGATATGAAGTTATTGTAAACTTTATTTAATGAAAGCATCACATACGTAAACTTAAAAAGCATTTATTTTTGGCATGGCACATTAGGCACATTTCATGCACTTTAGGAAAGACGATCCTTTAGAGACTTATTGGTAATGGCAATAAGGAAACAGTTGAACTGAATTGGCCGTGGTCGTGAAGACGTGAGCATTCAGGGCTGAACTGGCAGAGCACCAGATTCTACTCTTGATCATACCGCCCCGATTTCCATTATTAAAACGCTTCCAAGGCGCTTTCGTGATGTGATGCGCGACCCTGAAATGACAAAGAGAAGTCGGCTTATTCTGTGTGAAAGATATGTATCCGTTTGTCTCGTCTGCAGTGCATGTATGACTCAATGTTTTGCCGTCAGAAGTGAGTCCAAGTCGAAAACTTTGCTAAGTAAGCTAAAAATGTATTTTTTCGTAGCTATGCGCATTGCAGATATAATTGA
The DNA here is from genome assembly GCA_013358835.2 of Ixodes persulcatus. NCBI lineage: Eukaryota > Metazoa > Arthropoda > Arachnida > Ixodida > Ixodidae > Ixodes > Ixodes persulcatus. Next base: position 1,083,096 of record JABSTQ010010663.1, on the reverse strand, counting down.
TAAGTTTTGCTCCTGGTTATTATGCGAAGGACAAACATGGGCAGAAAAATATTCAGGAAAGTGACATGTCTCTACAGCGTGGAGACATGTCGCCTCTCTGAATGTTTGACAAACATAAGGCTGTCTGTATATGCACACACACACACACACACACACAAATGCTTATGACTCCGATTACTTTCGCCTCGCTGAGCCGCAGTAAAATATCAGGAATACTTGAAACCCTTCATTGAAGAACCCGTTGTCAAACGTTTAAAAGAAAGAATTAGTCGTAGGTAAAATGCTTTCATTATTTGCTCGTTTAAAAGAGACATCGAACCGAAAAAGACGGCTTTTAGGAGCGGCTAGCTGGTAACCGAGATGGTAGAAACGAAAACCTTAAAAACCGAAATGAAGCGATTAAAGGAAAAACTTGTACCGTAGCCGAACCGTACATATATCGGTGTCAGTCCCTCATAGCAATTTTGTTTTAGGGAGTGTATGAAGGGGAAAGTGCGATCGCTGCCCACTCCATACATGCGACGTCGGCGGCCTTAGTGCCTTGCTGCGAACCTTGCCACGCGCCTTGCTACGCTTGATTCGTAAAGCGCGCACGCCGTTACGGCCGCCGCTATTGCAGCACGAAGCTATCGGCCATCATGTTTTAACCTCGTATATATGGCGACTGCGCGTGGTTTGTCGAATAACAACTATCAGACAAGCCACGACGAATGAGGAACTCACGGAGATGATGTTTTCTACCCACCGAAGCGAATAGTGTGTGCTGGGGCGGAGCTATGTCACAGACGTGATCACTTCCTCTCATGTTATCGCATCTTCTCTCGTGCGGGGAAAAAACTCCTCACTGTTTTTTTTGCCAACAACGCTACGCTACAAGGCTCATGCACGAAGGGATGCATTTTGCTCGCCTGTGTCACGTATACTTTACGATGGGTTTCGGATACTAATGTCAAAATCAAGATTGTTCTAACGACATGTAGACCTCGGAAATTAGTCTGCCTTGAAGTGGGGTCATTGACCTTTTTCTAGATAGAAATTTGGCCATGCGCAGTACAATTTCTAGTTCTTTAAGTCCTTTAATGTGCCTCACACATAGCAGTTGTGCTCCACTACACGCCGGTACGATTTGATTCCCACTGGAATCACCATGTGGTGGAGATGGAACACATGAATCACCCGTTAAATCATACGAGCTTTTGATACTTCATATTAATTTCTGCTACTCCGCACTTTCGTTTATAGCCGCAATGGAAAATTTGTCGCAGTGTAATGAATACGAGATTGTAAAGAATTGCGGATTAAATGTATAGCCCCAAATCGTTGCGAGTGCGGACATGTTGATGAAGAATCAAAAGTAAGAACCTCCCTCGGCGGCCACGTAGACGAGTTCAATTTTGCGGTCGGACCATATGAAGGCACCAAACTTACTAAACAGCAAAAACAAGAAAAAATAGTAAAGAGCCGCAGTTACATGTTTTAGTATGCTGTTGGGCACATTGCTTTGTTCGTTTTTTTTTTTCTTTGCAGGTTCAATGACAAGCGACTACGGAAGCGGAAAAATTCCTCGTCGTTTGCTGTCATTCCACCAGGTTTTCAAAGCAGGCCAGCGGTTTCCTTTCGCGAAGGACAGGCAAGGAAACCAAAGAGACATATTGCATTTTCCTAATTATCGGTATTATCTGCCATGTTTTAATTAGGGGGCGAGAATGTCTAAGCACACTTTACAAACAAAAGCTTAAATGAACCCATTAATAAAATAAAACATCCATAAAAAAACGGTACATGGCTGGCAAATTTACTTTCAGTCCGAAATTCTACAACAAACGTGCAAATGGTCGTAATAACATTCTATGTATACTCGCCATAGAATCAGCGGCCGGCTGCATCCTCTGAAGTGCTTGCACTCAGGCTTGCTTTGCGATGCCCTCGAAGCACTATTTCTTGATCATCGCGCTCCTAGGTTATGCTCACTGACAAAGGCAAAGAGGCCTTAACCCCTTTTCCCACTAAGATAGTCCGAACGTTGGCGTCTGATAACGCTTAACGCACTCGCTAAAAGCCCCTAGCAAAAATAACGGTTTGAAATCGGTCCGGAAAGTAAAATCCGGACTAATATTAAACCGGAATCAAACCAGAGAGGCGGCTTCCGGTTTGCACAAACCGTGAATGAGTCCGATTCAAAGTCAAACTGGAGGAATCCCGGACAGGCGAATTCCGCTTCGCTGAAACCGTGATCTTCCTAATCCGGTTCAAAGTCAAAATGAAGGAATTCCGGACAGACGAATTCCGGTTCGCACAAACCGTGATTTTCCTAATCCGCTTCAAAGTCAAATTGGAGTAATTCCAGACAGACCAATTCCGGTTCACACTAACCGCGATTTTCTTTATTGGTTAAAAGTCATAGTGAAAGAAATCCGGACACACAAACTCCGGTTCGCACAAACCGTGACTTTTGGATTCCGGTTAAAATTACAATTGAAGGAATTCCAGACACACAATAAGCGGTTCAAACAAACCATCCCTTGCCAAATTCGGTTCAAAGGCAACTTGGACGAAGTCTAGACTGAAAATATCCGCTTTGCACAAACCATACTTTGCCATATCTTGTTCAAAAGAAAATCGGATCAGCCATCTGATGCCGAAGACTTTCACGCGTACGGTTGAAACATCAAGTTGCAAACAATCTCTCCCGATCCCATACGGGCTGCATCGATTAGAACTCAGAGCGCCGAAGACAACGAGCTGATACGCGGCGCCAAAAAGGCGACATCACGGCGATTTTTGCGCATGTCATCGCCATCTAATTCCATCTAGCTTTTTCTATGCACTCTGCAATACTTGTTCATTATTACGCTTAAACTGCGTTTTGTTATTTTTTAATTATTTTTTAAAATATATTCTTGATAACTGTCAAATAACCTTTTTTATATAATTTTCACCACATAAAACAAACAAGTCATGGTTTTTGTGACAATATAAAATTATTTTACAAATTATGCTACACGGCCTTTTTCTTAAAGACCTCTACCTAATTATGCTCTTCAAACAAAAACAAAAAAGTTGCTGGCCGGCATCGGTATTTTGCTGTCTTTGATGGCCAGTATTTACATGGAAGTTCAGTGACTTGCCGCCATCGGCGCTTTGCTGATCTGGCTGGCGAGCCCCGTCATGGAGGTTGCGTTTATTGACCGGCATCGTTTCATTTTTTTGCCTTTTTCACTATGCAGTCAAGTCATTGAAATTCTGATGAACTGCGGCAATTCATGAATAGCGAGCGGAAATGTTAGCGTTGATCAATCCTTCGTAAATGACTGCCGACGCTGGCGTATTTGATCCCAGCATGGCAAGGCTGACGTGTTTTATCGCGAAAACGCGAGAAAAAACAAAGCGTTGAAGAAAATTTGTAGTCCAGGATTTGAGAATCTCACTGCCTATACCACGAAAAATAATTTTTACAACGCCGAACGATACATTTTAGGAAGCTAGTTTAATCCGGCGGTATACGCACGTCTTTGGCTCTGATAAAAAATAAAAACGATATAGCGGAGCCTAAAAATAAAAACAAACAAACAAAAACACGTTGCATGATTGAGTACGCGCCTTGAGTTACAAATACAATAATAAACATTACTTTCCAGAAGAGGAGACGCCGCTAGAGGGCTACCGTGTGCAGACGTGTGTCGCGTCGGCTCCGCAAATTTCCCACGTTTCTTGGCGGATTTTCGACATTTGCGTGAAATTTTGATACCAGTCGTTGACGGAAGTTACGAGGACCTTCCCGATACCAAATTTAACCAGGTGGGCCCGTTTTTTGGCCGTTTGTCGGCATTTCTGTGCCGCCCCGCCGGCGGAAAACGCTAAGCCTTACGCGTACACGCACGACGCCATAGCCCGGCCGCTGAGGCGGCAGGGCGAGCTAGGCCCAGCGTATCGACGGACTTTTTCGCAGAGCCCCGTTTTCTGTCGGAAACGTGCCAGGCTTACTCTAGAGCCAAATGGACGTCGTAGAGGTTGAAGGGCAGGAGCTGCGGCCGGACGAGTTGGGCGAGGGCTCGGGATGGTGTGAAATCAAAAGAAACAACAAAAACCAGGCCGACAGCGCGGTGGAATCGGCAAAGACCCAGCAGCAGGGACACCAGCAGACGGCGGCCACCTCGACTACTGGGATTTCAACGGTTGCCGACAAGGCGGCGAAGTACAAAAGGAAGAACGCCCGCCACGTGCGTCAGAATGCCATGGCGAGCCGGATGCCAGACCTGCAGACAGATGACTACAGGGTCGTCGTGCGCCCCCGAGGTGGTTTCAACGTGTCCGACTACAAGACGGACCGCATCTACTGTTGCCTACGCAGCGCGGCGGGAATAGGCCGCGAAGCAGCCGAAGAGGACAACATCTGCCTCAACGTCAAACAGAACGTCGCGGTGCTTAGCACGCCGTCGGAAGACCGAGCCTATAAATACGGAGCCATCAGCAAGCTCCGCATAGGAGAGCGGGAATACGAGGCGAGCGCCTACAGAGCCGCTCCGGAAAACACCTCCAAGGGCCTCGTCAGAGGCATTTCCAAAGATGAGAACCCGGCGGACATTGTCAGAAGCCTGGTCACGCAGCGCAATCCCAGTGTGCTGCACGCCAAACGCATGGGAAACACAGACAACGTGATCGTCCTTTTCGACGGTTTCTACGTGCCGAGATACGTGTACTACGGAGCGATGCTTGTGAGATGCACCCTCTACAAGAAGCAAATCGACGTGTGTTACGAGTGCGGGAGGCTGGGACACAGAGCCGACGTGTGCCCCAACCCCAACGACAAGATATGCCGTGGGTGCGGCTGCAGCAACCCGCCTCCGGAACATCGGTGCGAGCCGAAGTGTCTCCTATGCGACAAAGGTCACCTCACGGGAGACCGCAAGTGCAAGGACAAATACAAGACTCCATAACTGGTCAAGCGGTGCCAATGGGAACGAAGAATACGAGAAGAAGAAGCCGCCGCGGCCGAAGCCTATGGCAACGGCTACAACAGCAGTTGCAGCAGCAGCAGCAGCGCTGGATACTACTATGCCTCGAGAGACCGCCACCTGGGCAACGGCAAGAGAAGGCGCTCGGCGAGCCGCGGAGCTAGCGGAGGCGCGGGAAAGTCCTGCTCGAGATCTCGCGCACGCTCTGGTGCGCGCTCCCGCACCGGCTCCCGGAACTCGAGACCAAGAAGCAAGTCCACGATGCCTGGTGGAGCCGGCCCAGGCGCCGCCGACCACGTCAACCAGGGCGACAACAGCCACTACGGTAGCAGCCGCAACTGGCATCAACAGCAGCAGCAACTGCACTGCAATCGCAACGGGCAGCAGGTGAGCTGGGCGGCCGTCGCTGCCACCCCCGGTGGCGGCGGCGTCGCGGGGCGCCCCGGTGGGGTCGCCGTCGGTGGCGGCGGGGGCCCCGGTCCCGGTCGCGTAGGCGGCGGCGAGATCGAGCGAGCGATACAGGAACGCCTAGGGCCCTTAGAATCGACAATTAACGAACTTAGACGCGAAAACGCGCTTCTGAGAGAGGAAATTTCCAAATTGCAAGGCGCGGCTACACAACCGCAGCAACAGCAGAAACGACAGATGGTGTTAACACCGCCGCCACCTCCGCCGCTGCCGCCTCTTCCGATACAGCCCGTGCCGGCCGAGGTGGCTGCGGCGGACGGGGGCTCGGTGGAGACGACGGACGAGCCTGAAGACCGCCCGGTCTCTTCGAAGAGGGCCGCATGCATTAGACCCCGAGAGACCCGTGCCCGAACCGAATGGCGGTCGCTACGAAAGACAAAAGAAGCGCGTAGAGAACATCGAGAGAAGCCTAGACGAGCGCTTCGCGAGACAGACGGAACAAATCAACGAAATGTTTAAAGTCGTTAATAACTCAGTGGCCCAGCTCGCGGAGCAACTGACCCAGGCGCTCGCGACGCTCACGGCGCGCATGGACAACGTAGAAGCGAGGCTTCCGCCCGTTACGGGCAGGCCGATTCGGGCAACCGGGAAACCGTACACCAGACCGCAGCTGCAGCAGCAGCAATCCCCGCTGATGGAAGCAGAAACGCAGCAGCAACAGCCGAGTCGATCGGGCGGAGGGCTACATAAACATACACGTTTCACCATGGCTAGACACGACAAGAACGCCCGCACGCTAGCAATAATACCCACAACAGTACACGATCTGGCAGTGGAACTGCCGGGGTTACAGGAGGAAGCGGGGCAATCTCCAGCAATTCGTACGCTGCCGCGAGAAGAAGCCGGACGTGACGGTCAAACTCGCGGGGTACAAAGCAATAGATGCGGCCGGGACTATCGAGGGGCAGAGAAAGAGACGCGGCCGGGCGGTGGCGACGGGGGCGGCGAGCGCCTGTGTCGTCGCCGGCGCCGCCTCCTCCTCCGCCGCCGGCCGCCGCCGTGCTTGTTCGGCGCAACGTAACAGTGGCGCAGCGCGAACTTGAAGGGGTTAAGATACCGCACGTGTTCGCAGAGCTAATTCCGAGGAGTAGTCAGGGATCGTTCGTCCTGAATGTATACAGCAAACCCTCGCTGCAGCACCGATTCGGGGAGCTATTCCGCAGGGCGCGTGCAGTCGCCGGCGATGGGCCGCTACTCATCGCGGGCGACTTCAACGCGCCTCACGCAGCCTGGGGATACGGACGAGAAACGCCCAAGGGCAAGCGCCTGTGGGAGGCGCTTGCCCTTGGGCAAGCGCCTCCCACAGGCGCTTGCCCATTCTCCCCTCTTTTGTATACTGTGCGAATGCAGACACACGCGCACTTTGGATGCTTTGAACTTAAAGGCCCCACATAAAGCTCACCGCTTAATGAGCATAAATTATTGTGAAGTGTTTGCGTATTTGGCTTTTAAATGTCATGCACATGGAAAGCACAATGGTGGTGTAAAGTATGCCGAAATTGTAATGGTGCACTTTAAGGTTATACAGGGTATATTCAGCTAAATGCGGGCCAAATCTTTTGTGCCAAAACTATACATCCCACAAAAAAAAGTCTTGTGTTGTTTTGGTCCTGGGCCAGGGGCTTATTTAGAAAAATGATTACAAAACAATGTAGTTAATAATGTGTATGTGTGCTGATTATTGTCTTTTTTCTTCCAATTACAGCATACACGGATGGTATCTCCAAGGAGAAGGGGTAGGATTATGTAGAGAAGCTAGTGCGTTTTTCTATGAGTACGAAGCTTTCCGAAGTAAGGTCAGAATGGAAAAAGCACCACCAAGTTCCGCTTGGTCCTGAGCAGCCACGATAATGAACACAGAATTCAGAAGAATAGTAATACGAAAGACTTACGCAGGCAGCCACGACTTTTGAGTTCGCAATGACATTTGATTATGATCACAAATATTCCTGCTTTGCTCAAGGTCGCCTTGTTTACAGACCAAATTGGTGATCTTTAGCGCAGCAGGAATATTTTTGACCAGAATTAAACGTTATTGTTAATTGACCAAATGTGGCTGTCTGTGTAGTCCTTCGTGTCTTTATTCTTTTTACTTGTGTGTTCATGAATTCATTTTTTTCTCATGATTTATTCCTTTGTGTTTTTGCTTTTGTGACTTATGTGGTAATTTTTTTCCTTTTTTGAGGGTTTAGTTAAAGATATGTTGCCCTCTTCATTTTCTAGTATGGGAAACAGACGTGACCTCGTCGTGTTCAAAGAGCAGTAATGACCTTTTCATCTTGTATTGCCTCTGGTGAACAACGGTGTCTGTGTGTGTGTGTGCAACATATGTGGTCAGAAGGGATGATTTGGGGGCCGAACGGTAAAACAAGGCCAGCGAGGAGCGACTGGGGGACTTTGAACATCGCACGGTGCAAAGATGGACTTCAACTACGAGGCTAGCAAGCAAGCCCATGTCAAAACTGCTGTGCTCGACCAGAGAGGTGAATCAGGACTGTGACTCTGTGAGTGAGAATCAACGACCCTGGAACGTTCGTGTAGTTTACAGCTTAATTGTTGCCTCCCGTTTGCTTTATTTTATAGGTGTCCGTGTGCTGTTACATTTTTAATTTTAATGGTTGTCCGTGTGATATTACAGTTTTGTTTCTTATCAATTTTTTTTTTTAATGGGGGAAGTGCTAGTTTTGAATTTTGGCGCTTTATGTATAAAACTTTTTTTTCCAAACCATATTGCCTGTCTGCTCCCTCGACAACCAATCCCACCAAAGGGCTGCGACTTTCCGACGTCGAACGATATGTTAAACGTTTTCTAACTAATGATTGCCTGCATTCTATCTTTGTACCATACATATCTGTCGGAATGACAAATTCCAAACCAGGCCAATAAAGATTGGTCTGTGCCCTATTCTGTAGATATATCTACGTAAATACACGTTTGGCAGTGTGGGATAGCAGTAAATTGTATAGTTTGTGGATATTCGTAAAAATGCATTATACGATGCCAAGTCTGGACCTGGAAAGTGTAGTACCTGCCCCATGGCAATAGTTTTCATGTGATGCTAGTAGGAGCATCACATGGAAATTGCTTTATGTGGGATGGGTACTCTATTTGACAGCCCCAAACATGGGATCATATAAAGCAGTCTATATATGGTATATAAGGAATTGGGCAGATATGGTATATAAGGAATTGTGCAGATATGATTTTATCCATCCAGATACGGAATTATAGGGTGTATTCACTGGCGGCCATAGCTGTGTGCGCGACTGCTGTGCGCGTGCTGACGGCGAGCTTCCACAGTTCTTTTGCAACGTGCATTCCACACCATCAAGGTTGCCGGTCTCAGCAGCCTACTAATGGGAGCTCGTTCTGAGCATGCGCTCTAAACAGCACCCACAAATATGGCGTCCAGTGAATACTCCCAATTGTGCATATCTGCCCAATTCCTTATGTATTCATATATGTATTTTTTAATATAAGTCCAGATATGACATTTTTGTAAGGGTAGGTATGTCACTCTATTAAACTATTTCTATTATTTTCCGGTGTTGCTTGATACGGTTTAATATACGGTTAGACCCACTCCGGTGAAGATCTACGGATTGGCCAGATACGGTTCAGCTTCCGCTTCGACCAATTACGGTTGGGTTTCCGGACTGGTTATTTCCGGTTCATTTAACGGTTTCTAGAAATCCGGTTTGCTTATGGGCCCATATGACGGATTGAAATTCCGGATTCATTCCGGTTGTTTTTGAACCGTTTGTTTTGGTAGGGAGCAGATCAAGGATTCGTGTTTCGCGGGCATGGCAGATAAGCATGCACTCGGGTATTTCTAAGAGTGGCCCAAAACTGCTATAGCCAGCTTTTGCGAAACTTTATCTAAATTCCAAGGCAAGTACTTATTAAAAAACCCAGCTTCAGCTCCGTAGAGTTAAAGATTGATCCGTGCAAGGTCTTGCTTACAAAGAGTATATAGATGACCGGTAAAGTTTGATTTTTTTTTTAATGTTCGAAACGTATTCGAGATGCACGTGGGCAAGTTTTTAAGCTGATTTTATTTAGTATTTACGGTTACAAATTGCGTTTACTCATGTCTATTTAAACTTATATTTAATTGTAATTAGTTTAAATTTACTCCAATTCAAATTTTATAGGCCAAAATCTTTGTTGCGAAATTATTTGAACTCAATTTTTACCCAAATAATATTTGTTAGACACACCGACTCAAGAAATTGCTAAACATATCACAAGCTTCACATAGGCTGTACTATACAATCTGTCCCACTAGTGTGGAATCAATAGTCTTGATGGTGAAGATGACCTAATATAATGTCTTCGGACGCAGTTTACCCAACTATACCTAATATTACAGGACAACAGCATATTTTTTGACAGATTAATCTCGTCTGTTTTTACGTTCATATCTTTACTAACATGCAAATGTATCTTATTTATCAGAATAATTTCCAATCTACACTTCTTGCTAACAAGAAAGCAATGGAAAGCTCAAGTTTTTGTCTTCTTAGACCCCCTTAACGTTGCTAAAATGGTTTCGCCCTACTGAAAAAAAAACATCTGGCGCCAATATGCAAGTAACGGTTTCATACGGTAATCATTTAGCCATACCTGTCACCAGTTTGTCAAAGGGAGCTCGCCCATAAAGCTCGAAGCGGTCTGCTGTATGAGCCATAACGGTCACCTATTTGGGCAAGCAGGTCACTCCTTTGGCAAACGGGTCACTCGTCTGGGCAAATGGGCCACTCGTGTGGGCAACGTTGTCACACATTTACTCAAACGGTGACCATGTTGCACAGACGGGTGACCGGTGACCGTCAAACTGTACCGGTTTAATCAAACGGCTCTCCGGAGCCCGTTTGATACTGAACGTACAGATCGGCGGCATGGGCACGCCTATTTCAGTAGTAGCAGCCTGTTTCCAGAAAGCCGGGAGCGCTTGTTCCTCGATTTACAATCGTCCGCGTAATGCAAGTAATTATATTTATATGTTTATTCCGCTGATATTTGCTTATGCTGCAACTGCAATAAGCGAAAAAAAATTATTTTTACGTAAAGGTGTGACGTTGGCGAGCCGATACTTTTGACATAACTTTAGAACTTTGGCGTTCTTTGTTGCCTCAATTTACTTATAGACCCACACGCGGCCCTGACGTCACGCAGCCGCGGTGGCGCTGTCGACGGCACTGCGCATGCGCAGACGTTTCACCTCACGCGAATCTGGTTTCTGCGCACGCGCAGTGCCCACACCTGATGTGGGCAAACGCGAGCTTGTTTGTAAACAGCGTGTCGGTCTATACAGCTCGAATCTCTCTTGCAGAAGACGCGGTGAAATAATATACTTCTAGACACCATTTCACCTCAATTCAAGACCCAGAGAAGGGAGCGCGCGAACACGTGGCAGCAAGAACATCGAGCATTGCGAGAGCAGGCCCGCCGTTGCAGCAGTCAAATTACGAGCTCGCGCTGGGTGCTTTTGTAGCGTGAGCTACACTGGCCGAGGTTGAGCAGTTTCGCGCGGCTTTCAAAGAGCCGTGCTGCGCAAGCGCGAGGAGCAGTGACGTCATACGGCGCACAGCTGGCGCGCCGGAGCCGCCGCCGCCGCGCGCTCCGCCGCCACCGCGCGCGCCTCTGTTGCGCAGTAGCCAAGTCTGACACTGCACCGGAGCCGCTTGATAGCGCCTCTCATTTTGTGCGCATAAGCTCACGCAACGTATATCCTGGCATAGCCGAGCTAAGCCACCGCAATTTTTTTCGCTCGGGCGCGAGCCGAGCTTCTGGCCGGCGCCATTTCCAGCGTTTGAGCGTGCTGAAATGCGCGCGCGCGATTCACCTGTTTTCCAAGGCTGCAAATGCGACGTAATGGAATGCATGAGGAGAGGGTGGGGGTATGTGACGTACATACCAGGCGACCGGGCGCAGCTCGGCACAAGAGTGAGTGTTGTCTGCTACTATAGGCAGTCCGCTACACCCGACGTCGCCTACACTACCGCAGCCGGAGCTTGTGCTTTATTTAGCACAGGAAAGGAAAAGTTTTTCCTAGGGCTTGTTTTGAAAATATTAGTAGAGAGAGAGAGAGAGAATCACTTTGTAATCGAACACAAATTAAGTGTCCAGCAGACGGCGGTCCAAACCGATTCTCAGGACGGGCGAAAACGGCTCCCGGAGAAATCCAGGGGGAAAGGATTGACGTGAACGGTCACGGGAACGTGACGTTTTGAGGGTCTCGTTTTGCGGGTCAAAAGATAAATATATTGAACTTTTTCCTGCCCCGGAGAGCACCGGACGAACCCGAAGAGCCCCTTGGCCAAGCAGGGAAAGGCGGTCTACCCTTCTCGCCCTCATCGCAAACCTTGAACGGGGGGGGGGAGGGGGGTAATTCGCTTTTTGGGAACCCTACAAAAGGACAAAGGGAGGCTTACGTAGCAGTTGCTTTTGTTGTATTCTCCCCCTCGAAGCCACTCGAAAATTCCGCAAAGGGTGTCTTTTATACCTCTCCCGCCCGTAATGTACATTTTTCCCGTTCCCTCTCAGCCTTTCCGTCTCCGGCGTCCCGGCGCACTGCCCCGTTCAGCTTCTCGTCCATAGACACCCGCACGCTTCCGAGTGATGTCAATGCCTCGCCGATGGGTAAATGTAGCGGTTGTACAACCACAGCAGGCGGAAGTAATTAAATTGACCATGAAACGATTCTGAAATCGAATTTCATCCACCGCTCGTCGTAAAAGGTGTTAAAAGAAACACAAAAATAGGGAGCCAAAAAAATTCTTCGCTATAGAACTTTTAAAAGAAAACTGGACTCTTTTGCGCCTTCTTTCCTTCGAAAGCTCTCTGCCTTTTTACTGCGATGCATCCGCGGAATCGCAGCACGTCAGTCGAATCCACGTCGCATATTGGGTAAGCGCCTACCTCACCAGCACGGCGATCATAAACAATAAATAGCCGGCGAATGTCCCCTAAAAGTTTTGTTAAATAATATTACGATCCAGATTTTGTAGCATAATTAGGGATGTGACGAAAATTGCCAAATTGGATAATGCTGAGAGCCAAGCGCCATCTATCGTGTGGTAAACGAAGCAACTACTGCGCTTGCGCAGAGGGCCGACAGCTTCGGTCGCGACGAACAACGAACGTTTATTTTTCTACGTGTTCTTCTCGCGCGTCTCGACTTCAAGCAGCAAGAAAAAAGTACTTGAAAGAGACCACGACGAACAAGAACGCTGGATCCACAAACACCCGTGAAAAGCTACAACGGCCACGACGGCCACGAATTCACCGACCCCGACCAAGCGAGCTGGGCAGAATATTGGCCTAGCAGGCACTCCGACTCGGCGCAGCGTTGCTTTGACAGTACTATCGCGGACAATATGAGCTGAAACGGCGCACCGGCCTGTGCACGGCACTACCTGCGCCGCCTGTCGCATCGCTCCCTAAAGACGGCGCACCCTGAGGCCGAGATAAAGTCTGACTTGCGCTCACTGCGCCGCTGCGCTCTTCGGGCCGTCTGCTAGCGAAAATATTAGCCGACGGAACCACCATCACAATGCGTGTGCCGTGTAGAACAATGGTCATGTTTTCAGCTAGCATGCCTTTCAGCGCATTTCAAGAAAGCACCGAAGTGAAAAATGCGCTGTCACGCTCGTATCTCCTCGAGGAGCGCTGCCTGACGAAGCTGCCTTGGCCTCCAAAAGGAGCCGATCTAAATATAATCGAAAACATTTGGAGGCGCATCAAGGTAGCCATGGCACGGCGTCTCTCCACCGCGCCACTGCCCACAAATAGTGAAAAGCAATCCGAGGTGAATGGGAGTGGCTTCGGGCTGAGCCAGGGTTGGGCAGTATCGCGATACAAATGTATCACGATAGTATTCAGAAATACATTTCGTATCTGTATTTCTGTATCGCGATACATTTTTTTTTCACCAGTATTTGTATTCCTGTATCGAAATACATTTTGAATGTTCTTTGTATCGCGATACAATCAAGGTGAAATGTATTTCGTTACCTTTCTTGAGAAATACACCCCCCCCCCCCACAAAAAAAAAAAAAAAACAGTCCTTACGCGTTTTTTCTTTTTTTACTTCTGAGGGCACCAGGGTCAAGGAGATGCTGGGGCATTGTTACTATGCTGACCAAGTTTCCTTCCGAATCTCCAAACTATTTTTCTATGCGTCCTTTTCTTTATTATGAGAAGTGTTGCGTAGTCGGGGACTCGAACCAGGTGGCGTGCCAGGAGTGGAGTCAGAGCATCTTCTGCCGCAGATCCTTGGGTAGGGATTTCTTGAGTCATGTTTGCTGGCATCCAATGCCCGCGGCTACCGTCTCCCTTTTGCCTTAGCGTACGCAGTACACCCAACCGGCAAAGCTGAGTCACAGTCCCTTGCAGCACGAGCCTGGTGGTGATTGACTTGAAATAGTAGGATGACTCACGCAGTGAAGTTCAACACATATTCGAATGCGTCTGTGGCTGCGCCCGTTATATAGCACGGCTCAAGGGTACGTCATCAGCCGACGTGAACGTTACCCGCTGCTCTGGTGATCCAAACCCAGGAAGGAGGCCAGACGTGGCCCCGCTGTACCGACTCAGAGTTTGTACACCTGCGACTCGTCTCGAGCTCACACTGTGCCGGCAATATCAGGTCGCAATCTACGCGGCCTCTGTTTGGATGATGCTAGGCGAAACTTGAGGACTGCAATCCATGCGTCGGTGGCGGAGGGTCAACGGGAAGGACCTTCACAACAGGGATGTCACCGTATCGTTTTTTCAACCGTAACAGAAGATAAACATGTGTTCCAGGATGCTTCAGGTGGTCCACTATTCTCGAAAATTCCAAATGACACTGCCTTTACGATCTTCAACGAGGTAACCTACAGGCTACAACGGAAATACGTATAGTCCTTTCATACAGCAGCGTGGTAAAGTTCATGTTCAAGGCCACACTACAGATCAAGATAACCAGTTCATTCCACTGGGACGTCATGTGATCAATGTTGACAGCGACGCCCTTATCGGACAGGGACTGGTGACGTTTTGATGGGATTTAGGAGGACATGGAATTTATTTAGAGGTCGAAGTCTTTTCGCATCCCTCGTCAGACAGACAGGATGTCAGGGAAGGGGCCGTGGTCAGTCCTTGATGGAACGTTTTTTTTTGTTGTTTCTTTGAGCCCATTGAAGATTCCTCGTCGTCTGAAACCACTACCTTCAAGGCAAATACGAGAAAGTAATTTCGGGATCAAAATGTGCACTTCCAACTTCAAGCTTCATCTCATTGGCGTCTTAAACAAATTCGAAAAATGTATTGCAGTATCACTATTTCTGTATTTGTATTCTGCCTTCCCTAAAATGTATTCCGGTATCTGTATTTCCAAATACTTTTTGCTCTATTTAAATGTATTTCCGATACGTATCGCGATACACTTTTACAGATATATTTCAGTATCAGTATTTTAGCTACTATTTTAATGTATACCCAGTATTTGTATTTCCAAATACATTTTTAAGTATTTCTGCCCAACCCGGGGCTGAGCCAGACTTCGTGGCCGCGCTCTATGATTTCTTACCAGAGAGGATGAGAGCCGTGGTCACGTATCTGTGGAGAATGACGCTGAATTAAATTATTTTGCAAGTTTTACTGCACCTCAGGAGGCCCTGAACCGGACTTCTGCCGATTAGAACAAAGCTTGATGCTACGGTGGCAACACACTGTTTGACGCCGTTAACCACGCATACTTTTGTGGGGTGCCTCCTTCATCCCGATCTTCTTGTATAGTGCAGTTGAACTTCCACGCCGACTAATAATCTTTTGTGTCCGACACTGTTCTCTGCAAATATGTTTTCGATTAAGTTTCAATCTCCTTCTCCTGACAAATATATGACCGTTTGTCCCACCTTATTAAGACTAGTAATTGGTTTACAAAAAACTGGTGTTGTTTGTTTGAAACAAACACGTGGGCCCAGTAATAAAAAAATAATATTTTTGAGCCTTTTCATACCAGTCAAGGTTACAAAACCTCAGTAAATGTATGCTTACCGTTTTTTTTTTTAATATGTATCAATCAAAAAGAAAAAAAAAAGAAACCTTGGAGCCCGACTAATAAATCCGGCATACAGATTTTGGCCTATATTTTACGATGTCCTACTTCGTGCATGCACCTATAATCAAACAAAAACAACCTGCAACGTCTTTTGATGTGACTTTCAAAAATGATAATCGCAGCTGAAATTTAAGAGACTTCAATATTTTTTCTTCACCAGTCAGCGTTCTTTCTACGGGATTCTGCGCGATAGAGTAAAGTAAATCAATTCCAAAAGAGGGACGAGAAGTGTAATCTTTTGTTCCCCCCGCCGCCCTACCACACATGCCCGCTGTCGCACCCGCCGTCTCGCTTGCAGACAGCCTGAAGAGCGCAGTGGCGCAGCGAGCGCAAGTGAGAATTTATCTCGGACTCAGGGTGCGCCGTGTGTGCGGAGCCAGGCGACAGGCGGCGCAGGTAGTACCGTGCGCCGGCCGGAGCGCTGTTTCAGCTCATATTGTCCGCGATAGTACTTGGCCAAGACCGTCTGCCCACGACCGGCTGGCGTGTTGAATGAAATATGCCCGCGCGACACCCTTCCCGTATTACAGTTTGATCGCTGACCTCAATTTTAGATTAAGAGGTGAGGTCAATCTCTTCCCCTTGTTATGTTTTCCGAGGCAATGTTGACGAACACTGTCGTCGAAAAGGGACTCTCGACGATTTTATCTTCTTGTTTTGTGTGATATCGAGCTCGAATAAACGCCGTATGGATTACTGTCGTAACACGGTATATACACTTTGTTATTAGTATGCCATGTTTATTCTGACACGACTGACTGCACGTGACTGTCGAGCTATAGCAGTTCGTGGGAGCTACGTGCAATGCCTGTCCAACCTTCCTTTTCCGAGTGTCACGTCAATATTGAGTTGCAATCGTAAAAGATCGGTATCGAAGCGCATACCAACAGCGCAAATACAGCACTCCCATCAAACGCGCACGTCCGCTCCGAGTGTGAAAAGGTATTTACGTGGCTCTTTCTGACACTGTCCTAGTGCAAACGTTTTTTTTTTGTTTTTTTTTTAACGTCCGCTCGCTCCTGCATCTCCGAGGCCGCGAAAGACGCCGCGTCAATTTGTTTCCATCTACGTCGCTTTGCAAACGACTGACACGGGCCGTCTTTTACCAACAATGACAGTTGGGTTGACCTCTGGAGTCTTCACCGGAAGACTCGCCGCACTTCCCAACAGGCATACCGGCGTATGAGACTAGTCCCACGCTGTCGCTGTAGCGCAGCATACCTCATTGAATTTCGCTCAGCTGCGATGTGTCCATGGCTATTGTGGCGATGAGAGGCGCCGATTCAGAAAAGACGTCGGTGCCATCAGCGCAGTAAAACCTACCGGCGCACCCCCAACTCGCCGCCGCTAACGCTCCCGTTCTCCTACTGCTGAGAGAACTTCCGGTTTCTGTGGCAGGGTACGTCCATAGAGTTATTATAATGTACGCTAGAGGTTCAACTGGCGCTAGTGTGCTGCTGCAAATTGAAGCAGACAGCAACCAGCCCGAAATTGACTTCCGGTCATGCATTTCTATGGGAAAAAGCGAGTGCATTTTCTCTCTGCGCTCGGTTATAAGAGCAAATATCACGAATAATTCGTACGTACTATTCACATTAGAACATTTCTCAGTCACGCAGACGAAATAATTGGTCAGTTACGATGTTTTTATTTGAAATTCCTGGCATGAAAAACGGTGCCAAAAACCGCTTCGTACGTTTATTTATGTGCACTGTCGGACACTGTTAGCGCGAACACGGCGTCGGCGCTTTCCAGCATGAGAGATATACGTGCCAAAGGAACGAAGGACATGTGGAAAACCAAGAGAGAAGGCCAAAACTACGCACTTACACTGAATAAGTAACTCCTTGTGCATGCAGACGATCAAAATAAATTGAAAGCCACGTAAAATAATCAGATTTGCAATAAATAGATATTGCTTTATTCTTTCTGCTCATGAATATGTGCGAAGATGCTTGCTCTGGGTTCAAATCATCACCCGCACGCTTCGATCCTTTGCAAATATGGAGAAGCCAGAGAACAGGTGCGCGATTAAAACTGCACGACATAGGAAATAATGAAAATACATACCTTTTGTAGCCCACATACTTATTTTTTTAACAGATCGTAAAGATGCTCGACGGAGTCATTTTCATATAGTGAGAGAACGGGCATATTAGGAATACATAAGCGCCACCGGAATGCTAGCGAACCTTGAACGCACTCTACATTCTTTTCGATTGTTATTTTGCTTAGAATCGACGCTCATTTTTACATACCTCTCATGGAACAGGGGTTTGGGCCTGAAATATAGCGAAGATTAACATCGTTCAGTGGTAAAGAAAAATGGTGTAACAAAAGCAATTACACTTTCAAAATATCAATAAAGATACATACTATACGTTACAACCGAAATAACAAAGCTTATTTATGTTATTTTCCGGCGAAGAGACAAAATGCTGGCGTGTTTTTCCATCGGAATGCACAGGAGCACCGCAAAAGTAGACTGGTTGCTGTCTGCTTCAATTTGCCTCCCGAAAGTCGCATAGACACTAGCGCCAGTTGAACCTCTAGCGTACATTATAATAACTCTATGGGTACGTCACGACCGTCAAAATTACGCCGCAATTTGTTTTGCGGTCAGTTGGAGATAAAGAAAAAGTCAATATTTCATTATTTTTTTGTGTAGAAGTTAATAAACCGAGACGAAAACGGATGCCTGTTCGGCATTCAGTGAACGTTGAAGGTTGAATATAAAAGTTATCTGGCAAAAGTAAAAAGGTCATTTCATGGTCCCTTTAAAAGGAAAAAAACGGGGTCCGCCTTCCTCATTTGTGCGGGCCCGATTCGCGACTTGGTTTGGACCGCCCTTAATAGAAGGTGAAGTTCAGCAAAAAACTACGCGGAAATATGCCGTGACGGGTTTCTAGAAGTATGCCATGCTCAACGTCGCAAACTTGCTCTCTCGTACGCGACGGACGCTACAGGGAACACACAAGCACCTGCACGTTCCGCGAATCACCTGGCCAACGATGAGCGCGCTGCCAGCGTCGCCTGTAGGCTTTGCTTGAAAAAGTACAAAAGAAGCAAACAAATCTCTCTAAGCGCCCTGAGGTGCCCTAAGCATGATGTAGGTAGGGCAGACTGGGCTGCGCCGACACGGTGGTATTGACTGCGCTGTTGGCTACGTCGCGCCTCGACCACTAGGGTTACCAGATTCTGATAATTTCGCACACATCAAACCTTGTTTGCCAGTTTATCAACTATTAGGTGCAATTAGACCAACACACTTAGCGTTTTTTTTGTTTTTCTTTTGAGGGGGGGTGGAGATACTAGAAAGAACTGCATCGTTTTCTGAATATTCAAAATAAGCCAAAGTTGCCCTTTAAGGCTCATTGGTGATTATTTATGAAAATTTAAAATGTGGAAGCCAGGTGAAGAGGAGACACGGGCGGTGGCGTTCGGCTCGCCCGTAGAAGAGGGGATTTAATCGCTTGCTAATCTAGTATATAAGTTCCATCTGGGCGAACAAAAACTAGTAAAATGGCTTGCTCCGTCCAGTATTCAATTGAAAACTTTAATCATGTTGTGGTTCTTGCTGATTTCTACAGGCACGCCACCGAGCGTCTTCATCGTGAAATTCCAAATCTGTTCCTTTTTCGGAGCTAGTGGCCTTCCGAATAAGTTAAGAACAGGCCAATCACAATAAGTAGCTTTATGAGCCTTACTTGGAGTTTTCTCACTTCTAGATTACTCCATTATATTTTTTTATTTATTTCTTCATTTATACATGCGGTGGTTTATACATACGGCAGCCAAGGCAGGAGAGGGCATACAGAGCAACACACAAGAAGAAAACCTAGTTACACGCTAGTGAAAGAAAAAACATCTAGGACTGCACATCTGAGAAATAACGCTGTAATGCTGAAGCAAATTCCTGAGCGGACGATACATTGGTATTGTGTGCAGGGAGACTATTCCATTCGTTAATGGTGTGATGTGATATCAAAAGGCTCGACGGTATCACGTCTTAAACCCCGTAGACAATGCGGGAATAAATATTCGGTCACGTATTATGTACGTTTAGTAAGTCAAAAAGAAAGAGATATTAAAGTTCCTAGATTAGGCTACATTCCTTTTCTCCAGCGTTCGTCTCAGCGGCCGCGTTCCTTCTCCAAGGAAAATATAGTAATGGCTAGGAGTATTATCAGGGAGCTAACTGGGTTCAATGTCTTAAGGTTGCTGAAGTGTGGTCTCCTGGAAAACATGCCACGAGTGTATCTGTGACATCATGGCCTGCACATAGCTCACTTCAATTCCCATTTAGAGGTTCATGCCAACACACCTAGCGGGCGTCCGCTTCTTTCTTTGAAATGTTTAAAGCACCCTGAGTTCAACCGATGACCTGAATGCAATCCGTGAGGTAGGAGCTCCGAGCATATAATATAGACCAGAGATGGCAAATGACATTACTGCAATTGAATCACAGTAATTAAATTA
Source organism: Ixodes persulcatus (assembly GCA_013358835.2). Classification (NCBI taxonomy): domain Eukaryota; kingdom Metazoa; phylum Arthropoda; class Arachnida; order Ixodida; family Ixodidae; genus Ixodes; species Ixodes persulcatus. The sequence goes on along the minus strand of JABSTQ010010663.1, from coordinate 1,063,082 downwards.
CTTTCTGGAGTCATAAGCAATGCAAGGAATTACTTCTCTAGGCAAGTATTTTAGTATTGTAATGAATTACTTTCTTTTGAAAGTAAGTATTGTAATGAATTACTTTGGAAATTACTTTTGTCTTAAATTAGAAAATTCGTTTGCAAGCTTTAAGAGAGAAGAGCAAAATTATTTTGCATGGTTAAATGTTGTGAAAGAGCATCAGAGGATATAATTGACGGCCACCTGAGCGCAAAGCCTTGCACGAAGAGCTGAACAGACGCACAAAGGAGGGCTGGAAAGGCGAAAAGCTTGCGCGTAGACATCGCTGGAAGGCAACGGCTTACGTAGGGCGCCTTCATGTGCGCTTCGCATAGAGTGATGCCAACTGCCTGTTTCCTTTTCCCACACCCTCTGCCACCGCCATTTTGTTCCTATCATTGTTTTCCCGTTCGCCGGGAAGTGGCCTTTGTGTCCATCGGTCCTCCCATCCGAGGGGGAAAACGCAAATCCTCCCTCCGTGGGTTCCACAAAGCTGCTCCGAACTTGTGAGATAAGGTGTTTGTTTCCGGGAGGGTTATAAGCCCCACGGATTATCGCCGAGAACCAAAATGGCTGCTGGTTTGTCGGCGAGCGGTATTACAAAGGGTGGCATCACCCTAGCAAAGCGCACATGAAGGCCACCTACGGCATACGAACTCCAGGCATGACAGATTCACGGCGTCGCGTCATCACGACGATACATACTTCGTTCATCCCTAAGCTGACGGTGCTGTGGGAGTTGCAAGCTAACCAGGACCAATGAAACACCTTCTTTTATTACGTGTCCCGCCCTTTTCTCTGCGCGTGGGTATAGACGAGAGCGTGGTTACGCGGCGAACGATAGACGTGTGACTGCTCCAACAAACACGCAACTTCCACCATTCATCCCTAAGCTGACACTGCGTCAGCTTAGGGGTGAACTGTTCATAGGCTCCAAGGCTACGGGAACATCACCAGTGAGTGAAACATAATTTAAAACCTGAGAGGGCAGGACAAACAGATCCCCAACCTTGTACTTTCGTCAAGCAAGGTCAACCCGTAAGCTTCGACCATTGTGAACAACAAACGACCGGAATAAATAAATATTTCCAAATACCTTGTCAAAGTCCCAAAATGTTTCGTGCGTCCTCGAGCAAAGCAGGTGCCGCTCGCGGTTTGCCTCGCTGCCTTCCCTTGGGAAGTTTATTCGGGAATAAGCCTACAAGCAGAAATCGCCCCCCCCCCCCCCCCCCCGTTTGTTGGTAATGTACACAAGTTAGGAAGCTCGCGCCATTCTTCAACTGGCGACGCTTCTGCTTAGCAATTATCCGGTCCCTTTGTGTGACAATGCGCAAAAACTTGTACTCCTCGGGCGTTTCGGAAAAATTCTCCTTGAAAGGAATGACCGAGAATAGGTCAATCATACTGGGCGACATTTCTCGGCAATGCAGTGGAGGGTACAGGCACGCCTTCCCTCTCCCATTTTGAGCGCTGAATAATTCTGTGCGCGGGCTCTCCTCCTCTCCACTACATCGCCAAGAAAAGTTATCGCCGAGTATAGGGCTCTCTTGAGAATAGAATTTGAATGCGTCCGAGGCGGAAGGGAAACTTTCACGTGACGACTCCTTGTAAGAACGAGCTGCCATTGCCCGACTTAACACTACAACTTATAGATCACAAAGACGGAAACATATCACCCTTTTAGTAAGAACCTTCACCGTTGAATGAACAGCGAAACCGGTGAGTCGACTTTCTTTTTGAGTCACATCTAAAGAAGCTATTCATCATGTTTAACACTTATGTCGTGTGCGCCAGAAAAACCACTGTTCGGCAGTGTTCACTTTGAGGCACATAAGGTTGTTGCGGTGTAAACAGGAAGATCTGAGTTTTGGTACATATAGACCACCTCAGCTCTTTGACCTGACATCACTGCGGTGGCGCTGCTGTCGGCACTGCGCATGCGCAGCACCTCGCTTCTCCCGGATCTGGTTCCTGCACACGCGCTGTGTGGGCAAACGAGGGCTTGTTTTGTAAACACTGCGTTGGTGTATATGGTAAATAAAATGAGCCCAAATTACTGCCTCAAGATATTCAAAAGTAATATCAAGGTAATTTCAAAGTAATTGTAATGTAATGTCATTACCTTTAGTCCTTGGGAATTTGTAATGTAATGTAATTACCTTTAGTCTGTGGTGATTTGCAATGTAATTTAATTACATTTTCCAGTTTTTATAAAAGTAATTAGTAAGGTAATTTAATTACTTTTTGAAAGTAATTTTACCATCTCTGATATAGACGCAGCAGAGTTGTGAAAGGCATTCGCGGCGGGAATTTGTGATCGTCATATTTACTGGGCAGTCCTGTCTGAGTGATGTCAATACCTTGCCGATGATCTACTAGGTGAATAAATATGTCGGTTCTACAACTATGTGTAAAGGAAGTCCAAGATATCGTCATACCAAAAGGAACTGTCTCTCATCAAGTCGACGTTTTAAGTGTGGCACAGCAAGTATTCATGTACTGAGTTCAAAGTGGCACACTCAGATCCGCCGCTCGATTAAAGTAGAGCCGTAAAGCCAGATATTAAAAAGGCAGCATCAAGAGCAACAGTTTACATAAAAGGCAATCCTCCAAGAAATACACACAAAAATTGTTTTGTTATCTTATTTATACATGCATGTTTCAAGCACAAGAAAGATTTTTTGTGCCTTTAAAACCAAGCCTAAAAAATAAGCTAATTTTTGAAAAATTAGAATGCAATGGCCAATTTTTGTTCTCTTTTTTTTAGATGGCATCGCAATGAACACGCCGCTCTTTTTTTTTCCTTTCACGGTAGCTTTGTCTCATTGGACGTGTCGAGAAATGTGCACATTTACTTGAAAACGGATGAAGTTAATGTGCTGTATGTGTTTTGAAAAGAAACGCGTGATTTTTATAGGCCGTTTTTTAAATCAATTAATTTTTTTTATTAAAATGAGGTGAACTTTTTGTGTAAGTTTGCTGTCGCCACTACCTTTGCGTATGGTTGTTTTTACGACTTAATTTTCGTGAGGACCTAATTTTCGCGAATTTCACGAATCGCCTACCATTCGCGAAAAATGGGTCCCGCGAATAATTTCGTTAAAATGTAAACACATTGGAATCTATATTAAAATCCCACCGCGTCCCAAAAATTAGAACCCGCGAATTATTCCAAAATATCAGCTTTGAACTAGGCGAAATATTGAGCCCGCGAAAAGGAAGAAGTTTACAGTATATTACATAATTATTCTTACGTGTTCAGTACATACATTACATAGTCAGTCATGCAGCGCTATGCGATCAAAATGACGAATTACAAGCCAGTGCGAGCAAAACATTGGGCGTCGTGAACAAGCTCCGTGATGTGTTAGAACATTCGGCATGCATGCCCCCAGAAAAACAGCAGGCTACGTTCTCGGGCGCTTTGCGAAATCTTCAGGAACATGCAAGTCAATCAGCACCAACCACCGTGCCATGACGACAGTAAATAAAACGAGGACATCTCTGAATCCCCAAAACTGCTCAAAGCCACGGCAGGAGAGGCCAACCCAGTGACATCGGGGAAGCTATGAAAGACGACGCTAACGACGGTTACACTGCAGTTAGACGAAAACAAAATACCATGAGATCCGATAAATGCAAGTCGTTTACCATTTCAAGTGCTCTTCGATCACGACGAGCTTCGTTTGTGACTCGTCTTCACCCGGACAAGTCAACTGAAAACGTGTGTTAATTGCTGGCTTCAGTTATTGAAGCTACCTGTTTTGAATGCACCAGACGTAAAGGTAAGTTTAACACTTACTCATCCTTCCACATTGAAGTTAACGTCGGCTGGACGTCATCAGCGATGCGCAACTGTGGCCTGAGGGCTGTTTATTTCGGTCAGTTGTTCGGTCCGCTGAAGGGCAGTATGCGTTTTGGTCAAACGAAAAACCAAAGCATCAGTAGCGATGAATAATGAAAGAAAACTATCCTTATGCTAACAAAATGTGCGTAGCGTACGCGGAAAGGCTGCGAAGTTTATGAAAAAATGTATTGCTTGTGATTATGACATATACTGCATTACTGAAACGTGGCTGCGGGATGATATTTCAAGTGCCGAGTATTTTCCGATCCAGTACTTAGTCTATCGAGGGGATAGAGATTATAAGGCGTGCAACCAAATACATGGACGTGGGGTGCTTATAGCGATCCAAAGCAATTTGGAATCATTTCGCAGTCCTGGCATGGAAACTTACAAGGAATATGTGTGGGTCGAAATCAGTGTGAACGGACACCAAACCATTCTTCGAAGAAATTACCATTTCCCTACGCAATGTGACTATTCTATTTTCAATTCCAATATTAACCAAACATTCAGCAGGATAGACTTTTCAAAGTACAGCGTTTCTTTTACGGCTGATTTTAACCTGCCTGCTCTGAATTAGAACACTGGTATCGTACACTCTGGCAATCCGGAAGTGCGCAGGAAAGTGACTGAGTTATCTCAACTCTTTACTTACTTTGAAATATTTCAGAAAAATGTCCTTATCAACTGCAAAGACAACTTGTTAGATATGTTCCTTACAAATAACAGCGAGTGTAGCCTCCAAGAAGCTCACGCTCCTCTTGTACCGGTGGACACTTGGCAAGTTGTATTCGAGGTAGATTTGAATATAGTCAATAAACGTAGTACAGATTGTCCACGAGTTACTTATTTCGCTTACTCAAAAGGGATTACATCCATCTTTACAAGTTTCTTGCAATACACACTGGTCAGCAATTGTATAATGTTAAGAGTACCTAGACCAACTAGTACAAACAGTTACTGATACTAAGACAGCAGCTATTACGATGTTTATTCCAGTGTACAAAAGTGGGTGTCAGTGATCACTCTCTGCCCTTGTTTTTGCATGAATTGAAACATATACTATGAGGAAAACGTTACGCTATCAGAGACGTTAAAAATAAACTAATAATTCATTGCGGTACGAAACGTTCAAATGTGACAGAACTCTGACGAAACGCGTATATTGCCGCGATCACAAAAATCATACCCAAAATATCGAATCAAGCCAAGGAAAAAGTCCCAAAAATTTTTTTTTTAAATATATAAGATTTTTGGGGACAAAACAAAAACGACGCAAAGATCTAGTGGTTTTGACCACATCAACAAATCGAGAGACGTCTGTCAAGTGTTCGCAAATTTTTTCGCTTCTGTAATTCCTTTTTTTGGCTACCAGCTGTTTTTTTTTTTTCGACAACGTTGTGTCCAATCTTTGCTTTACTTACAGTGACTTTGCATTCTTTCTCTAACAAACATTCTGCATCAATGCGATATGTTATCTGCCAAATGGTGCACTTTTCCATAGTCCCACGAGCTGTTTAGGAGTACCAGAAAAGTCAAATAAATAAATGCAACATGTGACACTCTTTGTACGTGAATACAAGAAAAAGTACTGAAGAAATATTTATTTTTGTTTGCGATTAAACAAATCTGGCTAAAAATGTGAAATGCGATGAATACACCAGGTCGTATGATCCCAGCGCAATCGAGGCTCTTACTAGACGGGCAAATAAGGTAGAGTCTCATCGGCATACGTGTTGTGGTTCCCCGGTATATGATGGGGTAACGCATGCCCTTTCGAAAAAATTCCGTACACACGCTGTGAAATCTTTCCATCTGTGAGCCTGGCATTAGAACGGAAAACAGGTTCCAGGGTAAAAGACTGCAAAATTAATCTTAATAGATCCAAACTTTTTCCTCAAACACAATCTTGGTGGTGTGTGAAGTTTGACTGGACTGCTCAAGCAAAAAATAACACAATAACAAATTACGTCATAATAAAATCAAAACAGCAGAGTTCAGGAAAGTGTTTTCTAATACGTGATGCTGGCCACCTATGTAAGGTAACTGTCCCCTCTCACTCGTGTTTTGCGTCGCTATTATAGATGTTAATGACCCAAAAAGTAAAGAAACAACATAAATAAAGAATATCTTAATCATACGAATCAAGTCTGGAAAACAATATCCGCCCCGTGATGTGAGCTGTGTTGGGTGTTTAATAATCATATTTTCTTAGCTCGAGAGTCGCTCTGCGCATGTTAATGTGTCACGCTTTCTTCGTGGAATTTAGAAACATTCAAATTTATTCTGGTGGTGAAGTAACGTTTTTGTGGGTGTTGGTACGATTTTTTAATTGCGTTGGCAGTGCGTGCTCTTGAACGGTCGGCATCTTTTTGCTTCAAAAGAGATATCTCGACACGCAACAAGCATCCCGTCCTGCGCCTGCGTTTTATTTTATTCTTTGACGTCACGCCACCTGATGTAATCATGCGATCGCGTGTTGATGTCACGTGATCACCTACGCACTGTGATTACTTGTACGCAGCAGCAGTCTGTGTAGGATGTCTCACACATTGGTTTTGTAGCGTGAGCTACACTGGCCGAGGTTGAGCAGTTTCGCGTGGCTTTCAAAGAGCCGTGCTGCGCAAGCGCGAGGAGCAGTGACGTCACACGGCGCACAGCTGGCGCGCCGGAGCCGCCGCCACCGCCGCGCGCGCCTCGCCGGTCGGCGCATACGTGAGGAGCAGTGACGTCACACGGCGCACAACTGGCGCGCCGGAGCCGCCGCCGTCGCGCGCTCCGCCGCCACCACACGCGTCTCGCCGGTCGGCGCATTCCAGAGGAGTGACGTCATAGCCGCGGCAGACGCACTGGCACCGCCGCGTGCCCAGCTGTGCGCCTCCGTTGCGCAGTAGCCAAGTCTGACGCTGCACCGAAGCCGCTTGATGGCGCCTCTCGTTTTGTGCGCATAAGCTCACGCTACGTATATCCTGGCATAGCCGAGCTAAGCCACCGCAATGTTTAAGTGTTGCCGAGCTCGTTGCAGCCTATTGTCACCGCTGGCGTCAAGAGTGCAAATGGCGTCATCTATGGAACATTTCCGGCCCGCGTATAATTCGTATATTTTTTGCAGCATTGTTTCTTCATGGGCCTGAACAATTTTTACAATGTCATAAGCGACGATGTCTCGTAAATAGTGCGTACATTTTATCTGGAAACTACTAAAGAAAACCTCCCGTCTCGTTATAAGAGAACCAGGAATGTTACCGGGCTGACTCAGAAGGCGTCAGTATGCCATTCTGTTCTCTCGCGGCAAGCGGTGACACGCGTTTGCAACGCACTCAGTCAAGACCCCACTGGCGCAGAATAAGAGGGAAAAAAAAAGTGGATAGATAGAGTGATCAGACTGAAAATCCAAAAGGGACGGGTTCCATTCCCGTGGCGGAATGCGTATTATTTTTTCTATTCTGTTAACTATCTAAAGATATCTTATTTATGATAAAAAAGTAGTAATTGATGATCCCATGGTAACTGTATGATGGTATTTCGTGACCCCGTTTCGTAACGTTAAGCTCATCTCATGGAAGCAATCCACATTCCGAGTTTAAACAGCTCTGCCCATGCATAGACCTTTGCAGCCCTCCTTACCCGAGAGAAATGGTGCAGCACGCAGCCGCAGAAGCCAGTTTTGGACAAAATACTCGATCAAAGTATTTAAGTTAAATTACTAAATACCTGCTTCATAAAGTATTTAAAATACTACTTAAGTTACTTTCACTGTAAAGTATCTTGAGTAGACTACAAATACTTAGAAATGTAATTCAGTTACTTTTGATGGTACTTCAGCATTGCGTAATTTGTATCAACGTGGGTGACACTCAATTATGCAGTTGCGCAAATCTGGTTTACTAGAATGGTTTATTAGCCCGTATCAACACAAAATTGCAAAAAAAAAACATCGTAGGATTATTCTATGCAATCCAAATATAAGAAGCAGGATATTACTGTTACATGTTAGAAAACATTTTTGGGACAAAAACGCCATTTCAGTTGTAATGACATCGGTGAATATCACGTCCTGCGGCGCACCTTAGACGCGTCGTTTAACTGCAATCCATATTTCCTATATGGGGAATATGGATTGTAGTTAAACGATGACACTATAAACTAACTTGGGATACGGAAATGAAGGAATGGATAACAGAGAGCCCACATAATAGCCACAGCACTGGTCGCACCTTCTTCAAGTAGGTTGCGTTCAGAAAGACACTCAACGTTGGGGGACGCTTTGTTGGCATTTTGAGAGGTCATCCTGCTTGTAGTTTGTTTACTATCCTGTTCTCTGCTTATCAATGCTCGCTTACAGATACTGTTCGCAAGACCAAGAAGTGCCGGACTGGTGACAAAAAGAAAAGAAAAAAGAAACAGCTCTACGTTTCGCCGTAGCGAAGTCAAATATACAAAAAGCGAAAAAAAGAAGAAAAGTCTTCTTTTTGTGTTGACTTCTCATTTTCTTCTATTTTTTATTTTTTTTTTTTTTTTGACACTGAAGTGAGCATTGCTGTCGTGGGTTGTTTCCCGTTCTGCGTTGCGCCTCAGTGTAGCAATCTTTACTTCTCTAAAACCACCCCTTTTGTTTGAGGATTTTTTGTAAGAAACTATGAGAAACAAAAAGCGTCTTTGGGAAGGCGAGGGAAAAATCTTCATTGTACTAACTTTGGGGTGAAATATGAGTCACAATCAGCACAAAAGCGATCTTTTCACGAGCTCAAGCTAAGTCACCGTAGCTTATCGGAGCTAGAAACAGAATTTGGTTGCTCGAAATATTGTTCACGTTTGCTCGTGCACGCCCACGCCACTGCGTACCGAAAAACTCGAAAAAATAGCGGAATGTCAAAAATGTATTTGAGATAATCAGTACAAGATACTCAGAAATGTAATTAAAATACAATATCAAATGCTCACGATCTAAAGTATTTGAAAGACACCAAGATACTTCACAAATTATTCGAAATACAGTATCTTGAGTAGAGTATTTGAGATAGGCACAAGTCTGGCAGAAGCAGACGGACGGCGCGAAAGGGGGTGGGCACCGGCGGATCGCAACAAGAAAGTGAGGAAAGGAACGGGGAAGAAGGCCGTGATTCGGATCAACGCAGGAACCTATGCTTTGAAAATGCTTGAAGATCGATAAGACACGTGTCGCTGAAATCTGAAACTAGACCGCCGTGTCCTCGAAAGTTGGTCTTAGGAAACTTCTGGAAACGAAGGGCACCGTTAGGAAGGGGAGGGGAAACTCTTTCTACAAACGTTGGACGAAAAACATTGGGCAAAACAGCGATGTTTCGGGAGCTCGCTCTGGGCTATAGTAACTAAATGGAGCAAACGGGATGTAGCTTTGTTGCTTGAATGAACATTCGCACTCTCTTGCGCCACGCCCAAAAAACTTCACTCCCAAAAGGAAGGCAAAAAACAATTCAAAACTTGTAATTTGGAAAATTATGCAGTTTTGTGGAATGCCGATCGCTGGTCTTCTTACAAAAAGATAACGTTTTCTGTGACATCCTAGTTGCGTTTTAGCTGGCTTTATTTGTCTTTGTGGCGCCAGAATATAAAAAGGATTATAGAAGTGCTTTGAGGCGGATTTAGATTTTTTTTTTCTTTTAAGATCGGAGGGAAGAGTTGTGTGAATGGTGAACGGAGACGCAGATGCTGCATTAACTATCGACCTTCGCACCGGAACGGTGACGGGTGTAAGCTGGGCTAGTTGATTCATTGCTTGTTCATGTGATCTATGTGTTTTTCACTTTCAACGGGCACCATAAACAAAACGAAAATTCGTACTGAAAGGCTTTTGGTGAGAACTCAGCTTTCACAATCCAAGCTTGAAACCCAACAAATTACTATTTAAACATTACGGACAAAGAGCCTGAATTTTTTCGTACAGCCCGGGAAGAATAATTTATTTTTGTCGTTCGCAAGATTTAAAAGCTGGTAAAGGGGACATATTGCAGCATTTTTACCTTCAACTGTGGTGACTCTAAGAATTCGTAAACTATAAAAAAGAGGGGTGAAAGGGGCTTGGGGTGAGGAGGAAAAAGGTTGTAACGGGTACAAGTAATTTACTACGTCCGAAAGTGATCATATTACTATTTTTATTACTATCTAATTGAAGTAATCAAATAATTAAGAGATACTTTAATATAATGAATTACAGGTAGGTTCATTACTTGTAAAAAGTATGGTACAAGTCTGGACTCGGATTTTGATTTGCTGAAGTATCACAGCAAATAAACCTTCTTCACCAACTAATCAGTTCGAGTTGTATTTGTTTTTCTAACTAAAATGCGTGGCGTGGTTTTAACTGTACTTTACTATATAGTCTACATACAGGTATAGGGTTTCTTCTTCCGTGCTATTTTTGTCGAGCAGATTGATCGAACAGATTGAAGAATTTGTCTGCCATGATTAAAAAAGACAACAAGGGGCAAGAAACGATTCTTTTGAAATTAACTGAGTTAAATATCATACCTTACTTAAATCAAATTAAAATGATTTTATTACTTCAAAAATCAAATATTGCTTTTCCTCATGCGCACAAGGCATAATTCGAGAAGAAAGGCCATATTAATGTAACCAGGCTTTTTTTTTTTTTTGATGATGTTAAGGATAGTAGTGGGTAAACCTTGAATAGACCTTTTCCACATAAAGACGGCTCGAAACGGCCTGGGCATAAACAACGCTTGGTGGGCTTAAAGTCACTGAATCCTGGGAAAGTAGCACCTGGCTTTCCGTATTGTCACCACTTTTGTCCATAGAATGAGCATTTCCACTATGGCCTCTCCACTCTCGGTGAGCCAATCCCAATAGACTTCATTCAAACATCCCTGCACGCCACACTGCGCGCATTGCAATATGGGACCTTTTTGGCCATTCAGATGAGTGGCCTAGTTTAGATTTAGATTGCCGTGTTGACGAAGAAGTTCATCTCTGAACTGCATAAAAATAGTCAACGCTCGCTTGCATTGCAGCCATTCATCATCGAAAGTGCCCCCGTTGAAACACGGACCTCTCGCGGCCGTAAGACCGGCCTAGGTATACAGCCGGGCGCGTCCCTTACCTTTCTGGCGGCCTAGCTACAAATGGGTGAAGGGTAATTTATTCTCCCCAGTAAAGGATTTTATACTGTCGTGAGCTGGTTTACTTCTTCAGCCGAACTGTGGAATGACCTTCACACAGCCATTGTGTGGAGGGGTCGCGGGCACGGTGAAAGAAGTGCCCGCGACCCCACTGAAGATTCGACCACCTTTCGGGCCTTGTTCCGACACCTCTTTGTTCTTCCACAGTGGTCAGGTCTGTGCTCCCCCATGGGGAAGGAGCGGCAATGAAATATTGCGGGAGGACGCAGGATACCTGCGGAAAATTGGGGACGGTTGCCTGGCGCATATAGGCGGTTGAGAAATACCGGATGTATACTTAAATGGGTCAGAGATGTCGTTTGTGTGTGCGCGTGTATGTGTTTGTGTGTGTGTGTGTTTGTATGTTTGCTTTTATTGGCCGCCACCACCGGTTTCAAATATGTTTCGTATTTTGTGTTTTAAGTCTGGCGGTAAACACTTGTCAGCACGACACTTCCTTGTATTACTCTGGGAAGGATACTCCTTGAAACATTAATATTAAATGCGTATTCCTCTGGCTAGCTCCTTCGCTCTCGAACATTGCGAATAATGTTGAAAGGGGTTTCGGGGACACTCTAACACCTTAGTGACAACAATTGGTTGTGTTCACACTTAAAGAACAATAGAGAGTTTTAGAATAGCGTAAAGACCCCTGCGTTAGCAACACGTATAACGCTCGCAAGCTGTAAGCAGAATTCTGTAGTGCGCGTGCCGTTATTTATTAGCCACCCCTCGTAAGCAGTGCTCGTTGCTGGTACCAGCAATTGATGACTAAATGGTATGAAATAATAAAGTAAGTGCCTCCCTTGCGGGAATGCTTCTACAATGAAAGCAGTTTTCTGAGGCTCCGTTCTAGCTGTTATGTATTGTCTGCGAAAGTTCCACAGAACTTTGAAAATGGACCGTCCATAGCTCTAAGGAAACTTGCTCTTGACCCAGTCTTACAGTTTGTGAACCATAATATGACCACAAATATATGTCTTTGCAGTAGCCCTACTTTTAGTTTTAGCATAAAAAACTTTGGCAAAACCAACCATCTGAACCACGAGGCTGTGAAAATTACAATAGCAGCTTATTCGTGTCCCAAATCCTTCCCCGTGCCAAAAACAAATCATATTTTACGCAGCATAGCAATAAAACAAAACGGTATGAGAGAGGCTTAGTACGGTTTCTTCAGAAATGTCAAAGGGTTTGATACATTTTTTGGCGGCAAAAACCTCTTACCAAAAAAAAAAAAAAACGCAGGCCGCTTGTTTTAATTGTTTCAAAACATATTCGCCTAAAATGCGTAAGAAAAAGAATGAAGCTTAAGAGACATGATAACTTGGCTAGTTGATATGGGTTCATCTTGAAACAGCGCGAATGTCACACGGACGGAAGAAAGAAGTGGACGATACAAGCGCTGACTAACAACTCAAGGTTTATTCTTAATAAACCGCGAAAAAAAAGAGCATTAAAACACACGACTCTCTAATCACAATGGAATGGCGTCTGCGCATCGCAAAATTGGGTGCCATCGGTTATACAATTTCATGGGCGATCTTCCCCGATCTATAAATTCTTCCTCACGGTCCAATATTCCGAAGAAAGCCCGACTCACACCGGCTGGGCCTTAATGTCTTATTCTGTGAGCCTCTACAATCTCGCGTGTCTTTTGGTCTCTATGTTGATACAACACGATAAAGGTGATGCGCAGGCGCCATTCGGTCATGATAAGAGAGCCATGAGTCGTTTGATTTTTTTTTTCGCGGTTTATTCAGAATAAACAGTTAGTGCTTGCATCGTCCACTTCATTCCTCCGTCCGTGTATTATTCAAGCTGTTTCAAGATGAAAAAAACGAAGACAACACAAATCGCTTCTATGCTTTTTTTCCTTAATGTAGTAAAATAGATAAATGGGCTAGTTGGTACATCACTGAATGGAAAGCGCCGAATAAACAAGGACGAAGAAGGGGACAGAGACGAAGCGCACTCACAACTGAAGGTTTATTGAAACAAACATTGACTATTAATACCGTCTATGTGGGTGTTAGCTCAAAAAGAAAACTCTTTATCTGTTAAGTGCAGTGACGGGGCACTAATACACCGACTCTCCCCTCGCTCTCTTATGCGGATTGCCTCATGTGTTTCTCGCGCTGTTTTGTTTGCGCATCTGCCCAGAACTGTTTTTTTTTTTTTTCAATTCCGGGCCACGTGGGCACCTATCACAGTGCACCGCAAGATTGCCCGACGGGGACTGTTTCACTGACCAGGCATGTTCCCTGGCTCTTTCATTTATGCAGCGCCCCGTCTGACCGACATACAATTTATTCGGCGCTTTCCATTCAGTGGTTTCCTTAATGTTTTATGACGCTTAGGTTGTTTTTTTTTTTTTTGCTTTCTTTTTCGGTAATCTATAAACTTTTCCGAGCATTCCTATCATTGTTTTTAATACTTTGACGACAGGGCGGTTCTGCAGAAACCTCTCACCTATATTGTAGTTATCCAGTCATACCTTTGGCGAAGTTCCTTCGACATTCTATCAATCGCTAGGCATGTAATCCCAGCTACTTTGAATTTCTGTTCTGGTTTTCCTCTATTTTCATTTTAGTTGATTTCTGGTGTGCGTTGTAAAATATTTACATGTTTATTTTAATGTTTGAATTAGCTCTAGAAAGCTGTCACCTCGATTTCATCGCTACAGCTTTCCTTTTTATGATATCCATAGCGATTGTTTTCAACGAAGCACTCTTCCGCCTGGTCTAAACCACTCCAGTAGGCTTCAATGTCGAGATCTGGGCCCAGTCCGCCATATTCCTTGGGAAGCATGTCGACGGGCATGTCTGCGTAGAGACCATCGAAGTTCATTCCGTGGAAATGAATCTGCGGAGAAAAATATTTGAACGCATAGTCACTCGATGCAAGCACATGATTAGAAACTCGCGTTTATTTATATGTTTGAATTGCAGCAAATGTCTAACGACGGGCTCACCCAATGACTACCGTCGGCGTGATAAATAAAAATAATCTGTCAAATAACAGCGAACGCGATAACAAGAGTCGCGCGCTTCTCGTGAGGCTGTGATAGGGGCCGACACCTGGTTGGTTTCGGCCATCTTTTCGACGCGCCATACAACCTATGAGGTGTTTGCACTCTAAAAGAAGTTTGTGCGTCTACTTTCACGCACAACACTCGAAGAGCCTATCACCGCGAATGACACTGCCGAAACATAAACATATGTTTCGGCAGTGTCATTCGCTCAGCTGCCTCTGTAAGTTGCGGTGATTGGCTCTCCGAGTGTTGTGCGGAAAAGCAGACGCACGGGCTTTTTTTTAGAGTGTGGTCGTGCATGTGCGCGTACCAATCTGGCCCCCAGTGGTCATTTCTTTTTCTGGCCCGTGCAATAACTCCTGCGAGGACGCCATTCGGCTCTCATTGATGAGCTGCATGGAAGCAGCCGTCCAGGCGTGGGTGCCTTGCACTTTGAAGAAGTGATTTTGGCAGGACATGAAAACGTGACACCTAGGTGGAGCAAGTACCATCGGGTTCATTTGAAATGAAAAAAGTGACGGAACTTGGAGCCCACTACCAGCGCAGCTTCCAAGCTTGGGTGGTGCTTGGTGAGGTTCAAACACATTGGAGTAGGCCGCTGCGAGGTTGCGCGTCCTACTACAAGGGGTTTGAACCTTGCCACGCACAACCCAAGCTTGGAATCTGCGTCGGTAGTGGGCTCGAAGTGTCGTCACTGTTCGCATTTCATTTGAACCCGATGGTGCATTTGGTTATGGGTGAGTATTACAGAAGGTGAACATATTTACCAATTTCTAAATAACCGGTATATAAAGCAAAAAAAAGGATAAAGCGTAAATCAACATGATACGTCCCACGTAGCAATTAATATAACGTCAAAATGCGCAAACAAGAAATTAAATGGTGCTTCTCCTCGTGGCCAACACTTCCGTGTTTACCGAAGAGCGAACATTAACACACCAAATAATACTAGAAGTATTATTAGGACGCATGGAAAACTGCATCTAAATATTCATTTAATTTCGTTACTCCCTAGAAAATATCATGTATCTATAACGATAATAATCCCCAGAGAAGGGAAACAGAGGGGGATAAAGGACAAATACAACTCTCCAAACACAGCTAGGTGACTGGTGCGCGACTTAAAATATCCACCGGCTCTTGGTATCGAACCCGGGACCACTCGATTTCAAGTGGAGCGCTCTACCAACTGAACAAACCAGGAGTTAGGCGTCAGTGAGCAAACAAGTTTTATCAGCTGCGACCAGTCTAACACTAACAAGGGTGAACGGCCTGCATTTTGTTTAAGGTTATGATGATAATGCAATTAATGCATTGGTGCAACAGATCTGGACACTAATAACGATAATATTCCCTAGAGAACGGGAGACAGGTGGACAAAGGACAAAGAAAAATCTAAAAAAACTGCTAGGTGACTGGTGCACGCCCAAAAAAATCGCCTGGTGACGGTATCGAACCAGCGACCTCTCCGTTCCCAGTGCAGCGCTCTACCAACTGAGGTAACCAGGAGTTAGACGACAGTAGAGCAAACTGGTTTTAACAGCAGCCACCCGTCTAACTCAAGAAAGGTGAACAGCCTGCAGGCCGTTCACTGTTGTCGGTGTTAGGTGTTAGAAAAGAGTGAACGCCATGCAGGCCGTTTACCCCTGTTGGTGTTGGACAGGTGGCTTCTGTTAAAACCCGTTTGATCTACTGACGTCTAACTTCTGGTAGATCAGTTGGTAGATCGTTCCACTGGACATGGAGAGGTCCCTGGTTTGATATCAAGGGCCCTAAACTCGTCAAGCACAAAGTTGGAGCCGAAAGTTCGCAGAGCGCGCCAATGGGACGTCGGGGAAACAAACGCGAAGTCATTGTCGTGATTGGCCAACCGGTGCGCTTCGTCAACTTCGGCTCCAACTTTGTGTTTGAGGGGTTTAGAGGCCCAGGCCCAGGCGTATCTTTTTCAGTCGCGCACCAGTCATCTAGCTGTGTTTGGAGATTTGTGTTTTTTCTTTTTCCCCTTTGTTCCCCTTCTCTGGGGATTTTTATCGTTATTCTTGTTTAGCTCGCTTGCACCTTTGCATTAATTGCATTATCATAATATGATGTATGTATTCCTTTTAATCTGCCTCGGTGCGTCGGAAAATCATTACATCGTTGTATACCTTGTACCACAGAAAAGTACAATTAAGCAAAGTGCTGTACAATACAAAACGACAGTACATTAATTTCTACTGTGCTGTGTAAAAAAATAGAGTCGGATTTCTTAAAACGTGTATACATTGTTTTTTTCTGTCATTTTTGAATAGACGAACTATTTTCTGGTTAATGTGTGTTGCTGAACACCAGTAAGCCTTGAAATTACTTTTTTTCTAACGGTGTTTATGAATACCTGCCTTGGGGAGCTCTCATTAGCTTATTATTTTTTATTAAGGCAGATATTACCGAGTAAACCCTGCTTTGTTTTATTCCAGTCAATTTTACTTCACAACACTAAAAGATACTGGACATCTGAACTATTTACAGCAATATTTGCGCCATCATCTCAAGAAAAAATTTAACAAACACCCAAAGAACTGTCGTTTAAGTTTTATGAGTGCACTATGTTTGCACAACTCACCCTCTCGGATATCTTTTTGCTAATGAAAGGCCGAACCATTGCGAAGCCCACATCGAAGGCGTACGACTGCTTCACGATGTGTACCGCTTTAGATCGGGTTGGCACACAGTCCTGAAAGATTGAAAAATAAAAGTTAAGAAATAATTAGTACCATAACTCTAAACGGACAACAGACTACACTTGCACAAAAGTGTCCATTTATTTATTTTTTTATTCCTCCTGTGATCTTTTGTGCAGCAGCCGAAGTTACAAAGGGCAATATCCGTGGCATAACATAATTAAAACTTGAAACCCAAGAAATCGTTATTTCTTTCCGTGTATTTTTCTTCCTGATTTTCTTTAATCTTAAGTATTAATTATGAAAGTAATTTTTTTGTCATGTTAACATGAGTTTTAGATATTGCAACTTTATCTAACTTTCACACTTCGAAAACAGAAATTGATTACAACTTTGATGCGTCCCGACACTCCCGGCTTAGTGACTACCCCAGAAACATCGCTGATGTCGAAATTGCTCTATAGAATTTGCGGATTTTGCACCGCAGACAGCTTTGGTTATATATCACTGTAATCCGTTGGCTCTCTTGCTACTTTGTATAACCACTAACCGCGCAAAGCTATACAAATATCCAGATGAAGTAGAAAAGTGACAAGTATAAAGAAATATATAATTATAGCCATCTATTATAATTCTAACCACCTATTATCATCGATTATGATCTCTGTTGGGACTCCAAACATGCCTCTTAATATGCTCACTGTCGGAAGTATGGTCGCTACCTCCAGAACAAAACAATATCTGCACTTGGTATTGATATTATTATGCGGAGCTAAAACTCGCGAATTCTGGAGAAATTGTTTTTGCAAAAAGAGAAAGAGAACAGTTATCAAGTGGTGACAACGTTGTACATGGTATTTCATGGAACCTCAGCGAAATCTTTCCTGGTAAAACAACGCGTAGTGCAAGAACGAAAAAGGGTGTCGTATTAGTCTCCGCCAAAGGTCCAATTTTAGAAAAAAAAAAAAAACGAGGTTCCCGACTAATAGGTTACTTATTATTTTTAGCAATAACGTCTAGTTAGAAATTTTCAAGCTCTGGTTTGTGTTAGAATTATAATTGATGGACATTATTGAAAATAACAAAATCAGTTTCCGTCAGCGAGTTACGAGGGACGTTAAGCAAAAGCATAAGAAACGACACGTTTCTAGGTGTTAGTTTATTGTCGAAGTGCATCTTCGTCGAAAATAATCCCTGGAGAAGGGAACAAGAGAGACAAAGGACGAACACAAATCTCCACTGGATATTTGTGCTTGTCCTTTGTCCCCCTTGTTCCCCTTCTGCAGGGATTATTTTCGTCATTCTTGTCCAGCTCGCTTGCACCTTTGTATTTAATTGTATTATAATGCATCTTGGTGCCAGAGGTCATGCTCCCCGCGTATGAAGGGCGAAAATAACGAGCGCAGCCATGAATTTTTTAGAGGACGGAGGTAAACCCAAGAATCAAAGGTTGTTCTTGGAATGTCATTCAAATAGCACACCGTTTCATTTTGTTTTCTCTCGCCACACTTCTTTCCTACTAAGGAGGCGATACGGCGGTTGATCGCTTTGGAGCGGAGATCCGTACTGATAGGTAACTAAAGCTTAAAAACGCGTCCGGATTGTGTTCTAAACACCGTAAATGACTGCGAGTTGCTTATGTTTATCACAGCGGGCTGATTTAGTGGGTTCTGAATATTTCCACTAAGTTTCTAAATAAAACCACAATGTTTACTTTTTTTGTCAAAAAAGTAATTACTTGAACAAGCAAACAAAAACTACCACAAAAGTAACCGCATGGAACGTTACTAATTTTCCTAAACAGAACCTTTGATAGACACCAAAACGACATCAACCATTTTATTTTTGTACAATTGGTAATTTTCGAATAAACAGCTTGGAATTCGTTGCACGAAAAACCCCGTATAATTGTAGAACCAATTATAAAACATTGAACCGAAATGCTATTCTTGTTGCTCCACGTAAGAGTCTTAATGAGAGTTTCACTGCAATGTATCTAGGCTATGTAGATCCCACAAACCGCCTTCTGAAACGCTTATTCTCGCAAGTATGAAGGGCGAAAATAACGAAAATAGCGTACATAAATTACGCGAATTTTAATTAAATCTTCGTTAATTTGTAAAGTTGCTGTTTAGAGTATTGTTTATAATGCAGCACCCTGCACTCGGGAGTCACTAAATAAATAACGAATTTTCATTTATCAAAAGCAAAAAAACGAATTCTTACACTGGTAATCTCATGCACGATGATAATCAAACGAGTATGGTAAGTACCCATGACGCAATTTCGAGCGTGCTATGGATCCATTTGTTGTATTCAGAGCTTTCGCAAAATAGCGGACAGAACGCGCGCTACCTTCAACAGTGAAAAACCGCTCTCGTTTTCACAAAAGCACTGCAATGTCAAGAAATAAGCGAAAAAATGATCAACGTGCAGGCAAGCTGGCTAGGATGTAAACTTTGTGGTCGGTTTGCCTTGCTGCATGCCCTACCCGGAGGAATAACACGGAGCCAACGGTTTCAACAACAAGAAACTACATTTAATGGGACATGGACAAGACGATTAACATTGTTACCAACGGCGCCTGAGTCCAGGCAGTGACTCCCTGTGCGCCGCCTCTGATTTGCCTTATCAAGGCGGTGCACGCGATGTTCGCGTGGCCGGCCTGACGTCGCCGCAAGCGGGAAAAGTTCGGCACTTTTGCCTCGCAGTCGGGCAACTAAGCTGGGGAGCCGCCAGGGTGCCCACAACTTGAAGACAATATAGATTCAGGTTTCTTTCCCTTTATCGGGACATCATGATCAAGAAATATTGACCTAAAGGATCCTTCTGACAATTAAAGTTCTACTTCATGCATTGAAAGAGAAGTGAACTTGTATAACTGTTCTTAAATATCTGGCATGGCGGTTTCTAAAACCAATATTACATCCGGCGGAATAACAAGAACTGCTTCAACGACTTAGCATCGAAATATTTCTAAAGTAAACCGGCTCTGCGTCTAAAACTTCCTTGGGAGTGGAATCTCGCAGGACATCAGCAAACGGCCTTCAAATTTGATCTTGAGCACCACGAATATTGAACGTTATTTGGTAATAATTAGAAACTGTCAAATAAGCTTTTGAGCTCATTACATTTAAGTGACTCGCCTCACATGGGTATTACTTTTGTTGTTCTGACTTAAAGATCATGCCCCAGATTAATATTAGGTCCATGTATTACAAAGACAAGGGGGGGTATCCGAACCAGAAGAAGCTTGATGGAACTTTTCAGGAGGCCGAAATTGATGGCAATGAATTTATCCATAGAAAATCCTCCATAGTCGTGAATACAGGAAACGCCGGTCGTCTGGGCCGCAGGGTCCGCTGTCAGATGTTCCACGACAAGCGTTATTGCTTGTAGTGCTTCAATGTAGGAAATAATCTGGGGATTCCAGGCACCTGCAAATGAACCGGGAACTACTATTAGCATACAATTTTTTTAACACGGACAGCACATCTTCAGGAATACCGTTTTTTAGGGAACGTATTGGCGTTGCATACAATTCTGTTTTTTTTTAGTTAATTATTTCGTAAATAAATTGCATGCAATAACAACGCGCTCCCTAAAAACAGTTATAGTCGACGAGGGTAGAAAGTTGGGCAAGTTGGTGATTCATAATGATTAAAAAGCGCAACAAGACGACGGACACAGAAGAAGACACAGACACAGTGCTGTGTCTGTCTTCTTCTGTGTCCGTCGCCTTGTTGCGCTTTTTAATCATTATAGTTATAGTCGCATATCATACAATATACTGCAAACTTGGGCTGGACAATTGATTGATTAACTTAATTAACCTTACGATTAATTGATTATCGCTTTAATCGCGATCGATTTCTTAATGTATGAAACATTTTCAACGGAATCCACAATCCTAAAATGTTGTCGATCCGTCCGTCTTCCCACTGTACTGTAGCTGCTGTAGAGTGGCTAGTTCAAAATGAGGCTGTACGTTACGCCATTAATGACATAGTAAAAAAGAGGCAAAAGAAATCGTGTAGTACTGGCTCCTTTCTAGATATGTCTCGAGTTCAACACAACCTAATAACTGATTTATTATTTTATGAAAGGATAGCTTTTAATACGATTTAAATATTTATTGAACGCTCAGCGCTAGTATAAATGAGTGAATTTTCACGAGTATCTACTTTTCGTAATATTGCCACGCGCGTCGGCGAGCAAGCGCTTGCCTGGCCAATTGGTTACCGTGCTTGACTTTCGCGCGGAAGGTGTGGGTTCGATTCCAGTCAGCGAACTGTCATTTTATTTAGTCTTTCAATTTCGCCTTCTCGTAAGTTCGAGAACATTCTCGTCTGATTGAGTTCCGAATATTCTACGCACCGAAAGTTCTACGCCGAATGATCCAGAAACCCACGAGGGTACATAAGGGACTCCGCAAGGCGAGTGGAGTTCGTCTCGCTCCAGCGATCGATCCTGCTGTTTTGCCGACATCGACGCCTGCGACGCTACCTTACTTTTATTTTGTTTTGTGCACAAGTTCGCATCATTAAACGTTTTGTTCTTTAGTTATTCTTTGCCTCATCATTTGTCATTCGTGACAATATGCTCGCTGTCGCGAGTGCATTTTAACTTGAAGAATAAGGCAAAATATTATCACTCGAATATATCACGCCAAATATATTACTCCAAAATCGAAAGACTGCCCAGAAAATAATATAGAAATTCAGACTTCTCAAAACTCGCAAGATAATTGAATCCTCGAGAAAAAAGTCGTTTACAATAACCGGTGCATTTCTTCTGAAATCAGTGTCTGGAAAGCTGCATCTCATTCCTGAAACATAGCAGATCGCCGTTTCGGCCGTAGGACACAGATTTCAAGTACACGTTCATGTTGAAAAATTAAGTTTTCCCAAAAATCCTAATTAGGTGATCAGGTGTGTCATCAATTAAAATATCTTTTATTGAAATTTATGTCTGGCCAGATGTTTTTATTTCTATACAGACAATTATCTTCCTCGAGATATTGTGTGCATTATTTTAATATTTATTATTTTGCTTGAAGGCGAGACCGTATATGGGTCCTGTTGTTATTGAGTACTGATACAGCCGGCGTAAGTTTAAAAGGTGGATTACTCTCACAAGCAGCAGGTATTTAAGTAATATGTCCTAATGAACAAATGAACAGACTTGAAGATAGTCATCTTTTGCGCTCGTTTTCAAATGTTGCCTTTATGATGCACGTGCAGAACACAAAAACCTATGCCTCTTTAGTTGCTGAAAAAGTTGTGATATGGAATAAGATTTCCCCTAAAAGTGCGGAAATAGTACGTCAACAAAGAACTTGTCAATCTAAGCCGATATTCACGTATTACAGGCGCCGATGTGACAAGTGTTTACTAATGCGCTTTTATCTTTGTTTTGCTTGAAGACGAGACCGTATATGGGTCCTTTTGTTATTGAGTACTGATACAGCCGGCGTAAGTTTAATGAGTGGATTACTCTCACAAGCAGCAGGTATTTAAGTAATATGTCCTAATGAACAAATGAACAGGCTTGAAGATAGTCATCTTTTGCGCTCGTTTTCAAATGTCGCCTTTATGATGCACGTGCAGAACACAAAAACCTATGCTTCTTCAGTTGCTGCAAAAGTTGTGATATGGAATAAACTTTCCCTAAAGTGCGGAAATAGTACGTCAACAAAGAACTTGTCAATCTAAGCCGATATTCACGTTTCCAGACGCCGATGTGATAAGTGTTTACTAAGGCGCTCTTCTCTTTGCTCCGCGTTGTCTACCGCGCACGCAAGCTGCTTTCTGCCACTCGGCTGTGTAAGCAGTTCACGTTGTCCACTGGTTTGACAAGCAGTTCGTTGGCTCATTGATTCGGTAACCTTAGCGCGCTCTTGAGATTTCCGTCGAGCTCGGAGTCTTGGTGTGCCAATCAGCATGGCGCCATTTTAAAGCCCCAGCTTGAGATGCATACCCTCCACGAATCATCTTGCTAGTGTTGGTCTGAACCTCACAATCTCGCGTCATGGTTTTACTGGACGTCAATGTGCCACGTGACGTTAATATCACGTGACATGTGACGTCAGTGGACACGTGGCGTCACGGATTTTACGGGACGTCAGTGCCACATGGCCGGTGACGTCAGTGTCACGTGACTTTATGGTGTTACGTGACGGCACAGTGTTTCGGACGCCACAGTGTCCCGTGGCGTGACGTTCCAGTTTCCATCCTAAACTTGGAGGGAAAATATCTCCCCTAAATTTCTGGTTGAAAGTGGTGCTCGTTAAAAATGTCGGGGTTCCAATCCACGCGGTGAAGGTGGCTGGGAAGGGAAGCTGTGGCATCACCTGCAACGATTGCCCACTGCACTATACCAAATGATTGACGAAAGCAAAGCAAATGCATTGTACCGAAACTTCTTATATACAAAACATTCCCCAAAATTAATGCATTCGAGGTAAAAGGATAATTTTTTTCGGAACCGCATTACTCGTGGTGGCGGACGACAGAAAATCGTGAAACTTACTAGTTAGTTCGTTAATTAACTAAAATGATTTATTAACTTCTAATTTGTGAAACGATACATATGGTTTCAATTGGAAACTTGCTGACCGTTATCGAAAACCCTTAAATTAGTCATTTTCAACAAACCTTTGAGCGCGTGAGAAGCGTAATAGCGCACTAAAGTTACCACTCGTGGAGCACGTGCAAGGCTGACGGTTGCGGTAAGGCAACCGCGCGATTTTTTCGTCTGTTATGAGATCCCCAGCCTTGTACATACCTGCTCCACAAGTGGTAACTTTAGCGCGCTACTTATACGCTTCTCACGCGCTCAAAGACTTTCTGAAAATTACTGATATAGTGGTTTCGATGACGCTCAACAAGTTTCTAATTTTAACATATGTAAATTTTAGCTAATAAAAGATTTGATTCGTGATTTTAGTTAATTAGCGAACTAATTAATAATTATCATGAAATGCTTTGACGTCCGCCACCACGAGTAATGCGGTCCCGAAAAAATTATTCTTTTTACCACGAATACACTAATTTTAGGAAATGTTGTCACTCTTACTTGAAACACCCTGTTTAAAAACTGGGACGTCACTCCCCACGTCACAAACTGCCGTCGCCACGGCAGCTTGCGCGACAGTAATCTTTAACCGTGAAACGTATGCGGGGAGCGCTACATGCTTCGCATTGTTATCAGGAGCGCCTTATCATCAAATATGTGGTTCGGATGCTTGTTTTGTGCTTTTTCTTTATTGAAACGAGTGTTGGGCTGTATGTTGTATGCGTGATATGCACGTTTCGCTTCAATCGCTGAAGGTTTTTTCTTCTTTTTTTTTTTCGTGGAGAATACACGCAAACGTCTGACCTACGAGTCATATAAAGCTTCGTTGTAAAATCCCATGAAGGGTCATTTCACCTTCATTGCAGTTGCCGGAATCGTCTAGCCGAACGATTGTTTTTCCGCTAAATTTTCCCTCGGTGTCCAGTGCTCTCTTTCTCGGAGGTGTTACGAAGACTGAGCCCACTGCGTTCTTCCTGAGAAACTGCTCACGGCTCCCCATGTGCGTAACTGGTTCGCGATGACGTCACCTGGCAGAGTGAAACGCGCAGGTGACGAGGGAATTGGGGCCAATCACGGCTCCCCTCCCTCGCCACATGTGCTCTCCTTCTTTCCCAGGCAAGCACTTTCGAGTACTATGGACGGACGCACACGATCTCACGGCTTCGTGTCCCTATAAATGCCTTCGCACACAAAATGAGCTATCCATAAGTTCACTTTTTCCGTTCAATTATCTAGCCGCAGAGCTCGAGAGAAGCGGCGAAGGAATATTGTCTACTTGACGCTTGACAAGTTGAAGGAAACATTGCATTAAACTTCTGTATTTTTCTAGCAAGTAAAGAAGTGTTGTTACTCGGTTTGTGTTGTTGCTAAAACGAGCCCTGTCTAAATACTGGTATCGACACACATAAATTGAAAACTGAGAGACATCCACTGATATCGTTATTCTATATGTATTTGTTCACCTGTTGGCAACATGACTGACACTAAATTTGTGTCGACAGCCTGTCAAGATGAGGGTTCATTGCCTCGGAGGATATAAACATTCATAGGCACCTAAATTCAAACGCATGTACAGCAATAACGATGATGTCCTTCTAATTAAGAAGAACACAATCTAATGCTTGGTGCGGCGGAACCGGAATAAAATTAATGTAACGAGAAATTGAGGCCGTTTCCTATTCCACAGAATCCTCATGAAAATATAGCCAATAAAGATATTCACCTCTAATACATATATTTGACATACATATATATGACAAACATATATTTGACAACAATGTATGAGGAAAGTAAATTACTATTTGAAGACCTTCAAAATACTATATTCTCATTCAGCCCTAGATAGCTCTATGCTATACCCGATTTTAATCCTCGAGAGTACAATAAGCCCTTCAAATTAAA
The DNA here is from genome assembly GCA_013358835.2 of Ixodes persulcatus. Classification (NCBI taxonomy): domain Eukaryota; kingdom Metazoa; phylum Arthropoda; class Arachnida; order Ixodida; family Ixodidae; genus Ixodes; species Ixodes persulcatus. Next base: position 1,037,888 of record JABSTQ010010663.1, on the reverse strand, counting down.
ACACACACAGGCATTCTCAAGTCTCAATGTCACAGATTCTCAAGTTACAGTAAACTCAAGGACTCACCTAATCTCAACAGTAACACCAGCCGGCCATGAACGTCTCGTCGGGGAAGCACCATCGCCATGCTTCTAGCTTCAAGTTTGGCACTCGACGGTAAAAAGTTTTCAAAGACAAATGGACACTCTTTGCGCATCTTGTAATACTCCTTGAGCCTCTTCAATGCTGCATGAACGTTGTACTTTGCCACACGGAGGAAACGAAGCAGAAATTCGTCATCTCTTCTTGAGTACAAATCAGGTTCCTCTGAAGAAAAGAAAAACAGACACAAACCCAGTTGAGACTGTCAAACCACTTAAAAACAACATATTCCACACGCAAGCTGAATTGTAATTTAAAGATATATCACAACTATTTTATTTTGTTTCCCGAATGAAAGACTCCCCGAATGATAGATAGGTGTTTTCAATTGGCCACCACCATTTCGAGATGCACTTTATAATGATCTGACTTTAGCCTCATGAAAATTATAACTAAAATGCACCTTTCAGGTCAGCTTCCTTCACCACACCGAGGCACCCATTTATGGAAGTTGCATTATAACATTAAACGGGCACTCAAGTGGTTTTTGGAGAAGCTACTTTTGGTGCGATGGCGTTAAGGAAGTGTCAGTGAATGAGTATCTTCAGTTTTAGAAGGCAGAACCGCCTATTAATCACGCAGGAATAAAATACGTGCGGACTCTTTCTGTTCCTGCGCCGACCAATGAAATTATAGTATGTTGGAAAATTTTGGCGGCCTTTGTAAAGTTTCGCTAAAGAAACAATTTTCAGTTTATTTAGATATGTTGTGCATTATAATTTCACAAGACGTAAAAAAGTTCTAGGTTTAGATACGCGATACTGCAATTATCGTTTCCCAAACAAGGGACTACGTTTTCTCCTTGCCTTCCTGCTCGGGGGGGTGAATTTCCCGTTCCCTCGGCATGCGCGGAAGCACACGTATCATGAACTCGCGCCTCGTTGCATGCCGGTCGTGCCGGGCTCCTTCTATCTGGCGTCGGTGGTGATCGTCGACGTGGACGGCGTGGTGAAAGCTCGTCGTTCCGCGTAAAAGCGCTATCCTTGACGATGAATTTTCGTCGTGTGTCGCTATGATAACCCAGCACGTACTAGAAGGGAAGATCCACCTACTCGTGCGGCGATGCGTGGTGGCACTCTCAAGACAGCAGAAACGCCCGTGCCGTCGTGTTTGTTTAGTTCGACTACAGCGGTGCTTTCTAAGCATTTGTTTCCTCGAACATCGCTCGGATTTCTTATTTGGCGCATTTCATGCGTGTGCTCAAGTTCAAGGTATTACTGGCGCGTACCGTATAAAGGATGTGAATTTTCACGCGTTTTCATCACCGGAGAAAGTGATTAGTGTTAGCAATCCTGAACGCTCGCAACGTCTATCTGATCACGAAATTACATTTATACGTTGCTATACCGCTGCTAAGATTACATGTCTTTTATAATCGTAGAAAAGGCGTGTGGCGATATTTGTACTATTGGCAAAGTCGTGTATTAGTGTCGTGATAGTCCAAGACGGCGTACTGAATCTTTTTCTTTTCTTTTTTTTTTCATCCACTGTACCCTGCAAGCCTATCATGAAAACAAATAATAAAGCTTTAGGCTATAGAAAACTGTCTGTCTATATTCTGTTATGGCATTGAGTGGCAGTGCGTCCCCTTTTTAGAGGCGCCGCTGAAACAGCTGACGGCTGCCGACCCACTGCGCTTGTTTGCAGTGGTTGCAGGTGTGTGTACGCGCGGCGCAGAGCGGTCGTTCCGGCTGCAACGGACGCAGTCGTAGGTAACGTGCTCGTTGCACATGTCTGAACCAGCCTGTCGTCCTCCCGAGGCGAAAGTCAACGTGGCGACATCGTTTGACATCACGTACCACAGGTTACGCGCCATGCCAAGCGTTTGTCTGGTTACGGCTTGCCCCAACCGCAAATCGAAGAACGCCCGAAAAGGTCTGCGTTTCGTCGTCCTCGGAACCCGAACACGACTCCGAGCGCTGCTATCGTCTCCATCGCACGTCGGAGTGGCGTCATAGGAAATCATCCCCAGGTCGGCTGTCCGCCGAAGAATTACAACCTCTAACGGCGTGAGGTCCTCGAGCGTAGAGAATTCCGCCATGATCGAAGCTCGAATGACAAAGAGGTTCGGCCGGTGCGGCTTCCTCGAGATCACTGCGCGACGGAACGTCGTCCAACGCCATTGGCCCGAGATCGTTTTGATATGCGAGCGGTGACCAATGAGATTGGTTTCGTTTTCGGATGAATCCGAGGTTCGGCGGCCTTCAATTATATTTTATTAAGAAATAATCACCGTATGACTATATTTTTTTATGGTTTTTAGGGATACTTAGGGCGTCTAGATTAAGTTGTCATCATCAAAACACAAACTCAAAAACCACTTGAGTGCCCTTTTAAATATATATATATTATAGTATATATATATATATATATATATAGATATATTGTCACATGGTATAGTTGTGCTCGTTATAATGAGGATGCTCTTGTTAAACGAAGTGAACAAATAAACTAACCTAATCTAACCTAACCTAACCTAAGTTAGGTAAGGTTAGGTTAGGTCTGATTATGTTGTTTATTTGTTCATCCCTATCAGGGTCTGAGTGCGTAATCAACATTTTACGTACCTCTTTATCTCCGATTCTAAAAACGCTATGCGGTGCTGTATGATTGGAAAATAAAAGATCTTACACGAAATATTTCGCTTTGGTCTTCATAAAACCTGACGAATCACTCCAAGCCGCTTTCGAAATATTTATTTTTAGTTGCTGGTATTTAAATTGGAGTCCAAACGGTGTCGGTTTGTTGCATCTTAATCTTTACATACAGCATCATTCTATAGTCGGTGTAGTCGGTGACAAGTTAAGAGGAAAGTCAAAGCTCCTCCCACCTCTTTTCACTTTAGCAGGGCGAACGCTGGTGAATAGGCGACCTCGTCCGAGTCATCTCCAGTGTTTGCTCTGCTAAAATGGAAAGGTGTGCAATGAGCTTCCACTTTGCTCTTAACCAATCACCAACTATAGACAAAGGTTTACCCAATTTTCTCCGAATTTATAAACCAAATAATCATATTTCAAGCTGTATCGTTACATTTTAATGGCTTCGTCTCTTTTAACAGTAATGAAAAAGCATTGACAGAAAATAATGTCCCAACACCGAGCAGTCATGTGGATTGAAGGTTTTCCTCTTAATGCTGCACCGGAATCCCAATGAAAACCTTTCTCTCATAAAACGATAATACTTAAGTCTCGGTTACCTTTCTTGCTCTAAATAACATTAGGTGAATAAGCATTTGCAAGTGTTGTGTTATTAATTTTACCTTTTATCGTAGCACTGAGGAAATAAGCGCTCGCCTATTCTTGGGTAAACAAGTACTAATATTAGCATATGTTCCAGTCTTAAGAGGAAGAAAGGCCAGTAAGGTGAAGAACTGCGGCCTCAAATCGTCAATATTGAGATTTTTCATATTCGCGCGGTGTCTTTTAATGTGGTCAATATGAAACGAAGAACCGCAGACCGTAGAACGAGCTTCGGGGCTTACCATCCAGTAGCTGATTGAACTCCTCCAGCGCCTCAATTTTCCTCTCGTCCGTCTCTCCAAGTTCGGTTTCGGCAATCAACTGAAGCTCCGGTGGTAGTCGATTACCTCTCATGGCTGACGTACGCACTGGAAATTCAGAAATGGTTGGCTCCACTTGCCGTGTGAGGCACCAAACGCGCCTGTGTGTCAATCCTGGATGGACCTCCCGCGAAGACTTGATTTTCCGGCGTCGCTCTGTAGACGCGTCTTCAGTCGAGTGGCAAAATGCAAGAGCAAATCGGCTTCATGAGCAAATCGGTTGGCAAACCGGTTACAGGAGTAAACTGTCCCGAGTTATTACAAAATTCACGAGGAAAAAGCCATCGTGCCTAGATGGTGCCCAGCCGCTAAATGTTTTTGTTTGCTCTCCATACCTATGGGATAAAACGAAAAAAAAGTGAGAAACGTTTCTCGTCTCGTTTCTCCGGCGTTTTCCGCTTAAGTAAGACAGCAAATAACGTCACGGAAGCAACCTTGGATCATTGATACGACGTTCGGATGTTTTCATGGGCTGCGTTAAGACTACAGGAAAGGCTTCTCTCGCACAGAAGGAAAGCAGTGTACGAGAAGGGGCCAGGGAACGCCACGTGCGCTGTCGTGACGTTGTTCGTAATTATGACCTCTGAGGTGGCGCCGACGGACAAAGGTTGTTTCCGACTCCTTCGTTATGAAAAGGAAGGAAGCATAATGTGGCACCTTTGCCTGCGCAAGCAGCTTAGTAGATTTAACACCGATGGTGTTTGAGGGCTGGTATCACCGAGCAAAATGTGACGGAACACCTCGCAAGTTCGTTACACAATGTTTCGCACAAATTTCAAGGGAAAAACTATAAAACCTAAACACAAGAATACATCTTTGTTTGAAGATGCGTTCATAATTACAATGAAAACGTCGTTGAGAAAGAAAAAAAGAACAGAAATACAAACTTTGTATAGAAAATAACGTTTACTTCATGGACAATATGTCAATGTCTCCTACTGGAGAATAGAAGTTATTTTAATAGACCTTTTGGTCTAATGAATCTATTGCTAAATTATCAAAGCATCCTGAAGAATGCTGAGAATACAAGTCTACGCGCCGAGTTACTGCTGGCGTCTGCAGCAGTAACTCCTCTAAAGCAAAGCCTAAAACGAATGGCATCTTGCACGCGCGTCCGTAAACGCCTTATTTGATTATTTACTTCTAATATGTTACAAGGGGAAGGCGAGTGCGTGAGGCGCGTAGACCAGAGTGTCGAAACCGAAATGTTTATCGGTTCGGCTCGGGTTCGCTTCACGCTTTAAGTTCAGCTCCGGTTCAGTTCCGGTTTACGAAAATACCGGTTTGAACTGGTTTTAAACTCTAAATTAAGACTATATTTCCGCAATAATTTTAGTAATAGGCACTATTTTAACCGTGAAACGAGAAAACTTCATAGCGTTTTATCATTCGTGCTATCCACTTTTATTTTCAGGTACAAAAAAAACATTTCGCTATTTAATTCCAACAAAACAGTAAAAAAAAAAAAAACTAGATTAACATACAAAACGCTGTGTTTATACGACTAAACATGTATTTGTTTGCCTCAGTCGCATTAATTTTACCTAAATCGAACGATTATCAGTTTGTAGGTCACCTAAAATATCCGTGATTGGTACAGCTTTGCGTCGCACTATTAAAAGTTGAATCCAAGTTGTGCTCTCGAACTTAGTAATTAATCAAAGCGAATAAAATCATGAAATGGACACCTCTTCAACATATATATCTTAAATCTAGTTTACAACATACGTTTCACAATATATGTATATAATAACGACGCAATCGAGCTAAACGCAATGATATTCTCCAAATGTCGCGAAACGTTTAGGACAAGCCCTTGCAATCTACCGTTTATGGAAACACTGAGTGGCAATCACAAGGTTTGCTTTCATGACCAACATTGCGTACACGCAGCACCGTGATTCAAGCGAATAATCATAAATAAAAATGTGATCAAAATTGTTCACTCCGTTCGTACTCAGATAGAATCTGGCCTGAAATGGCGCGTACCCGAGTTAACATTTTCGGCATAGCTTGGCATTTAAGTTTTGTTCTTGACACAATGCTGGTCAATTCGACTAGAAAATAAGCATCATCCTTGCTAATTTGTGATAGTTTGTTAAATATAACAAAAAAAACACAACAAAGTAGTATTTCATACTCTACTCGTCAATGCAGTTCCTTAAAGGGCAACTCCGGTCCATACTTTCGATTTTGAGATTATGACTGTTTTTAGTGCAGTCAGCGTCCCTGAATTGCAAGGTGTAATTTTTATCTCATTCTTGTGCGTAGTTTTAAAGATATCGACGCCTCAAAGTTTTGTTTGGAGCGCGGCCAACAAAACCGAAACTAGCCGCTCGAGGCCCCGGCAACACTGGAAATCAGCCGCTATGTGAACGTGACGTCAGCATCGTTCTCGTTCAACGAATACACAGGCCGAGCGGCACCTACCTCTGTTGCATTAGCCGTCTAAAGATGGTAAGCTGATTTTGTTTTAATTCTGCATACGTGGTAGTTATCCAGCATATGTAGCAAGAGTTAGTGCGTAAACCCAAAAGCTAGCGTCCGGAAAACCCGTGAACTCGTACGGTGCCGTACTCGGCGGCCGCCGCCGTGCGTGCGCTATGCCGTACTCGTCGCTTGTATACCCAAAAGCTAGCGACTGGAAAACGAGTGAACTCGTTCGGTGCCGTACTCGGCGGATGTCGCCGTGTGAGCGGTCTTCCGTACTCGTCACTAGGCCTAAATTGTCATCGGGGCTCCGTGGATGGAGCGGTGTTGCTCCACGCCGCGCTGCCAGTGACGTACAGTACTGGGGGCCCTCTCGCTTTCGCGCTGCGGGTCAGTCTCAGACACGAAGCTTTGAGGCTCTCCGGCGCGGGCCGCGTCGCCCGAACACGTGTGCTGGGATGTACACGTCTGTTTTTTCGTTCTTTCTTCCTCAGGCGTGTAAAAGCCAAAGTCCAAAGTTCACTCGTCGAACAGCGTTCACCCACACCTTCTCCAATTTCCGGTCCGTTTTAAACTTGTGAAAAAGCTCCTCCGTGTTGCGCAGCGGGTTCTTTGAGCAGCCCACAGTGCTACAAGTTGCACTCGGCATTTTTCGAGGAACAGCTGGGCAGTCTTGGGCGCACCGAGTTACTCGCTAAAACGAGTCTTGGAGTCCTCACAAGCAAATAAACAAAAGGCTATACCGAAGCTTCACGGCTACAGATAAAAGCAACGGCTAAACACGCCAATCACAAGCCGAAGTAGCGGTGGTAGCGGCTCAAAGAAGCGCACTCCGCGCAACACCCGGACCGGAGGAAAAAAAGAGAACGATACTGGCGTCACGGCCCAATGTTGCTTTAGCGATCGGCAACCCGCTGGCCGCCCGCTAAGTAGCAGCGGCTCGCAGCGAGTCGCATTTTTATAATCGGCATTAGTTGAAAATGCGGCGTCCCACAGATGTAATATTTTGGCTGGGGTCGTATTTCGTGTCACTACAGCGATACCAGTAATTTATTTCATTTTGAGTTTTGGCCGGAGTTGCGCTTTAATGGGTCACTTACTGGCAGTATGCGTGCGCAATCGTCCTAGTCACGCACCGCGCTCCTGTCTACCCACAGACACATAAAATTGTTGTTCATCCCGTAGAAGAAGCAATAACACTTCTATATGTTTGCTTGTGTCCTGGAGGGCAGTCAATTTACAGCACAAATGTCATGTCACGATAACGCAAGACGAAAGTTACAATAATGTTACGAGGTGAAGTCTGGGCTAAACCCGGCGCAACGGGCCAGGGTGGATGCATTGCATTTTCTGTTCGTCAAACTCGGGGGCCGGAATTATAATGCCTCGAATATGTATCACTAACCGTGGTTGTGCTGCTTTGGTGGATGGCTTTGCTTTGGCTCGTGCAGCTTCCATTCCTTGTGTCCTGGAGGGCAGTCAATTTACAGCACAGATGTCATGTCATGCTAACGCAAGGCGAAAGTTACAATAATGTTGCGAGGTGAAGTACTGGGCTCCTCCACCCGACGCAACTGGCCAGGGTGGTTGCATTGCATTTTCTATTCGTCAAACTCGGGGGCCGGAATTATGAATGCCTGGAATATATATTTGCTAAGCATGGTTGGACTGCTTTTTGGTGGACGGCTGTTATTGGGCCCACGCAGCTTCCATTACTTGTAACCTGGAGGGCAGTCAATTGACAACACAAATGTCACGTCACGGTAGCACAAGACAAAAATAATATGAATGACTAACTTATGGTAAAAATAAACTACGCCCTTCTGAAACGCATCAAATCAGCTCGGCACACACAAAATTGGTTTCGAGGTGAAACAATCAATTGAGCGATGAGCCAAGCAATCGATTATGCGAGCAAAAGTTTACAGGACACAGGAATAAACTAAACAATTTATTTGCTGCTCTAACTTGCAGCTAGCATGCACTTCAAGAGTGTCAGTGAATCTTCACCCCTCAAGGACTATTTAGCACTCATGGAGCACGTCCGGACTGCGAAGGAGTGCAGCGAATGAATCGTCTACTTCATTCCCGCGTCCTATAAACGTTTGCTGTTCATAGTACGCGCCAAATCTGATTATCTAAAGGTTGTGTGCCACCTTCATTTTTCGACACAGCGCGGGATGGTGCACCTCACACGTAGCACAAAAACTATGACTGCTGTATACAGACAGCCACCAACCAAATGGGGCTGATGAAAGTGCTGATGACATTCGCCGCATCAATACTGTAACCCAGTGGTGTCACAAGGGGGGAAGGTGGGGGACGGGGGGGGGAGGGGGGGGGGGGCGAAGCGCCACGGGTGCAGCGCTCAGGGGGGTGTCGCGGGGAGGGGGGGGGGGGCGGTCCACGGCGGGCTATTGCTTCGGGTGCCACTGAGCCTAGTGACGCCACTGCTGTAACCACCTTATTCTCGCATGCTCAATGTTTCGCGATTTAGGTCAAAGCTGTCAGTGTTAAAGCAATTCGCGGGTTCTCATTTTTGCGACGCGGTGGGATTTTAATAAATATATTCCAATGTGTTTTTATTTATCGGAATCGTTCGCGGCACCTATTTTTTGCGAATTTCAGAGGATTCACAAATCTTATGTCCTCGCGGAAATTAAGTCTTTTACAATAGATTCGCGACTTTAGCGACCTATAGGGGGCGCCACCACCAAACAAACATGGCGGCTGGGTCCAGGTCGCGTCGGCTCGGCCGGGCCGACTGAACGGCTGGCGCATTCAATTTAACAGATTTTATTTTGTTTAATGGCCAATTTTATAGGTATTTCAACTGAGACGGTTAAGTGTAGCCGGTGCATACAAACTTGCAGAGCATAGTTTTGTTTTCCCGGTGTTTTTTGTTCTTTTCATGTCAAACTTTCATTTCGGAGGTTTCGTTCAAAACCGAAACTATGGGCTCCGGAGAGACGGTAATAGACTCTATTCAGTTTTGATCATCTAAGGAAGGCGGCGATGACTACAGAATTGTTCCACCAGGAGTAATTTTCAGCTAACTCGCATGCCTCGACCATGCGACTTATCTGTCCGCAAAATCGAGCTTTTGTGCGTATCCGCGTTTAAGAAACAGCTCCAGCCGTCTGTCTGCTCGGTCAACAACCCAGGCTGCAGGAAAGTTACGAAAATTAAGCAAGCGCTTCTTGAGCCAAGGAGCATGTTGACCCGCTGGCGCCCCACTAAGCAGCTGATACTCGTATTTCAATTCAGGTTTTAGTAGCAATCGAGAAGTCATTTTGACGAGCTGGCTATGTAATATATTACGTACTATGTACCCCTAAAGCGATATGAGTATATTCTTCGGGTTGAAATATGAGCTTAGTTGACTAGCTATTAGGTGAACTGCTAAATAAAAGTATATTTGACAGACAGAGAGCTACTACTTAAACTTAGCCAAATGGTTCTAGCCGGTAGCACGGATACGAATGCGGACAAACTGAAGAGAGTCTTCACCAGAGATTCACGCAGAACCTCTGCATTGAACTTGACCTCAAATCCTGAACGGAGAAATAAGTATTTTTTGTGGCCGGTCAACCTGAGCAATGTAGACGTATATTGCTGCTGGCTTCAACGGGGGTATAAAATAAATATTGGAGGCGCGATAGATCATAATGCCGTGACAGCTTCCAACTTTGCCAGACGCGTCCCCCACCTTTTGAAAGCAGATAATTTCCCTCATTCATCATATGCAGCGAGCAGGTTTTCCTGAATCAAGTAATTGCGAAATCAGCCCAACTCCTTCAGTGTGGTCCAAAGACTTTGTCGGCGAAAAGCAGCCAAGATGAATAGCCAACGCACCGATCGGCGTGGGTGGCTCAAACTTGAAGCTAATCGAACACAACCAAACTCGAGAAAAGCTGCTGTCGAACCTTCCCATTCACTTGACTGCAACATTGGTGTTTCCTCCAGTGAAACACCTCGTCTGTCGTCCTCAGTCCACTGTTCTACATCCTTATAAAGAAACCACGGATCGGTTACCAAGTAGTCGTCACTTTGAATGTGATTCGAGACAGACAAGAAACCAAAACGTTTTCCGTGATTCCTCCCCATACAAGAAATCGAAAGCACGCGACCGTGTGTTGTGGAGTAAACGGGCTTTCAAACACGTGATGGAAGGAAACAATCTACTGAGGCTTCACCACACTAATGAACACTCAGGCAAACTTAAGAAATTATCGGACGTTCGTCAACTTACATTGTTCACCACCGCGCCGACAACACGTGTCCGCGAAAGCCACCAGAGACGCGGAGGGGCGCGGAGCGACCTGGTCCGGCTGGTTCCCGGTTTTCCTGCTGGGTGGCGTCCGTTTTGCTGAAGTCGCGAATAGAGCTTACCGTGCTTCGTTGCCGCTGTGGCGTGGGCTCCTTGCGCAAGGAAAGTGAGGGACTGGCGTCTTTCCTCAGACGCGGGAACTTCATGCTTTCACCCAGACTCCGGCTGACGTGAAGGTGGTACTCAAAGTCCTCTGGTCGGAAAGGCAGCGAACGAAGCCTGACACCGCTGTCCACAGCTCTACACAAGACGACGGCGCGCAACCAAATGCTGCGCATTGCTGCATCAGTCGGCAGTTTATGCAAACTAACATCGCCCGATCGATCACACGTCTTTAGCCGACCTTTCGCGCAGCCTACTACTGCACATAAACGCGGCATGAATGATGAGACGCCAGTTCGCAAAGCGAACACGAGATGACACACGAAACCAAAACCAAAAGACCGCCCCCTCCCCCCCCCCCCCCCCCGCGCTTGAGCCTCTTTTTTTTTTTTTTTCATGGTTGCTCAATGCTTGTTACGCGCCCGACGTAGCAGTGCGGGATGCGTTCAACCAGTGACAAACGGAGGCATCGCTTCAGATTATGCTTATATACACGGTATGAAACCTAGTAATTCCCCACTACAACTTTAAACGATTATCCAATGTTCAAATGAACTTTTTCCATCACATCTCACCACCGAAATTGAAACCAAGAGCGCGTCATTCGTTTGAACCAATCGTCTGACGAGGAGCCCGTTGTCGTCATGTTTCGACGGCACACTTTAGTTCACAGTTTCGCCGCCGCTTCGGCGGGGTCTCAGGCATCGTTCCAGGCGCGATTATTACCACGCCTGTTTGCTTGATTGGTGCAGCACCCAAACTTCCTTTTGGGCTAGAACTTGGTCAACAGTGTCTGAGACGTGCCTGACACCCATTTCAATCGTAAAATAAAACTTCGAAACTGCCTCCATGGTCCCTTGAAGACTGCATACATGTAGGAATGCTTTCGCATTCCTACACGTAGCGCATTCCTACAAGCAGCGCGCAACGTCTTCCTTTCGCACACTGCGCTCCAGCTGTGACATCAAGCACCCTTACTGCGCAGGCGCGGCGAACCTCGTCGGCTTCACGACGGCTTCTGTGACGAAAGATGGCATTGCTGTGCTTTTCTTTGTGTTTTATTTCTGAGGAACGTCCGCTTTGACCTTGAGAGCACCCGCCAGCTTTCGTGAAGAAGCATCCGCGTTGCTGTGCTTTTTTGTGTGTTATATTGGGAATGGGAATTTAGGTGCCGTTTCGCTCAGCCAATGGGAATTTATGTGCCGTTTCGATGAGTCAAATGATTTCAGGAGACGTTTTTGGCTGCTACAGACAACGGCCACAGACAATGCCGGCTTCGCTCCGTCAGACAGTTAATGCTTTCGTATTAATATGTTTCAGGAACAGATAGTTATGTAAAGCAGCTTGAAACTCAGAAATTTGTTTCAGGCTCTCCCATATCACTTATAGACATGCCGATATAGGATAAAAACGCCAGAAAAGATTTGCAGAGCATATTTCAGATAGTTTGGGGGTGCATTTACTTATCATCTTTAAGTTGATTGACACTTTGTTTATATTTTCAACCCGAACCGAACCGAAACCGGAACTTTTGGTTACGGTTTCGAATCGGTTCGGTTCCGGTTCGACACTCTGGCGTACACCTAGATTCTCGGCGTTCTCCTACATGCTTGGGTAATTTAGCAATCGGTCTATACGCCGAGAAACTGAGAGAGAGGTGGAGACGAGAGCGCGCGGGGACGTCAGAACGCCGAGCTCTGATTCGAACGATTAGGGGGTAGATGTAACACTAGCTGCCTTTTTCTTCACTGCAGTCGTCGAACGCGTCAGCACACCGAGCGCCGGTATCCGGCGTTTGACTCTGGCATTCGAACCCGTTCGACGAGTGCACAGGAGACAAAGGCAGCTAGCTTGAGGCCCTACCCACTAATCATTCGAACCAGAGCTCGGCATTCTGACGTTGCCGCGCGCTCTCGTCTCCTACGCTCCCTCACTTTCTCGGCGCATTAACCAACCAGCAAGGAGAAAGTGGGAAGCTATAGGGAGTATTCACTGGCGGCCATAGCTGTGTGCTCGGCTGCGGAGCGCGTGCTGAACGCGAGCTTCCACAGTTCTTTCGCCACGTGCATTCCGCACCACCAAGATTGCCGGTCTTGGCAGCCTATTAATGCGAGCTCGTTCTGAGCATGCGCTCTAAACAGTGACCTCAAATATGGCGGCCAGTGAATACCTCCTATAGGTTCACGAGCTGAGTACGCGCGTCTTATCTCTTTCAAAATGCGAAGTAAAGAAACAACAAAAAAAAGGGTTTTGACGAACGCCCGCGGCCGTGTCATTTTGTTTTTTTTTTTTATTTTTTCCTTTACATCTGTTAACTCCTGCAGATGCCAGCACGTGCTGCGCGTGTAACTAAACTCGCAGCACTCTCCTTGGTGGTTGGGTAATTTAACGAAAGGTATGTTACCTGAATGTAAGGACACAAACGAGCTGGTGAATATTAACCATGGCAAAAGCCTCGAGACTCCGGTAAAACAGACACAGACACTATAAAGTTTCTCAATAGACCTTTTGCCGAACTACACAAGCTTCAAAAAGAACGCCGGGAACGTAGGTACTGGTAGGTACACGCGCTGCACGCGCTGGCGTCTTCAGCTCTAAATGTTGAAAAGAAAAAATATATAAAAGAAATGGCACTTCGCACGCGAATTCCACAGACGCTTTATTTTGGTTATTTACTTTGAATATTTTCTATATACTTCGTCTCACCTTAGCATGGACTAACTGCGAAGGCTGTGCAAGCGCGAGCGGCTACCTTGACTGGAGCACTCGCTGCACGAGCGCTCGTGCAGCCACCGAGGCTTCATCCAAAGCAACTGGCTCGCGCTTTTAGCAAGCACGGGTAACAATAGTCCATGCTAGGTTGAGACGAAGTATAGGGAAGGAGAGCACGTTCAACGTGTTTACCTACGCTCCCAACATTCCCTTCGATGCTTGGGTAATTTAGCAGGAGGTCTATGCACTCGAAATCTCAAATAAGACCTTGTAATTTATTTTTTCATTTTTGCCCGGAGTCTCGTTTTTTTTCCCCCGTCTATTACCTGTCGAAATTCCTAACTGCATTAAAGGGATGCTGAAACAAACACTTCAATGGACATAATAAGCGGCGCACGATCTTTCCCCGAGTCAGCAGCCGCTTGTGTGCGCGAGTACACCCTTGAGCGATATGAAAGCGAACAGCCCTCTTCTGGTTTTTGACGCTCCTGCAAGTTTTGGAACAAGCTCTGTTCCAGAAGAGGGCTAGAACGCAAACTTTAGACCCCAAGCCACGTACCATTTGAGACTTTGAGAGTTAATATAGCTTTAGGGAGACGTAAAACAGGCAAGAAACCAGGTAAGGCGTTCACCTTCACATCGCCGGCGGGTGTACACCGGCGGCTGCTGTTACCGGCAAGGTTTTCGGTAAAAACAGTTGGCAGAGCCCTCTGAGGCAAATCATACGCTATAAATATTTGTAAAAAAGTTTAATTTGTTTTGATATATTTAAGTTTAGGGGAAGCTTCCAAGGGGAAATTTACGTAACAAAATTTTTATTTTGTTTATTTATTTATTTATTTTATTTTATTTTACGTGCCCAAAAACCAACCATGCAGGTCTCCTCTTTGGTGCGCAAATATATAAATATGAACAGAAAAAAAACAGACAAACACAATTGCAGCTTTCAAACCCAAAGCAACAACCACGCAATATTTAAAGTTCGGCAACAAGCACTTTCACTTGGTTCATGAACTTCTTAATGTCACTGTATATATCAAGTTCGGCATTTTAATATTGATAAACAAAGATTGCCTCCGTGACAGAGGAGATGGTTTACAGATGATGTGAATGCTGAAAGTACTGCGGGTCCTACTGGAACGTGGAACGAAAAATGAATGGCGAATCGCCCTGTGATTGTGTTGCTACGTGATACGTTCTTGGTTTATCGCTAGCAACATCCAGGCAGCTCTTCTCGATCTGTGCCTCCAGGTGTCTCCGCTCCTCCCCTGCCGATTGACTGCACCCACTCCTCCCCAGTCCCCACCCCATAGACCTTCCCCGTCAGGTCGGCCAGGGTACACAGGGTATACGGGAAATGAGGGGCTGCGGCCGGTCAAGTGTCAATGTTCACGCTAAGTTTAGAGGCTAAACTGAATTTATGTGTAGGTCATGTGACGTCAATATTTCCCGCTAAATCTAGCGGGGAAACTGCATTGGAGCCTAGGTCACGTGACATCATGTCACGTGACGTAAATTTTTTCTCGAAATTTAGCGGGGAAACTGAATGTGCGTATAGGTCACGTGACATGAAGGCATATGACATCATTTACCTGATTAAATGTAACGGGGAAACTGAATTGGCGTTGAGGTCTGTGGGAGCCTCTGGCTCCCTTTCCCTGATCTGGCCTTCGGGCCGCGGGCGCGACGTCGGGAGCCACCTGGCTTCCGACCGGAGCGTGCCTTATCATGGCAAGGAGAGGCAGCCATCTTGGTTGTCTACTCTCGCCACTCCTCCGCCCGCGTCCCCCCCCGTTGGGGGGGGATGTAGGGAACTTCCCTCTGGCGGGCTCGCCCACCTCCCGGAAACGAGGCTGGAGCCGCCAACGAGGGAAAGGGAGAAGGAGCGTGTCCTCTGGCCGCTCGGAGAAGGGACGGTTCTGCGGGACTTGAAACTGTTCGGACGTGCGGCCACGCACTCGGCTGCCCCACCTCCGTCCAGGCTCTCGGGAAAGTGCGGCAAGGTAAGGACACCCTCCCCCTTGCCGTTACTAGTCTTTTTATCTTTGTATTTAACCGGAGACAATAAACCCCGGGTGTCCCTCTATTCTGCGTGTCCGTGTACTCCCTTCGTGAGTCCCGGCTAGCGGGTGCAGCCAGCAGTCGAACCCGTCGTAGCGGTGACTCTGATCCGCTGCGGGGTGGTGGTTTCGCGGTCGGCCTCCTATCCGGACGCCTCTGGGGACCGGTGCTCAAAGGGGAAATCCGATGCCCGTCCCACCGCGCGGCCGACGGCTATCAACGAGGGCGGTCGCCGCGCCGGGTTCTGCCAACACCATGCCAACAACGATGATCCCGGTATCCAACAGCGTTTATTGAGTACCAGGGGTCCCCAACACGACACTGCGGTCAAGCGAGCCGTGGACACAGTGTGCCCGCTGCGCCCGCCGACCTGAGAGCCAAAGGGGTAATTGCGAGCGGAGTCATCGCCGGTCGGACGAGCTCACACCGCTACCCGTCGTCGCAGGAGTTCGGGGCCAGGGCTCTCGGCAGCCGGACGTCCACAGGTAGTGGGGACGCCGACTGTCAGAGCCAGGGGAATCACTATAGCGTGGAGTCATCGCCGGTCGGACGAGCTCGCGCCGCGACTCGACCCGTTGCCCGGAGTCCAATCCAGGACTCCCCGGCCACACGACCGTCCACTCGGAGGGCAGGCCCGACTCTCCCTCGCGCGATCTTGCTGTTCCCTCGAAATCGGGGAGACGCGTGGAGGAGTGCGAGAGAGTACGTCAACATCGTGACGTGCTCTCTCCGACACGATACGGAACAAGCCGGCTCGAAGCCAGACAACACCGGCCGGCGCGTCCGCGGCTTACGCCTTCTCGGGGGAGGGGAACCAGTGGCTTCCACAGGTCGTGTGACGTCAATTTTCCCGTAAACCATGGGTGGAGACTAAATTTGCGTATAGGTCACGTGACACGAAGTTGTGCGACATCATTTATGCCGTTGAATATAAGACGGGAAACAAAATTGGTGTTGAGGTCACGTGACTTCAATTTTTCCGCTAAATCTAGCAGGGAAACTGAAGTCATGGGACACCACAAACCACGGCTTCACAAAGTGCGGCTTCACGAAATCGGGGGCACTTAGCCAAAGAACGTTTCACGTTAATAAATTGACATCCACCTGAAGGAGCGCAACTCGGGCCCTCTAGCTAGGCGACTGGTGTGCTGTTGTAAGATGCCGTTCTGGTGCTCCACGCGATATTCATCATCGACCCCAAAGGCGTCGTTCGACAGATCACCGTCAACGACTCGCACTTCGAAAGATCGGTGAACGAAATGCCGGTGCTCGTCAAAGCGTTTCAGGTCGCGGGGAAGCACGGCCAAGTGTGTCCCACCGGTTGGCAGCCCGTATCACCAACCATGAAGCCGGACCCGAAGAAGTTACCGTCCTGGGCCTCTAAACTCGTCAAACACAAAGTTGGGGCCAAAATTGAAGGGACGCACAGATTGGCCTATCACGATGGTGACTTCGCACTTTCTGCGCCGACGTCCAACCGGCGCGCTCCGCGAACTTTCGGCTCCAACGGCTCCAACTTTGTGTGTGACGAATTCAGGACCCCTGGGTAATTAAAAAAAAAAAACAATTGAGGCGCGTCACGACAGCCACGACTATTGACGGACTGAACCAAGCAATTCCGTAGCGCCGACATTTTTGCGTCACCAGTGAAGGTCAACGCTGCACACAGATTCCATAGGAGTGCTGCGTCAGCGCTCGTCTCCGAGTCAAGTTGGAGCCGAATGTTGACGCAATCGTCGTGTATACATGCCGCGAACTTTTTTTGATCCGAAGCTTCGATGATCAAATCAAGCGGTTCGAAAGGTTCGAAAGATTTCGAATTTTCGAACTTTTCATATAAAAAAATTCGACGGAAGTCGAATTTTCGAAATTGTTAAACTAAGAGGTTCGACGCTTTTCAAAATTTGGAACTTTGCACGTTCAGAGATGCAATGTTTTTCGAACCTTCTAACTTATTACGCTAAAACGTTCGATCCTTTTCGAACTTTCGAACTTATTACGCTGCGAAATTTGATGCTTGTCGAATTTTCGAACTTGATAAACTAAAAAATTTGATGATTTTTGAACTTTTGAACTTATTTATTTAAAGAATTCGAAAATTTTCGAACTTTCGAATCCTGAAAAATCAAAAGTTCAACGAACTTCAAACTTTTAGAGGAAAAGTTAGTAGTTCGTCGAACTTCGAAAGACCGGCGGGCGGTTTCATTCGGATTCAAACAATGAAGTACATTCGTAATTTTTTTTTTCCGCATTTTTACTTGCGGTGTCGCATTTCTTGCGAAAGACAATGCCGTTTATTTCAATGCTCTGGCATGCTTAGTTTTAAAGAAATAAAATCCCGAAGGAGCGAGGAAGGACGACGGGTTTTTAACACGTTTGTGCCATGTTCGAAGAGCGCTATAGCCGAAACTATTTGTGGTAGAGATGTTAAAATGTTTAAGAATTATCTATGTATAAGGAGTATTCACTGGGCGCCATATTTGTGGGTGATCTCTAGAGCGCATGCTCTAAACGAGCCCACATTCATAGGCTGCTAAGACCGGCAATCTTGAGGGTGCGGAATGCACGTTACAAAAGAACTGTGGAAGCTCGCCATCAGCACGCGCTCAGCAGTCATGCACACAGCTATGGCCGCCAGTGAATACTTCCTATTGGCGACGTGAGTGATAGAAAGCGTCGCTGTGATCGGCCTTACACGATTGGCCAAATGCTGACTATGACGTCAGCAAAGGGTTTCCCATCGACGGAAATAAGAGGAATGGAAGAACTTCAATTTTGACGGTGTTGGCAATGTTGGTTTGGGAGTCCTATGGTTTCAAGCTTCCACCATGCTCTCTACAAACACCTTCAAACTTGTTGTTCACAAGGTAATGACGTCACGAAAGGTAACCATAGGAAGGCGCCACCAAAACATCTCGCCGCGAATAGCCTACGTAGCCTATGTATAGCCTACGTGTATGGCCTCGAATTTCAA
The DNA here is from genome assembly GCA_013358835.2 of Ixodes persulcatus. Classification (NCBI taxonomy): domain Eukaryota; kingdom Metazoa; phylum Arthropoda; class Arachnida; order Ixodida; family Ixodidae; genus Ixodes; species Ixodes persulcatus. The sequence continues at coordinate 1,019,578 of JABSTQ010010663.1, read as the reverse complement.
GTTAGGAAAGTTCGAAAAGTTCTTATTTCTCGAACCTCAAGTAAAACAATATTCGAAATAATCGAACCCGTACTTTTAGAAACCATGAAAGCTTCGAACGTTTCGAATTCGAAACTCCACGGTCTGTGAAATTTGCGAACGTTTCGAATTCGAACCTTGGTACGGTCGAAAATATCAAAATCTTTCGAATTTGAACCTCAATTCGGTTCGAAAATATCGAAACCTTTCGAATTCGAACCTAGGGTGGTTCGCGGCATCCCTAGTCGTGAACAATCTGTGCCCAGTGCAGGCCTTCGCTGATGACAAAATCTCTATCAGCACTACGGTTTTCTTTTCCAGGATTTGTTGACTGACCATGCGGCTGGGACGCCGAGAGAGAGAGAGAGGGAGCAATAGCCCAATAGCGCGCCTAGCTGCAGACGACGTGGTTGTGCGAAATGGCAAGTCGTCGTCCTCGAAATATTTTCAACGCCAACAAAGGAAGGAGGACAACGGATGGGGCGGAGGCACCACCTCCTGGATAACACATCCGTAGTGTCGATAGAGACTTCGTCATCAGCGAAGGCCAACGCTGGACACAGATTCGACACGACGATTGCGTCAACATTCGGCTCAAACTTGACCCGAAGCCGAGCGCTGTCGGAACGCTCGTTTTAAATCTGTATCCAGCGTTGGCCTTCTCTGATGACGCCATCTCATTGAGCACCACGGCTTTGTTTTCTAGGAGGTGTTGCACGGCGCCTCCTCCTCTTTGATTCCACGCCATCTGTGCCCGTGATTTTGCCGAAAATGAAAGGGCTCGTTTTGACAAAACCCCTGTGGTGTCTGTCAGTCTGTCAGCGCCGGAGAGAGGGGGAGAGGTTGATGCGTGCGAACGTCAGTGCTTCGGACGCGTATATCCATTTCGCCGAGAGCACAGAGCCGCGAGGAGTAAAAAGAGAGAGAGAGAGGAGGAAAGGGGAAGAAAGGCCGCCGTGATTGGCCCTTGTAGTCACGTGGTACGCGCCCGGCTGTTCTGGCCGTCACCCCCCGCAAGCCTCGCCCGCGAGCAGACGCCGCCGGCGCCTTTGGGCTGCTGTGGCTGCCACGCCGGCCCCGCCGAAGTCAAAGGTACGCTGCGAGTGTGTAATCCACAAAACTGAAAATTTAGAAGTGAGATCGACGCTCCCACAGTAGACAACACGCCCGTGACTCCCAATGTACAACCAGCGAACCTAGGCAGAGCACGGGAGGCACTCACTTGATCGAATGTCATTTTAGCGAACGCCCACGTTTCACCGAATGACACTTTAGCGAATAGTCGGACGCCGCGAAGCGGCGTTTTCGGGTGGGCCAAATGGTTTACATTTTTGTAATGAGCCGACACTGACTGTCGCCGCGAAGCGGCGTAAGCGCTGCGCGGCGGATGGGTTAACGCGCAGCCCCGTTATTCGCTAAAACGTTAATTCGCTCAAATGTCGCTGTTCGCTAAAATGTCATTCGCTCATGTGATATGGACCCAAATTTTCAGTTTTGTGGATTACATACTTGCAGCGTACCTCTGAATTCGGCGGGGCCGGCGTGGCAGTCACAGCAGCCCAAAGGCGCCGGCGGCGTCTGCTCGCGGGCGAGGCTTGCGGGGGGTGACGGCCAGAACAGCCGGGCGCGTACCACGTGACTACAAGGGTTAGTTTTCTTCAGTTATTCGTTGCCTCATCAAATGTCATTCGTGACATTTGTAATGGGAGTGCGAGTACCGTATTTTATGCCCCTGAAACGTCCAAGATCTGTCAGGCTGGATCCTTGTTAAGTGTCGGAAAGCTAACCCCGTCAACGAACCCGAAACCCGAACCAGCCGCCCCACCCAAGGACAGACTCGTGAGTTTGGCCTTCTATCCGAGAAGCCGAACACCAACACGAGTAAAATGTCCCAGCAGAACTCGGCCGCTCCTTCCATCGTCTACCTGCCCGTCGCTCCTCGCATGCCGACGCCCCTCCACGGCGAAATTCACGAGGACGTCGAGGACTGGACCCAACACTACGAGCGCCTGGCACGCCACAACGGATGGACCGCTGCGCAGTACCAGCAAAATATCTTCTTTTCGCTGGACGGTACTTTGAGGCACTGGTTCGAGAACCACGAGGCTTCGCTTACTTCCTGTGACATCTGCATGGCTGAGTTGAAGCGGACTTCACGAGCCAACACCGACATCAGCGGGCGAAGGATCTTCTTCAATCAAAGATTCAGGCCCTTAAAGGGATACTGAACCGAAATTTAGATTTCGCAAAATAAAGCCGCAGAAGCGTTGAACGGGACGCTACGAACTCCAAAACATCACTCATACATCGATATCTCAAACGGATGGCCGTACTTTTGGACAAGAAGGGCGCGATGAAGCGAGGTCTCTGACGTCACTGTCCTCCGGGAGAATTTGAGAATGAGGGGAATCGGCCTCGCTTCTCTCCTCCTCGCTTCGGTTCACCAGCTCGACGAGACGTAGCGAGGAGCAGAGAGAATAGGTAGGAATCGTGACGTGCCTTGTCTCGTCGGCCTCGTCGGCCGTGTTCAATCGCAAACTTCTTTTCCACAAATACGGCGATCCGTTTGAGATATCGCTGTAGGAGTGATGTTTTTGGGTTTTGCAGCGTCCCGCCTATCCGTTCAGCCCTGTTTTGTGAGCTCGAAATTTCAGTTCAGTATCCCTTTAAAGAAAGTGCAACGCAGCACTCGTTTCCAATGTGTCCTGTGTGGGCCTTCGCTTTTGTCGCGAAAATGTCAGCACTACGGCCTTGTCTTTTAGGCGGTGTTGGCGGCGGCAAGGAGAAGAATGAAAGCCTGGCGATGCTACCACTTTCTACCCGCGATGACGTATAGTTTCTGCGTACGGATCCTACCGGAGTTTGCCCGGCTGTACAAAAGTTGTTTGTATGACACGGAAGGCAACAGTCGCCACAATTACCTCTCTGCGGCACAAAAAAAAAAAAAAAAAAATAATAAAACGTTCTGTGTAAATGTCAAGCGTTTAAGTGAGATGCAATAAAAATTAATATGTAATTGACGTGGCCCCGTCGAAAAGGAATGGTTAAGGAAACAACAAATGTGTGGAAATGTTGTCTTTTATCCCGTTGTTTTAAAAAAAGGTAGACATTTATGAACTAACCTCAATGAAGCATATAAAATTTAAGTGACGGAATATCCTATCTTCCCAAGAAGAAGGGACGAGTATGTCGGTCACGTCTGAAAAGACCAAACATCAATGCACAACGTAAAATTTCGGTCACAAGGACGCAGCCCAACAGGATGGTTCAGGCATTTGCATTGATGTCCAACCGACTGCCTTCGTATACCGTCATGAAAGCTTACGACTAAACAGCCGCGATGTAAACTGAGAACCAGGTAAGGCGTCACAGTGGAACGCAGTCGGTCGTACTGAAACACACTTAATCAGCGTTAAAGTGCGATTCACACACTCGCGTCGACTGCGACCGGATGCGACTGTAACGGCTTGCGACGTACGGGCTGCTATGGCATGCAGCTGCGTCGGCTCCAACAAAACAGGGTAAAAAACGGTTTTGTTCGGGCCCACGCAGCTGTTGCTTTAACGCGACCACTAGGAGGCAGGAGAGCACGCTGGAGGGACGTAGTGTTGAAGGACTATTGGCCACGTGACCGATCGAAAGCGTCGCGGTGGTCGGCCCTCCACGATTGGCCAAATGCTGGCTTTGACGTCAGCAAAGGATTCCTCACCGACGGAAATAAGAGTAGTGTGAGAACTTCGATTGTGACGGTGTTGGCAGTATTGATTAAAAGCGCAATGATTTCCAGCTTCCACAATGCGAATTTCAAACACCATCTAACTTGTTGTTTACAGGGTAATGACGTCACGAGAGGTAACCATAGGAGGGCACCAACCAAACATCTCGCCGCTAATCGCCCCTGGCGGATTGAGAAAGGCAGGACCTGGCTTATTGCGCTCACGCTTCTCGATTTGTGATTGGGTCTTTGGCATTCTGATCAGGTAATGTCGCATTCTGATTGACCACGAAGTGATAATAAAATGCCGGGAATTAGCCACGCCCTGCGACTCTTACGATTTCAGTGACTACAAGTTAAGGTCCCAACTAACAAACAGACAGCAATGGTTGAAACGTGTAGCGAGACGATACCGTCTTGATTGATTGTTATATTGCACTTAAATGCAAAGGTGCAAGCGGGCTGGACAAGAACGACGAAGGTAATCCCTGGAGAAGGAGAAAAAAGGGAGACAAAGGACTAACACAAATCTCCAAACACAGCTAGGTGAGTGGTGCACGACCGAAAAAATCCGCCTGTTCCGGGCATCGAACCCGGGACCTCTCTATTTCCGGTGGAGCGCTCTACCAACTGAGCTAACCAGGGTTAGACGTCAGTAGAGCAGACATTTTTTATCAGCTGCCACTTGTCTAACGCCAACAAAGGTGAAAGGCTTGCATCTTAAGGTTATTATTATAATGTACTTAAAAGCAGAGGTGCAAGCGAGCTGGACAAGAATGACGAAAGTAATCCCTGGAGAAGAAGAAAAAGGGGGACAAAGGACAAACACAAATCTCCAAACACAGCTAGGTGAGTGGTTAAAATGCAAGCCTTTCACCCTTGTTGGGGTTAGGCTGGTGGCAGGCTGATAAAATCTGTCTGCTGTACTGACGTCTAACCCCTGGTTAGCTCAGTTGGTAGAGCACTCCACCGGAAATGGAGAGGTCCCGGATTCGATACCCGGACCAGGCGGATTTTTTTCGGGCGCGCACCAGTCACCTAGCTGTGTTTCTAGATTTGTGTTTGTCCTTTGTCCCCCTTTTTCCCCTTCTTCAGAGATTACTTTCGTCATTGATTGACTGATTTCCGTGCAAAAGGTCGGCTGCTTCGAAGCCCAGTGTGATTTCGAAGTGCCGTGGGTGCAGCATACTAAATACTTTTTTTTGCCGACATTTATATACCGCTTTATTTTTCAAAACTGTGCGCACTTTGATAGCTGCTACGTGAGTTATCCGAGGCTGCCATACCTTGGGCATGCATGCACTTTGAGCGAGCATTGGAGGCGAGTGCTCACTCGGCGTTCGGCGCGTACTCAGGCCCACGTGCGTCGGACACACGAGTACTGCCTACGGCTCGACGTGAACTCGGATTTAATCACGCGCTTTGCGCGAAGCGATGCCCGGAATATGGAGACCGCCAGTGTTGCTCGGTGAAATTCTGTATGGGGTTTATTCCTATTTGGGGTGAAAGTAATTTTAGATTGGGATGTGTCCCGCCAAAATAGAAGTATCCGCGGGCCACATGCATGGAACCCCCCCCCCCCCCCCCCATAGACGGACTATGATATCGACTGAAGTACTATTATTTTTTCCCTTTATATTCATTTTGGAGAATCGTTTCTTATAAAACCAACCTGTTACGTGTAGATAGAAGAAGAGAATGTACTTTATTAAACAATACAAATTAACTGTACAAAATGTCCATGGCTTGGTTGATCAATGCCGTTTGATCTTGTAGTTGCTCCAACCCAAGCCAGGCACACCAGGAAGTGAGGGGGGGGGGGGATAGAAAGGAATGGGGTTAGATAGAGCGACCGGGCACTGTATAAGGCAATATTATAGACTGGCGTATAGGGAGAAACACTTAGGGCAGGAGGGATCGGAACGGCGCCGAGAGTGGTAGAGCCTAGTAGGAGTTAGAAGGGTACTTTTTGGATCTTTCTAGGAATGTGGGTTTGCGTTACATCAAGGTTAAGGTGGGGTCAAGGTAGGCATTGCTGAAAGTTACGGAGCTGTTTGCAGTGAGATTTGATTGAGCGTTTGCAGATTAAAGCCTCGTCACTTGTCAGGGGGCAAGGCCAGGGAATCACAGGTGACCGGATGTGCATTTTGCGGCCGAGTTGATGAATCAGTTCAATACCTGCCATCCCCGCATGTCCCGGGACCCACCGGATGGTGACCAGGATAGGTGAAATGGTTGTAGAGCCGCCTAGTGGTCTGCTCGGAGATCAGGGGGGATTTTGCGCTGCTGCAAGGCGCACATGACAACCTGGGAGTCCGTATAGATCGCATAATCTGATGTGCAAAGCAGTTAGACAAAATCTTGTATTTCATGTATGATGGGAGCTAATTCTAGTGTGATGACATGGGGGGGGGGGGTATTATATGGACCGCTGGTGTGAACCTGGGGGGTTGGGCGTTGTGTTGTGTGAATTGCCTATGCCGCAGTTCCGGTGGCTCCTGTCTTGGAGACGGACGCATCAGAATAAGCTATGATTTGTGTGTGAAGGGATGGGTTGAGATGGCTAGTTTGCGCCCTCCTGCGTCCGTCTTTTATGTCCGGGGACATGTGGCGAGGTACAAGGGCAAAGCGCAGGTTTGAGGATAGGGGTTGGGTAGCTATATGTAAAGGGGTGTCAATGGGGGAAAGTCCTGCCTGCTCCAGGATCCCCCTACCTTGCGGTTTTCCTGAGAGGCGGGCAATTTGTCGATCCTGATGTAGGTGCAGAAGAGTATTGAGGGGGAGAATTAGTCCCGTGTCGTTGAGTTTTTGGTTGGAGGTGGAGATAGAATGTTTTAGGAAAGCCTTGTATAGTGTGTTCAATGCTGATGAGAGTTTGGAGAGTTGTAGCGCAAGTGTAAAATATGCTGTAGAATAGATAATCGTATTGAGAGCTAATGCATGAACTAGTTGGCTCACTTCCCTATTGAAAAACCTGGCAAAAACTTCCAGTGACATTCGGTGGAAACGGGTTAATTTCCACTCATTTTCACCAGAAACCAGCGTAGTTTACCAGTTTTTTGGTGGAAATATTACCGGCCGCCACTTCCAGTAACCAGATTTCGCTGGACCTTTCACCGGAGTCACTTATGGTTAAAATCCGGCAAAAACGTCCAGTGACATTCGGCGGAAACGGGTTAATTTCCACTCATTTCCACTAGAAACCAGCGTAGCCACTTACGCTGGAAGTTTACCAGAACCACTTTCGATTACCCGCCGCTGGAATCCTACCGGAAGCCACTCTCGTTTGCCGGACACCGAACATCCCTGGAAGCCGACGCAAGGAGAACTGCTAAAGTCAAGGAGGCCAAGACGAGCAGGGGGACAGAGTTTGTAAAGGCGGCCGCCAATGCAGCGGCATTCTCGTGAGTGCGTGCTTTAGCTCGAAACGACGTTGCAATTCTGCAAGAAGTGCGTGCAGCGAACTGTTTTGACGATCCAAAAAGGTGGGCAGCGATCACCGGCAACTTGATATTTGCGACAGGCAAAAGTCTGGGCCAGAGGAGGTACGAGACCACTCGAGCGGCATTCTCGTGAGTTCGAGTTTTAGCTCGGGACGACGTTGCAATCCTCAAGAAGTACGTGCAGTGAACTGTTTTGACGATCCAAAAAGGTGGGCACTTTCACCCCTTTTCATCCAAAACCAGTTTACCATGTCTTTGGTAGATTATTTGCCGGCAAACAGATTTCGCTGGAATGTCACCGGCAGCCACTTTCATATACCAGACGACCCGGATTTCCTAGAAACCTTACCCGAAACGGGTGACTCGCTTCTCTGTTTACCGACCTTCACTCGAAGCCGACGCGAGGGGAGGGGGAAGCCGAGACGGGCCGGGGACTTGGTGTGCAATTATGGTGCCTCGCACCAAGGACGAGTCCCCAGGCACTCTCTCTCTCTCGCATTGGGTTCGTGGGGAAAATGGGAAAGGGTCGTTTTGCTGACTTTTTTTTTTTTTTAAGAAAGCCGGTTTCTTTGTCCGTCAACGAGCAACGGCGGGCCAGGAACGAACGCTCAGTCTCGCTTCTCGTTCCATGTGTGCGGCCTGTATCTTCCAAAGCAGCTGGGTGTGCAGATGGAAAGAATATATTTTTCAGTGACCTGTTTCTTACGCCTCTGTCCGTCCGCCTTCAGAAGCATCCCGCGAGCGAAAAAGACTGTGCACAAGATTTCTCAACGTCGGCGGATGTTCGTTTCGCGCGGTCGTGGTTTTCGCGAAGCGCGCTACTGACGCCTGGTGCACCCGCGGCGACGGCGTCAGGGACGACATCGTGAGTGTGCCCAGGATTTCTCAAGGGAGGCGGATGTTCGCTCCGCGCGGTCGTGGTTTTCGCTAAGCGTGCTACAGACATGTACACGTTACCCAAAAAAAGTAACTAAATACCGTTACTCGTTACTTGCTCAAAAAGTAACTAAATACGTTACTCGTTACCGATTCTCAAAAGGAACGCGTGAGTTACCTGAAAAGTAACGAGTTACTTTTCACGTTACTTTCAGGACCGAATGCACGACTGTTTTTGTTTCATGGTTTATTGTTTTCCTTTTAGTATCGTTGCACTTACGCAGCAGCTGCTGTCGAAGTTTTCATCAGTTATGTTTCCCCGCTTCCTTGAAAATACATCTCTGGCGGCGCTGAAGCGTCGTTCTACTGACGCGCTCAAAGGAACGGCAGTGTTGTGTTTCAGGAAAAGCTGGTGAATCTTCGGGAACTGCGCCTTCATTGAGGACAGCGGGTAATGGGTTATGTGCCTTCCCGTGTTTGCAACCTCCGGGTTTACAATCGGTCCGTGCCCGGTTCTAGAAAGTTCAACCAACGAATCTGATTGTGCTCGCTTGGTGAAGGACATTCCAGCTGTAGAGTTCAGTACAGCAACGTTTATCGCTGGAAACGTCAGTCGAACTGTTCGACTGACGTGTTCAGCTCCTGCGGTGGCAAGCACAATCTGTACTCGACGTGCCGGCAAAAGATTCCACCTGTATTGTCATACTGTTTATTTGTTTTTCGAGTTGCCCATCTGCCTTTGTCGCATTAGACGCATGCTCAGGCTAGAGCAAAAACAAGGCCGTTTAAGCGGTGTTGTACACGTTACTCCTCAAAAGTAACGAGATACCGTTACTCGTTACTTGGCCTTCAAAGTAACTAAATACCGTTACTCGTTCCTTTTCTAAAAAAGTAACTAAATACGTTACTCGTTACCGAAAATAGTAACTAGGTACAAGTAACTCGTTACTTGTAACGCGTTACGTACATGTCTGCGTGCTACTGACGCCTGGTGCACCCGCGGCGACGGCATCAGGGACTACATCGTGAGTGTGCCCGGGATTTCTCAACGGCGGCGGATGTTCGTTCCGCGCGGTCGTGGTTTTCGCTAAGCGTGCTACTGACGCCTGGTGCACCCGCGGCGACGGCATCAGGGACGACATCGTGAGTGTGCCCGGGATTTCTCAACGGCGGCGGATGTTCGCTCAGCGCGTTCGTGGTTTTCGCTAAACGTGCTGCTGACAGTATACGTGTGAGTGTCCGTGTGGTGCACCTGCGTGGTTTTATTAGTTGAACTACCGTGCGTCTAGGAATTTACCCAGCGGCATTGTGAGTACCTTGAAAGATATCTTTTGCGGCAAAGGACTTGGTTCTTCCAGTTTGGTCTGATTGCTTTTGTCTACAGCTCTGCAAATTGTTTCACTGGTATCGACCCTGTTAAATAAATACATAGAACCTTCAGCTCTATATGGACTAACCACTTTATTTGTTAGCGAACCGTCCAGCATCTGGTAAACATACACCAACCACGGTTCACCGGCTTCCTCCTAAGTGCCTTCCGTTGACGTCTGAAAAAGAAAGAAAAACACAGGAAATTCCGGCCAATCTGGTTATCTTCTGGTAAATTCTGGCTTTACAGGAAATGAAAAGAGTCCCATAATCCAGTAAAATAGATTTTTACTGGAAATCAAATTCCGGTAAAAATCCGATGACATTCTGGTAAATATCTGGTAACATTCCTGTAAAACAACCAGTGACATTCCAGTAAAAATTCCGGTGACATTCCGGTAAACTGCGGCTTTACTGGAAGTGAAAACAGTCCCATAATCGAGTAAAATAGACTTTTAGTGGAAATGACATTCCGGTTAAAATTATTTTTCAATAGGGTTGTTTTTCATAAAGACATGCATGCTTCTTGACCACTCTGCATACCAGGTAAGTAACCGAGTCGCATGTGTTTATGGCTGAATTGACATTAGCATTCCCTATTGAAAAATATTTTTTACCGGAATGTCATTTCCAGTAAAAGTCTATTTTACTGGATTATGGGACTGTTTTCACTTCCAGTAAAGCCGTAGTTTAGCGGAATGTCACCGGTTGTTTTACAGGTATGTTACCGGAATGTCACCGGATTTTTACCGGAAACTTTATTCCCAGTAAAAACTATTTTACTGTATTATGGGACTCTTTTCACTTCCAGCAAACCAGAATTTATCAGAAGCTCACCAGATTGGCCGGAATTCACGGTGTTTTTTCTTTCTTTTTTCGGACGTCAACGGAAGGCACTTAGGAGGAAGCCTGTGAACCGTGCTTGGTTTATGTTTACCAGATGCTGGACGATTCGGTAACAATTAAAGTGGTTAGCCCATATAGACCTGAAGGTTCTATGTATTTATTTAACAGGGTCGATACCAGTGAAACAATTTGCACAGCTGTCAACAAAAGCAATCAGACCAAATAGGAACAACCGAGTTCTTCGTCACAAAAGATATCTTTCAAGGTGCTCACAATGCCGCTGGGTAAATTCCTAGACGTACGGTAGTTCAACTAATAAAACGCGCAGGTGCACCACACGGACACACGCACGTATACTGCCAGGAGCACATTTAGCGAAAACCACGAACGCGCGGAACGAACATCCGCCGCCGTTGAGAAATCACGGGCACAGATCACGATGTCGTCCTTGATGTCGTCGCCGCGGGTGCTCCAGGCGGACACATACACACTGTCACGCTTAGCGAAAACCACGACCGCGCGGAACGAACATCCGCCGCCGTTGAGAAATCCCGGGCACACTCACGATGTCGTCCCTGATGCCGTCGCCGCGGGTGCACCAGGCGTACACATACACACTTTCAGAAGCACGCTTAGCGAAAACCACGAACGCGCGGAACGAACATCCGCCGCCATTGAGAAATCACGGGCACAGTCACGATGTCGTCTCTGATGTCGTCGCCGTGGGTACACCAGGCGGACACATACACGCTGTCAGTAGCACGCTTAGCGAAAACCACGAACGCGCGAAACGAACATCCGCCGACGTTGAGAACACTTGGGCGCAGTCTTTTTCGCTCGCTGGATGCTTCTGAAGCCGGACGGACAAAGAGGCGTAAGAAACAGGTCACTGAAAAATATTTTCTTTTCATCTGCACACCCAGGTGCTTTGGAAGATACAGGTCGCACACATGGAACGAGAAGCCGAGACTGAGCGTTCGTTCCTGGCCGGCCGTTGCTCGTTGACGGACAAAGAAACCGGGTTTCTTCAAAACAAAATCAGCAAAACGACCCTCTCGCATTTTCCCCACGAACCCAATGCGAGGGAGAGAGGGTGCGTGGGGACTCGTCCTTGGTGCGAGGCACCATAATTACACACCCAGTCCCCGGCTCGTCTCGGCTTCCCCCTCCCCTCGCGTCGGCTTCGAGTGAAGTTCGGTAAACAGGGAAGCGAGTCACCCGTTTCGGGTAAGATTTCTAGCAAAACCGGGTCGTCTGGTAAACGGTGGCTGCCGGTGACATTCCAGCGAAATCTGGAAACCCGATGCCGGTGAAATTACAGGGAAATCTGTTTGCCGACAAATAATTGAGCAAAGACTGGTAAACTGGTTTGGGATGAAAACGGGTGAAAGTGCCCACCTTTTTGGATCGTCAAAACAGTTCGCTGCACGCACTTCTTGAGGATTGCAACGTCGTCCCGAGCTAAACCTCGCACTCACGAGAATGCCGCCTGAGTGGTCTCGTACCTGCTCCGGCCCTGACTTTTGCCTGTCGCAAATAGCAAGTTGCCGGTGATCACTGCCCACCTTTTTGGATCGTCAAAACAGTTCGCTGCACGCACGTCTTGCAGGATTGCAACGTCGTCTCGAGCTAAAACACGCACTCACGAGAATGCCACTGCATTGGCGGCCACCATTACAAACTCAGTCCCCCTGCTCGTCTTGGCTTCCTTGCCTTTAGCCGTTTCCCTTGCGTCGGCTTCCAGTGAAGTTCGGTGTCCGTCAAACGAGAGTGGCTTCCGGTAGGATTCCAGCGGCGGGTAATCGAAAGTGGTTCTGCTAAAACTTGCAGCGAAAGTGGCTGCCGGTAACATTTCTACCAAAGACTGGTAAACTACGCTGGTTTCTGGTGATAATGAGTGGAAATTAACCCGTTTTCACCGAATGTCACTGGAAGTTTTTGCCGGATTTTAACCGAAAGTGCCATTGTGTGTCTTCTCCTGTAAATGTATGCCTAGAATTGTACACAAGGAGTCTCTCGGGATGGGGTTCTGGACGATGTGTAGAGATATGTGAATATTAACAGAGTGCTGATATTCGGGATGTGCAAAAAGAAGCACTTCTGATGTGTCGGGGGCAGGTTGAAGGCCTGCTCGTGCGAGGTATTCACTTAGTATGTCCAGTTCCTGCTGCAGAGTTGACTCCACCTCCCCAGGTGTCGCGTGGGTGCACGAGAAAGTGGGATCGCCCGCGTGGATGATGTGTGACAGATGGGGGATTTGTTGGAGGCGAAAGGCGAGCTGGACCATACCGAGATTAAATAGCGAAGGGGAAAGCACCTTGTGGGGTGTTGCGTCTGAGCGTGATTGATGGGGACGTCTCATCAGCTGCACTAAAGCTGACTGTGCGATTTTTGAGGGAGTGGAGGATGTATGTGCATAGTTTGTGTCCGCAGCTTACTTCTCGAACTGAGGATAGTAAGTGGTCGTGGGCGACCTAATCGAATGCTTGGTTACGTATAGGATAAATTTACCGGGCACCTTTTTGTGACTTGATATCGGGTAACAAGCTAACCCATGCTTACTATTTGATCCAGGCAACGTCTAGCGGTAATATGTCACATATTTAGTCACTGAGAGCTTAAAAAACGCTAAGCATGGAGAGTCCTGGTCACTTAATTATTGCTCCGCTGCCAATGAGACTGAGGCATAGCCGAAATGAACGACGAAGAACCAATCGCGAAGCATGAATTTTAAACATAATAAGAAACATCCTGCGTTTCTTAAATTGTCGGGGACTATAGTAAGACGATCAGTGTACATGTCTGATTGTCATGTCGCTTTTTTATTTGGGGAGATGTCAACATTGGTGTACTGTTTGTCATTATTAAGCTTTCCCCAACAAAGCAACAGCTGTCAGCGTCAAGACCCTTGAATTTTCGCAAAGTAAAATTTATTCCCGAGTAACCTACTTCGCCAATTGCCCAGAAACGACCTCGCTCTGACGCCTTGCGTAAGATGGAACATGACTTATTAGGTGCTCACTTTTATTTAGTTTAATGCCTTGCTAACACGGTTTTAGAGCTGTCTTGAGTAAATGCATATAAAGTGACACTCTTCGTGCCGTGGAAAAGAAATAAATATCAAAATCACAACATCTCCACGTGGTGAATGATGTTGATTGGGGCGAAGCTCTGGTGGTGCTGATAATATCATACTGATTTTATTGTTCATAGGTAGTGCTGATGGTGCTGATTTGTTTTTATTGCTCATAGGTAGTGCTGAGTTCCGGGTTGCGTTTCGACTTCATTATTACTGCGTTATGGTCGGTAAAATGCAGAGCCAGTGGTTCTTCTAGCGGATCAGCTTGGATCCGCTAGAAGCCGTGGGAACGCATCTCCACCGCTCAAGTCATCGGTCCATGTCAGAAAGAGAATGTGTGGTATGGAACGTGGCTATATACGCATCTGAGCATTTGACCGCAGCGCCCTCTCGTCTATAAACGTTGAGCCAATCCATGCAAAGTTTAACGCGATTATATACCCATTTGACCGCAGCGCCCTCTCCTGTATAGACGTTGAGCGGCTACATGCAACGTTTCATTCATGACATACAGATGGATGACACATGGCCGAGTGGTTAAGTCGATGGACTATACTTCGTCTCACCCTACGATGGACTAAAGGCAGAAGCTACGAACTGCCAGATCCAATCACGAGCCACTTAGACATTGCGTGGTATTTCGCTTTCATGCACGTATCGGTGCCCGCGTTTCGGATCACTGATCACTGATGGGAATGGGCGGACAGTTCGAATCGAATAGCAATGAGTGACTCAACAATTTTACATTGCAAAGAAAGCTACGACGTACTGGCACTTTGCGGTGTCGAAGCTATAAAAATGACGCAGCGTTTTTGGATTCGGAGCATTATTCGTAAACTCCTAATCAACGTCAAACCCGTCATAATTTCGCGTAAGACGTGATTGGACCTGGCGGCCCGTGGCTTTAGCCTTTAGTCCATTGTAGGATGAGACGAAGTATAGAAATTCATTGGGGCCTCCCCGCACAGGTTCGAATCCTGTCGACTGCGGAAACATTTTTTTATTTTTTTTAAGAAGACAGATGGGATGGCAATCGATGTGAGCACGGACGGACGGACAAGGCTAGACCCTAAGGAGCTTTGCCCCTAGTAAGGAACTGACGCGCAGAATTGTCAAAACATTTTGCCCCTCGTGTATTCGTGATTGCACAAAAATAAAAAAAGCTCGATACTCTTATATTAACGCTAAATATTGGAATAAATATTGTAGTAAAATTATTAATTCGTTTACAAAGGATTGTCAGAACTAGTGCTCTTAGAAAACATCTATAGGCTGCTTTTAACGGCCAAAAGAATAAAGGTGAAAAATACACCTGTAGATATACACCCCGAAATGCTTTCTTCGTTAGTATTTTTTCTCTGCTGTTTTTGAGTCAGTTTTAGTGTAGCCACCAACTCGACTCAATAACAATTTTATGAATTCGAATGCTTTGCTTTCGAAACGCTTTTAACACTAATCGTGAATGGTACTGTCATAAATTTAAATGAAACACGAAAGCTCAATTTTAGTTGAAAAAAATCGCTTTTTTATTTTACTCTGTAGTTTACGATGGAACATACCTGGCATCTTGAACCTCAGTCATTACAAGCATGCATGTGATTTTAGAAAATAATGACGTCAAATTCTGCTAGTCTCTTCTCCGTCGTTCGTCTGGTATTTACACGTCATTTCGTGCTTGTCATTTCTCTAGAAGGCCGTCACCTCGATTTCATCGTTGCAGATTTCCTTCCCGGTATATCCATAGCGGTTATTTTCGACGAAGAACTCTTCTCTTTGTTCTAGGCGGTTCCAGAAGGCTTCGAAGTCCAGGTCAGGGCCGAGTCCTCCGTATTCCTTGGGGAGGATGTCAACGGGCACTTCTTTGTGGAGGTCCTCGGTGTTCACTCCGTGGACATGAATCTGCGGAGAGGTAAGGAAATATGCAGCATACGCGTGCACGGTACACACGACATACGGCACCGCTATATTTAAAAAAAAAGAAAATAAAAATACATGTTTTTTACATATATTTTTACATGCAACATGTAATTTTTTAACATGTACAGGGTGTCCCAAAAACAAACTTGCAAGTTTTTTTTTTTTTCATTGCAAAAATAAATTACGCATCGCGGAACGTTCATTCTCCGCCTAAAGGAAGTGCTGCATTATTTATTTATTTATTTATTTAATGTACCTCAAAGCGCCCTTTCGGGCATTGTATGAGGGGGAGTACACGTTTACAGAGGTCCGAACTAAATGTCAAAGTTCCAACCCGAACCAATATCTTATTCAAAAGTTATAAGTACATTTCTGGAAATTTCAATGGGAAAATTGCGGTCAACGGAACTCTCGAATGCATGGAGCTCGGGAACGCGACAGAACAGCATACGACAAAACAGCACGCGACAAAACAGCACGGTCAAAACAGCACGCGTCAAAACAGCACAGCGTCAAAAGAGCACAGCGACAGAACAGCAGGTGTCAAAATAGCACGCGACACAACAGCACAGCGTCAAAACAAAACAGCACGGCGACAAAACAGCGCGCATGTAGCATCTTCGAGAGCGCTCTTCACCTCTCACTGCGCTAATAATCTCGAACCTTCTTGACTTTTTTATTTATTGTCGCTAGGTTATAAAGGAATTTATTGCCTATTTCAGTGCTTACCAAACTCTGCAACCCGGAGACACCCCCCCCCCCCCCCCCACCCCAAGATATAAAATATCGCGTCACGGCCCCCGCTTGGGCTTTTCACGAGGCTACAAGAGTCAGTTTCAATAGTGAGTACTAATAGCAGTCCACATAATAAAATGTATGCTAAAGCCAGCTAAACTAAAATTCATAAAAAAAAACACTGATGGCAGCAATTGCTTCGCGACCCCCCACAGCATCTGTCGGACCCACCGTTCGGAAGGCACGAAAGTTGGTAGTGAACCACACTTTCTAGCACAACAGGAGATACCGATCAGCATCCAGCGCGAAGCGTTCCCGTAAGGTTGTTCAATTGTTCGAACCTCCTTTTAACAGCGAAGCTGTTGTTGGTACGTTGGTCGGATTTTTCCATGTCGTTGATAGTCAGCAGAAAAAAAAGTCAGTATTAACTGAAAAAATGTCAGTATTTTTAGGGCGTTTGGAGGGGGGGGGGGGGGCGGTTTGTGACTCATTACTGACCGTATGACTTCTTCCTTTCGCAGTTTTCAGCTTGTCTCCGAGATCGGTTTCATTGTGAACTGAGCAATGAAAATCAAGGAAGTCCATGAATTCCGCACATTTTTTAACACCCCTAGCTTCCGTCTACTATAAATACGATTGTTGTTGTTTTTTGGGGGTTTTTTTTGCGTTTCTGTGGTCGGCTCGAATTTACCACCACTCAAAGTGGTGAAAATGGGGGAAAACGCACTGAGTACAATCCTTGCAAATTTCTGGATTTTGATATTTGCCTCTCCGACCAAAATGGTAGTGAAGCTCATGTTCGTCCTGTGTACAAATACGAGCACACGACGATGATGTCAGATCACGATAGGGTACCCAAGTGCGTCTCGCAGAACAGGTCGCGTCGGTCGCCACAGACAGCAACAAATAAGAAAAACAGTACCTGGTTTACTCACTATACATTTTAAACAAACGCTTTTAAATATTTCATTTTCATCAGCATACTTATTTTCGTCAATAAACCGAAAAGAACTGAGAAGTTTATGGGTCTACAAATGTTCACCGCGATAAACCGAAAACTTCAGTCTGGAAAAAAACTAAAAAAGGTACGCTGAAATAAAAAAAAAAAAAAAACTGAAAACGCCAAATCCTAGCTATATTGTAAATGTCCTGTTTTGACGCTGTGCTGTTTTGTCGCGGTGCTGTTTTGACGCCGTTCTTTTTGTCGCTGTGCCCTTTAGGCGCGGTACTGTTTTGACGCCGTGCTGTTTTGGCACGTGCTCTACTGTCGCTGTGCCGTTTTGACGCTGTGCTGTTTTGTCGCGTGCTATTTTGACGCGTGCTGTTTTGACGCGTGCTGTTTTGCCGCCATGCTGTTTTGACGCTATGCTGTTTTGACGCTATGCTGTTTTGACGCGTGCTGTTTTGACCGTGCTGTTTTGTGGCGTGCTGTTTTGTCGTGTGCTGTTTTGTCATGGTGCCATGGAGCTCTATAGCGCCGGAAGCCGAAAACGAGCGAAAGTAAGCCCAATTTTCCCATTGAAATTTTCAACAAATCACTTATAACTATAAGGAATATTCACTGGGCGCCATATTTGTGGGTGCTGTCTAGAGCGCATGCTCAGAACAAGCCCCCATTAATAGGCTGCTAAGACCGGCCATTTTGACGGTGTAAAATGCACGTTGCAAAAGAACCCTGGAAGCTAGCCATCAGCACGTGCTCAGCAGTCGCGCACACAGCTATGGCCGCTAGTGAATACTTTCTATTGAATAAGATAACTGTTCGGGCTGAAACTATGGTATCTAGTTCGAACCTTTAACGCGTCCTTTTGGGCGGAGAAGGAGCGTTCGGCGACGCGTAGTTTATTTTTGCGCTGAGAAAAACCCTGTGAATGTTTTTTTTCGGGGACACACAGTAATGTATAAAAATGCATAGTAATGTAAGGTCGATACTTGAATATGCGTGTGTAGTATGGGACCCTTACCAGGATTATTTTCTTGAGAGACGACGAAAGGTTCAGTATCAGGCTGCGCTACTTGTTAGTAAATACTGTGACCCCTACATTAGCATTACTAAGTTAGAAGTCGTGCTAAACTAAGATGCCTTGAACACTCGACGAAAAAAATTAAGATTAAAATTATACCAACTTACATCTCAGCACAATGTGTTCATTTTATTTATTTATTTATTTATTTATTTATTTTCAGTGCCTACCAACGGCCAGAAGCCTAGGAGGGGTAGAGCACCAAGTCACATTAAAAAGGTGAAAGCGACAAAACAAATCCAGAACACAACCCGACGACAACGCACTAGATCAGATTGTCAACGCTTATCTTGAATGATAAGATGTCGTCATTAAAAAAGTCAACAAGGCGCGTATCAAGATGATTAAAATAGTTCTGTATGCGAACTACAGGAGAGAAACAATGCATGGGATTAATGGCAAACGTGCGGTTGTTGCGAAAATGTCTAACAGGCACATTTAGATTGATGCAGGACACAATGAAAGGACAGTCATAATACCCATGCAAACACTTGAACAAAAATATGAGATCACATCTGCCGCGTCTTGTTTTTAACTCCACCAATCCTAAGCGATTGAGCACATTCACATATGAGTAGGGCTCGGACAGGTCTTGTCTTGCGTGAAACGTTCGTGCAAATCGTTTTTGGACACGCTCTAACGTCGCTGCAGCAGTGGCACTAAGGTTGTTCCAGACAACTGAAGCAAAGTCTAATTTGGGCAAAATAGGCTTCTATACAATACAAAGAAACATAAAGGATCGCGAAACACAGAACTAGGCGAGTAACAATGCCCAACACCCTAAAAGAGGCTGACAGGATCATTCCAACATGACTGTTGAAGTTCAGCTTTTCGTCTAGCATAACGCCAAGATCCCGCACAACGGACACACGTTTAATAAGAGCGTTGTTTAGACAGTAATCAAAAAGAACAGGAATGGTTTTGCGTGTGAACGAAATGACCTGCGACCTTATGAAAGACCTTGAGTATTCTTACGAAGCGAACAGTTTTGGTAATTCTTTTTTTCTGAATACAGCAAGAGATTGGAATATGCTATCAGAAGTGTCAGTCACCATTGCTTACAACGATGCATTTTTGTTCCAATTTCGTGAACTTTGCCACGTGAGTTGAAATAAATTTTTTTCCTGCCCCCCCCCCCCTTCCTCCCCTTTGCGATAATGTCCACGAGGCGCTGTAGGTATGCAAATGAAGAAATTAGGATATTTCGGATGATGGAGTTGTCTAAATGTGAGAGTATTAAAACGAAAAAAAATGCTATTTCTTGCTCAGTAAATGAGCGCCTTCGGCACCAAAATTAAGCATGTCCATTTTCGCCCTGCATTTTATTAAGAAATAGAAAACACGAATACAACATTAATTGGCGTATCAAGGTTCGTATATGCCAGTGGAAAACATTTTTGTTATTTCTACAATAACTAAATTAATATTTCACTGTTGATATTGCCTATTCTCCTCTTTATAATCTGGTTTTAGATTTAATATAGCGTGCGTTTTAACTTCTGGATGCAATGCACAAACAAAAAAAAAACATGTTCTTGCACGCACGTTGGGCAGGGAAACACACCTGAAAGAGCCTAGTAAAATCAAAGAATTACCCGCAATTAAACCGCTGAGTTCAATGAACAACAAGCATAAGTTGAATTCTAAATATTCCGAAGTATATGCATGCCAAATTTTGTTGAGATGTGACAATATTAAGAACAAAACTTATTCTGCTCAAACTGACAAAATGTTTCAAAATTATATTTAAAAAAAAAAAAAAAAAACATTCGAATGTTGCCTTAGATGTGTAGCGATACTCTTTCGTGACGGGAAAAGTAATATTTTGTTAATAATTTTCAGTGATAAACTTAAGTTACAGAAGACTGTGATAGATATGAGACGGCTAAGCCTACTTATGTGATGGCTGCTGACGTCACAATTCGAAGAAAAATGCACAAAACAAATGGATCAAATATATATCATTCATTAAATATTGTTCCTTTTCAGTCTCATACTAACTGCTTTAAATATTCGTTTTTTCCACATAGTATTGAAATTTTGAATAATCTTGATGGGGAAATACGTACTCTTCCGTATGGTGATTTTATTAGCGCTGTTCTGCCTATTCTTTTCAGTAAGGCATGACGTCATCATTTTCCTTTCTGTTATGTTGAAGGGCGTGTTGTATTGTTTGGATGTTAATTTGTTTCTATATTTTCCACTCCTGCAATGACCTCACAGAGGTCGCAGTATGTGTAAATAAATAAATAAATAAATATGCCGCCTTGTGTTGCCGGGAGGAATAAAATGTAAATTTTACTAATTTCGTGATCACAACCGGCATTTATTATTTTCATTCATAGAATATAAAGATTCGACGATAATAAATAAAAAAAAAATCACTTTTTTTTCGAAATATTGCTGTTTTGTATTTGCAGCTTCCCGTAAATGAACTGGGGTTCTTGCATGAGACAATGATGCAATGTTACTACCGGTTCGTGTATCCCACAGGAACCCACCGATATCCATGTTGGAGGCATTCGTCACTGTTATGCTAAGTTTTGTGTGCTTTGGGGCCGTGTTTGCACTGCAGTTTGTCCTCTCACTCGAGGTTTAACATGGTCCGTTGCGCTTGCGTTTTCTAGAATTCCGGCAATCATTAGGAACCAGAACAAGGCGACGCTCGAGCAATCGCATCGCCGGCGTTATGCATGGCTCCGAAGGGTACGGCGGCCGGGTAAAGACGGGAGTAGAACGCGGCAAATCCTGGGCGCTAACAACTCCGGTCCTGAGAAAAAGAAAGAGAAAGAAAGCAACAAAAGAACAGAGAAAGAAAGCGGACGAAGTTTTAGGTCTGTTCGTTTTGCCGCAATAAGTTGAAGTTGCTCGAGCGCTTGGTAACTTTATTTAACGATGTCAATGCTCCATTCCGTTTTTTTTTTTTTGTTTTTTTTGCGAAATAAGCTACATTAATAAGGTACATACCTTACAAGTGATGTGTTTCTGCTTCTTTGAGCATATTAAGGCGTTGACAGCGATATGGGCTTATCGGGACCGCCAACTTTGACCGCCGACCAAATGCATGAGATCTTTCACTCTAGACTTTTATTTCAACTCTATGATCTCGACAGAAAAGCTTCGTACGCCAACTAAGGGTTTGTAGACTGCACTTCGTGTCAGGTAAGGAACCTCTTTCCGATTGACTAGGAAAAAGCAATATTCCGAAATCTGGTTTACAACGACGGCTTTATGACTCTATGGCACTACTGCAACCTTACTATGACGCCAAATGCCTTCAGCATAGTGCCAAGGCACTGATAGCAGACGACAATGTGGCTATCGATTTAGAGTCTAACCAGAAATGACGTCAGGTACAAGAAGCGTATATCGTTTAGTGACTGTTGAATAAGGCAACGTGCATTTTAAAACACATACGCGCTCCGGCGTCATGAGCATTCATTCCAAGAACATTTATGTGCGGTGAAACAATTGAAATTTCGGATGTTTTTGACAACTAATTAATTGCGGGTGAAATATAGCACCATCTAGAGAAGGTATCGCCATTTTTTTAGGAAAAGCTGTTCCGCACCATGATTCCGTGCGCGATATTATACGGCGTGCAACTTCGTCTGCTCCTTACGCAACTCGAGGGTTTGTTAACCCCCAACTTGAAGCAATTACGTCGCACGCTTGGCTGCCTCGTCATCGTGCGTCCCGTCCCCGTCACGTTATCTGTAACGTCAACAATCCCTGGAGAAGGTGAAAAGGGGGACAAAGGACAAACGCAAATACCAGGATACCAGGACCAGGCGGATTATTTCTTATTTCAGTCGCGCACCATTCACCTAGCCGTGTTTGGAGCTTTGTGTTTGCCCTTTGTCCCTCTTCTTCCCCATCTTCAGAGATTATTAACGTTATTTTTGTCCAGCTCGGTTGCACTTTTGCATTATCATCACAGCGTTATCTATGTTGCCTTTTGATTGACGTGCTCCTCTTTGCGTCCCGGTGCGCCGGAGACGCATTTCGGAACACTTGATCGCCGTATAGTCTATGATAGGTCAAAATGCAATACAAACTACGCCACCAGATGAGTTTTTACATTTCACAGCACTTGGACTCACGGGCAGCCAAAGAACAACTGAAGTCAACGAGCGCGTGCTGGAGGCAGAGCTGCCATCGCCTAACCAATGTTGGAAGTTGGGCGTTACGTGTATCAATGTTATTGGTAACGCGTTAGGTTTTTCAGTAGTATAATAACATATTGGTGAGAATCTAAAGTGACAAAATATGGTTACTAGGAACTTACTAAACCGTTAGCGTGTTCCGCGTACCGCACAACCGGAGCCTCTGACTTTTAAGCGCGCGCCCCGCGGTCACGGAAACCGTGGGGCGCGCACTTAAAAGCATGCTTCAAAGACTTCGGTGGTGCGGTCCGCGGAACACGAAAACGGTTTGATAAAAATCCCTATTCGAGAGTTTTAGGAAACCGTGTTTGCACATCCGATACGATACGATGGTCCCTCCGGTACGAACTGCGCATGCGCGAGTCTTCTGCGCTAGCATACGCACAGTGCGTACCGGAGGGCCCATCGTACCGTATCGTACGTGCAAAGAAGGTTCCCTAAAACTCCCTATTATCTCACAGTATTGCGTATAAAATTGCATTGCTCGTTACTCGTAACTTTTGATCTAAATTAGTCACGTTTCCGGTCCCTTTAAATGGACAACGCGTCATGGGGACCTCCCTGTGCTCTGCAAGTTTTATAAAGTATAACATGTATTATGAAATTACTTTGTAACCGTTTAGTTCGCGTTAGATTTTGTATCCGCTTCTTACCAATGCCAGCCAATAATACTTAAATCTTAACCAACACGAAACCCACGCAAAAGCAGCGTTCGTTTTAATTACGAAACACTGTAATGGTATATTGTTACTTTTACATAATCTAATGCGTCTTAACAGCGCGTTAGGTCCTGACCATAGCCTCCTCTATACTGACAAAGCCTGGCAGTTCGACGACGGAGCCATAGAGTGCCCGGTCACAGATTTGGAGCGCGAGGATCTGGCAGCACAGAGCATTTCTCGGGGAAGCTGGTAGTGAGCGCACAGCTTTTGCAGCGGCGAGTACGCGAAACGTGGTTTTCAGACCCGACGAGAAGAGAAGCGGTAGCGCGAGAAACGCGAGGAGCACGGACAGACATTCCATCGCTCGGCATCTCGCCGCAGCAGGGCGCCCGTTACATGCCTCTCCTCTCATCCGTTGTCTGCCCCACTGCCTTTTCACTTTCGGCGGCCGCGTCTTGTGGCGATCTACCAGGCTTTGTCAGTATAGAGGAGGCTACGTGCTGGCAAACTAACGTTTAACAGTATTTCGTTGCTTATTTTCGGTTGCAAGAACAACACGCGCATAATCTGTCATCAATTATTGTTTTTCTTTTTTTGTCGCTTGTGATTCAGATATATCTATTCTGAGTAAAACAAATTAAGAAAAAACATGAACGCCTCAACATACTTAGCTAAATTTAAAACAATTTTCACACAGGGAGCTTTTCTTCACATCTGAGAGGCGCCGCCTGCCAGAAGTCAGGGATAAGAAGGTCAAAATTTGGTAATACCGCGCACCCTGTTCGGTAAAATAGTGGGCTAGTGGCCGGTGCCATTTTCGGTGTTCGTGCGCAAGACGCGCGCTTTGCTTGCCTTGTGAAGCCGCGATCACGTGCGTTCCGGGTTTGTGGAAAGCGCACACTGGACTGTGGCATTGTAAACATTAGGATAGTGAGGTGATTTCACCGCTTACAAAAGTCAAGAAAGAATTGGTAGAGGAAAGGAATAATACAATATTAAAAACTAAAGCTTTCTGGTTGTTGTTTTTTATTTATATATTAACTTATGTTCCTGAAGTTTTATAATTATTCATTCGCAACATTTTTGCGATTCACTTCCGTAGCACTATTTTCCTTCACGGTGGATGCTAAACACTTAAACAAGGATGTTGACTCGAAACTCAGACGTCATGCATCTATGAGGAGTGTATTCAAAAACTTGCGTTTCGATATGACAAACTACAGATGAAACAATGCAGAATTCATTGAAAATAAACCAGCTCTCAAAGGTTGCTACATAATTTATTTATCGCAAAATAGAACTTGTTTTCTCGAGGCATCACTAGACATACCTCTGTGGAATAAGGTTCCGTCCAAGTGATCTTACTTCCTCGTTTATAGAAGGCCGCAGAATGACTGATAATATAACTACCGCCATATTTGCGCCATTGGTTTATTGAAAAGTTTCAAATTAAAGCTATTTGAAAGCATGAAATGATATATTACTGTGGTTGCCTCAGCCTTCAGCGTTAACCGTGCCTTTTAAAAGAGCGTTAGATAAAGGCGCCGAGAAGCGGGACTCCAAAACTGCACGCAGCCTCCCTAAATTTGGGCATCTGCCAAGTTGATTTAATTTTCCTCTCGGTCTATGGTGCCTTTGTGTGCACTTTGCTGAGTGTGATGATATCTAATCATTTTGTTTAGAACGCTTCTTTTTATGTTTTGCTCTGGAGCGCATGCAAGTGCGCCTCTCGGCACGCTTTTTGGCATTGACTGTGCTACGGCGGCAATTCGTTTCCGTCAATTTCTATGTTTTTTTTTTTATGTTAGCTCGTGCTGTCAGAATCGTGTACTACAAAAGAATGTCGTCAGCCTATTGAGCAGGAGATCGAACTATAAGGGCTCATTCACACTGTAAGCGGATCCGCGTTCGCAAAGCGGTTGCGAACGCGGTTGTATAAGGATTCAGTACATTTGCACGCGCATTTGATGACATCAAATGCGCGTGCAATTGTACTATACTTCGTCTCACCTTAGCGTGGACTAACCGCGAAGGCTGTGCTAGCGCGAGCGCCCAGTCTTGACTGCCTTGGCTAAAGCACATGCTGCACGAGCGCTCGTGCAGCCGCCAAGGCTTCATTCAAAGCGACTAGCTCGCGCTTTTAGCACGCGCGGCTAACAATAGTCCATACTAAGGTGAGACGAAGTATAGATCTTTATACAACCGCGTTCGCAACCGCTTCGCAAACGCGGATCCGCTTCCAGTGTGAATGGGGGGTAAGGAGTATTCACTGGGCGCCATATTTGTGGGTGCTGTCTAGAGCGCATGCTCAGAACGAGCCCCCATTAATAGGCTGCTAAGACCGGCCATTCTGACGGTGCGGAATGCACGTTGCAAAAGAACCCTGGAAGCTAGCCATCAGCACGCGCTCAGCAGTCGCGCACACAGCTATGGCCGCCAGTGAATACTTCCTATAGGGGGCGCTTTATCAAGCTTGTTGTCCACACATCCGGTGTTTACTGACACAGCATAATACAAATTTTGAACCTCTCTTAGCAAGAAATGGGCACGAGCGCTTCGCTCTGACCAGTTCTTTAGTCGCACGAGGAGCGGCCTTCGAATCGTCATTTTCGATTTATCTCATCAACAACAAACAAAACAAACAATAAAATTTTGTTTCTGGCCCACACAGCTGATTCGTACCCCTAGAGGTGTGTCTTTTCGATCTCCTCCCCGTCAAGGCTGCTGGCAGGAGCATGGGATTTGATCTCGCAGATCATTTGCACGTGAAGCCACGCACTCGCGCCAGAAGCTTTGACAGTGCTGCACACTAAGTACAAAACGGAGTATAATCAAATGACACTATACTTCGTCTCACGTTAGTATGGACTATTCTTAGCCGCACGTGCTAAAAGCGCGGATAGTTGCTTCGAATGAAGGCTCGACGGCTGCACGAGATCTCGTGCAGAGAGTGCTCCAGTCAAGGCAGTCAAGGCTAGCCGCTCGCGCTAGCACAGCATTCACGGTTAGTCCATGCTAAGGTGAGACGAAGTATAGTAGTGACTATTCACTGGCGGTCATAGCTGTGTGCGTGACTTCTGAGCGCGTGCTCACGGCGAGCTTCCACAGTTCTTCTGCAACGTGCATTCCTCACCATCAAGATTGCCGGTCTTAGCAGCCTATTAATGTGAGCTCGTTCTGAGCATGCGCTCTAAACATCGCCCTTAAATATGGCGTCTAGAAAATACCCACTATACCCCATTCACAGGGCCAGCATAAATGAACCTTTGACATAGGCCCCTTTGCAATCGGTGAATCAGCCAGCGCTCTTGGGTCGCAAACATACACCACGCGCGGAGGATCGCAAACTGATTCGCCTCTGACCTTAAAGGTCCCTTAACTAAAGAGACCTTTATAATCTTTTGAATGGGGTATGGACACCCTATTTCGGTTCTGCTGCGTCTTATGTTTTTTATGTCCATATTTCCGAGTCACGTGGCAACACGCCTGTCGCTCCTGCTGCGTCTCTCGCAGAGCTGGGAAAATGTGCTCAGAGAGGTGGCTGTGTCATCTTTAAAAAAGGCATGTAATGTGTTCAACCTGAATTGGTGTTCGGGAAAGGGTTGAGAAATGTTTATATACCCCCATACAAAAATGGTCTATGATCCTCTATGGAAAATTATATGGCAGGCTATCACCCCCTATGGCGCTATATGGTCGGCCATTGAAATCTATAAATACAGCTACAGCTAGCTATAGAAAAATCTATGGCCCTGTGTCTAAAGACGGGGAACCAACACATATTCTTTACCCGCGTATAGAAACGTCTATGGTCACGAGTCTAAAGACAGGGAACCAATAAATTGTCTTTGCCCTCCTATAGAAAACTTGATGGCCCTGAGTCTAAAGACTGCGAACCAATACAATTTCTTTACCCGCCTATAAAAAAAATGTATGGCCCCGTGTCTAAAGACTCTGAACCAATAAATGTTCCTTACCCGCCTATAGAAAATTCTAAGGCCCCGAATCTGAAGACTAGAAACCAATAAATTTTCTTTAAACGCCCATAGAAAATTATAGCACGGCGTGTGTCTCGCGAGAATCACGTCGTACCGTATTTACTCGAGTATAACCCGCACTATTTATGAAAAAAAACCTGAGGGTTCGCTTTTCCGCAGAGCACGCGGATTGCCAATCACCGCGATCGACAGCATGATACCAGCTGTTAAAAGGATAGAGATAACGTCTTCGCGCAAAGATACCATCTGTGAAGGTTGCATTTGTATGGAGAGTCATGTTCTTGATCTAGTTATTCGCTATGTTATTTATGCGCAACGCGATGATTGGCTGTATATGTGCTTTGCGGGAGAGTAGACACAATGGCCTTGTTCATAAATAGTGCGGGTTATACTCGGGTAAATACGGTATGTGCTCACTTCGATATCGCGCTTGTTCATGGTGGATGAAACCTTGCTGCTGCGATAAGTGGCGATAAGCGGTTGCATTCTATCACCGAAGACAGTATCATTTTAGTCGTGTGCTACGATATCAAAGTCATGGTTCGTGGGTTCTTATCACTCCCGGCACTTACTTTTTGTAGGAATAATTCTCCTGATTAGAAAATCAAAACAATGCTAAATTTCTGTAATACCGGTGACAAAGCATGTCCCAAGATATGTTCTCTGCTGTTGCAACGAGTCTTGAAAACTAGTATTAATCTTTGATTTAAAATTCATTAAAATACTGGTGCAACAATTAAAATCAATTATTACCCCCAAAACTGAAAATTGATTATACTGGCACTAAACAGTGCAATAAAGCAATAGCTTGATTGCAACGTTCAGCACCAGTGTACTGCATTTCAACACTGCATTGTCAACATGATTCATCAAACGTAATAAAAAACAATTATTAAATGTTAGTTAAATAACCTAATGATCTAAATTTGCTTTGTTCAGGGTGTTGAATTAAGAAATGGGGGCTATTCCAAGAGGCAGTTCAAATAATGTATTAAGTACGAGTAATATTTGCTCCGCCTCTCCGTGTTTATGCGACAAATGACGGCAGTCACTGGCCAAGTTGGATTTAAAAATAAGGCTGCCATATATAGAGATAGTGCGATCTTAGCGTACGTAGAGAGTTGTGGGGGTCCGGTGTCGGGCTGTGTTGTTGCTGTTGTGTAGGGTGGTGTTCTGCTCATGTTCTGTGTATTCTGTGTGTTCAGTGATGTATTTTTATCTACCATGTAACGTTCAAAAGTCGAGGGAACGTGAACATTTTTTTAGAATGTGCTGGCTAAAAAGAGCTATAGGAAAACCCATACAGCCTTCTTTAGCAGACCATTTAAATGTCTAAAGACACCAAATGAAAAGCAATAGGCAGCTATAGCATGCTGGCTATAAAGAGCCAGCCATTAGAAAAGCTAAAGAGCGCTGTGGCTGGACAGTGATAGCCATAGACAAAGCTAAAGAGGCGAATAAAGGCGACAATAAAAAATGCTAAAGACAGCCATAGAAATTTTTTTAGCTAATTGGGCCAAATAGCTAAAGCCGACCATACAAAGAATTTTCTATAGCCGACCATAGGACATTTTCGTATGGGCCGCGTGAGGCCAAGCGATTGTCAGCTATTCGAAGGGACCGAGTAAATTGGTTTCGTAACGTATAGAGCTAGTATTTACTAAGACGGTGTATGAAGGTGGTTGTACCTCGTGTATCAAAATTAAACAAACTTACTTAAATAAAAGCTAGAAATAAAAAAATCTAAACCCCCACCTACGGCGTTCGCCTGCTGTCGAAAGGCATCTGATTGACGCAACAACTTGTACTTCTCTTGACCTCGGCAATAGCAGACGACGCTTCTGAGCCAGGAGCGATAAGCTATTTTTTTCTGTGCCAATTCTAAGTGCACAATGTTTTATTCTTAAGAATAAAACATAGAAGTATTACAGAAGGCAAGAAAAAAACGGAGCAGATGCATTGTCTGTTCGTGTTTTGCCGCCATCTCTCGTCCGTTGCACCGATCATACGCCTTTCGAAAGCAGACAGACGCCATAGGTAAATATTTTAGGTTTTTAGTTTTTAACATTTAACTCTGGCAAGTTTATTTATCAAATTTATACACACAATGTCTACCACCTTCAGGCACTTGTTGGGTAAATTACGGTGCAATACTTTAAGAAACCGATTTGTATGGTCCCTTCAGACAGCCAACAGTCTCTTTGACTTACGCTAAAGTTTATGAAACTCTTCGTGTGACTCACCCTATCTGCCATCTTCTTGCTGATGAAAGGTCGAACCATTGCGTAAGCCATGTCGAAAGTGTACGACTCCTTCACGACGTGAGTCGCTTTTATTCGGGCTGGTACACAGTCCTGCGATATTTGAAGAAGGTTAGTGGATTCACAGCAATCAAAAACAATACTTGGTTTTGTTACAAAACGACACGGATCCATAATGGTTAAAAAGCGCAACAGGACAATGGACAGAAAGGAAGACACAGACACAGCGCTACTTACAACTGAACTTTATTTTCGTTGTCACTCAATATGTATATACCGGCGCCAGCAAAACCAAGTTAAGAAAAATATACAAATGCACATTGCCAAAAGGCTAAAGTGTAAACATCACTCATTGCACCATCTCAGACTAGTCATCCCTGGCTGAGGAATAGCAATTCTTTATCCGACAAATGCACAGAGGGTGCGCTGACACACTGCAGCCCCAGACTAATAATTTCTCGCGCCTCAAATATTTCTCGTGTGATTTTGTGTATTTCTCCTGTGACAAAAATCACACGAGAAACACGTGTGGCCCGAGAAATTAGTAGACTGGGGCTGCAGTGTGTCAGCGCACCCTCTGTATCTCTGTCGGGTAAAGAATTGCTGTTCCTCAACCAGGGATTACTAGTCTGAGATGGTGCGATGAGTGATGTTACAATTTTAGCCTTTTAGCAATGTGTATTGTATATTTTTCTTAACTTGGTTTTGTTGGCACCTGTTTATATATGGAGTGACAACGAAAATGAATTTAGTTGTAAGTAGCGCTGTGTCTGTGTCTTCCTTTCTGTCCGTTGTCCTGTTTTGTTTTTAACCATTATAAATC
The DNA here is from genome assembly GCA_013358835.2 of Ixodes persulcatus. Classification (NCBI taxonomy): domain Eukaryota; kingdom Metazoa; phylum Arthropoda; class Arachnida; order Ixodida; family Ixodidae; genus Ixodes; species Ixodes persulcatus. Next base: position 989,647 of record JABSTQ010010663.1, on the reverse strand, counting down.
ACACACTCGTCCAACGCTCCACCCTCATCTACACGGTTCATTCGCCTGCATATTTTGACTATTTTCCTTCCAGACAGCACTTAAAATAATGTAAATAAGCAGTGATATATGCCGCGTGTTTTGCTAAGACGGAAACTAATTTAAAAAACAGTCTTACGAAATAAAGTCATTACTCCAGCAGAAAAGCGTCAGACCGCGGCGGACGTGAGAACACAAGTATAAAGAAACAATTAATAGTTTAATGAATTAAAGTTCGCTGGCTACTTTTAAAACTATTATTTCAGTTGGCATATGTTAACTGGAAATTTGTAGCTCGTCATTCCTGTATGTCATATACGTTGTCAGATTTAGGGGGGAAAAGTCTTCTTTAAGTAGTCCCGTGGCGAATTTCGGTAATTTGCCATGTGATAACGCTCGAAGAGCAATTGTTTTTCCAAAAATGTAACAAGTTATTTTGCTTATATTAACGGCAGGCTAAAAATTTTCACTTTAAACTTGCCAGCTAAAGAGAACAGGTGAAAGATTATCGAATTCTAGTTAATTTCGCAATTAATTGTTTTTGTATATTTGTGCCATGACGTCCCCCGCGGTCGATAACGTTTCTCTGCAGGAACGATTTCTTTATTTCCAGCGTCCTTTTTGTTTCTAATATTTACGTACTTAAAATGAAACGCCCCTTAAATTCTGTTTTTTCTTTGTGTGACTCCACTGGTGTGAAGTATATGGCTTTTTCCAACTACTTCAGAGTCTGGTCACAAGTCTCTAAAGCTAATCAAAACTCTTTCTGCAATATATTTGTGATAATTAAAACCTACTTTGCATCTAATTGCATGGGCATTAGAAAATATTTTGAATTATGCTGTTAAACATTTGGGGACCCAGATCGGGACTTATAAGTTCATACTATTTCGCATTGCACGGCAATCAACCTACGTGCCATAGTACTCGAAATAAAATCAACATCATATGTCATTTAGGCAGTGACACATGCCAACCATTCTAACGATATTTTGACTGAAGTGCATTTGCGCTTTCCGGACGTCACGAACGGTGCTACGAATCGTATATTCTTGCTACTATATGCGGAAACATGTCGTGCCAATTTAAATCGAACTTTACTTTATTTTTGCTGATACGTTTAGAATTCGTTAAACTATAGCAGCAGCCTGCTGGTTTAATAAATTCAATAGACCCTTTGTGGAAAGTCCATCGAGGAACATTGGCGGTCGCCATTGCTTGGACCACCTAGCCTGTCTTTTTAGACTTAGGTTAGGTGGCGCAAGGTACCGCCCGTTACGATGGGTATAGCCATTAACATTCATCTATCCAACCATCTATGAACACGATGCGCGTGACTGGATCCGAGTCTTCGCCGAACGCTAACGCAGCGCTCGTTTTCAATACGAACTCAGAGTATGTGAGCAAGCAATGGAGGGCAGGCATTGGAGCGGACATTTAAAAAAAGTCTACTCAAACCCGTTTTTTTTTCTTTTTTAGCTGCAACGCGAATGGGATTTTATTTATTTGCAGCGTTAGCAGAATGAGGATGGCAGCAGTTTCATGAGTACGATACGCAATAACGACTATGGCGTTATTGAGAGAGTGACTCTGGCTCCATCATTTGCACTTCTAGCGTTGCTGCACTCTCGGATCTTTCGTCAACCCTCATCGGTAAGGAAGAGAGACTCTCGTATAACAAGAGCAGAACGTGCATGAAATTAACACATACGTAAAGATTGGTTAACGCAGCGAAAGCACGACTTGATTCGTCGAAAAAGATACATTTTTTAAATATAAAGTATCACACTTTTGTGATTTCAATAAATACTATTTCAGCCCAAAGCTTGCGAAGAGTGTCCAAACCGTTTACCATCTAAACACTCGTGAGACAAGTAGGCTGTTCTGCTTAAACCAATTTCATACTGAAATCTCACTAAAAATTAGGGAAAACGGTTTTTAAAGTAGCCGTCAAGTGTCACTCCCAAAATGAAAACGGTATAGCGTTAGTCTTTCAAATGCCCGGGCTCCAGAACGCACTCCGTGCCTTCCGCTCCTTGCTTTGGCGGTAGGCGCGAGCTCGAGGTGCACAAAACGCCGAAACGTTGAGATAGAAGACCCGCGCTGGAGGTGGGACAACCAAGGCTGCTCCCTGACGTTCGCACCTTGTCAGTAGCTGTAGCACAACACTGTTTGAACGTATTTTTTTTTTTTTAGAATTAGTGGAACCTTCCGCGTTAATGTCGTTTAAGTTGTACGGCGTACAAGGTTAAATAGCGTTCTTTTTTTTTCTAAAGATCTATGATGGGGTGTGCGAGAGTGTTACTGCATTCAAATGAACTAAAGCGTAAGGTATGCGAACCAGGAAAAGCCGGAGGGACATTTTCAGCAGGCCGAAGTTGATGGAGAGAACTTTGTCCGCGGTGAATCCGCCGAAGTCGTGGATGCAGGTGACGCCTTTTGTTTGTACCAGAGGGTCAGCTATCAGATGTTCCATGATAAGGGTTAGACCTTGTAGCGCTTCGCCATAGGAAGTGGTCTGAGGATTCCAGGCACCTGAAAATAAAGCGAGCACTTTCTTAGACATCACGCAATATTTGCTGTAATCTTCCTTCCATACTACGTTCACCCTTAAAGGGATTGTCCGGTGAAACCGGAAGTTCTTAAGATTTCGTGATGGTTACCTGGTGGGAGCCTAATGATTAACATAGGCCATTTTATTCCATTAAACGACACCCCAATTTAGTGTAATCCACGACGGATAATTGAACGAAACTCCATGCCGAATTTCGCAAGTATCAACGGCTGCACTCCCATGCCTGACGTGACGTCACACCAGTCTTGCAATTGTCATATCCTATGCCTCATTCCTCCGTGGGAACACAGTGCTCCCGACGCACCGCAGCATTCCATATTACTCGCCACTGTAAATGTCGCGGAGAAGTGTGGAGCGTGACAACCGCACAACGAAAATACCCTTTCATTCTAAAAAAAAAAAAAAATCTAGCGCAGCAGCGAGGGTGAACCACGTCGTACCGCTCACGCGGAGGACAAAATTTGAAGTGCACTTCAGTTCGGCGCGTTCTTTGCCTGATGTTACCTCAGAAACTCCACTTCTCTGAAGGTGGAAGAGGAAAACGCTGTTTATGCACGCTTGGGTTAAAATACAATTACTCCTCCAGGGAAGAACACAAAATTCAGATGTGTCGTGGAAGATGCTCCTACAGCCATTGACAATGAGGTCTAAATGTTTTCATGAATACGAAATTTGACCGGATAATCCCTTTAAGCTCAGTCTAAAAGTTCCGCCTTCAGCGCGAGCTCGCTGGCTTCCGCAGTGCTTTGGTTGCGCGTGCCTGCGCGTTCACACTTGTGTTAGCAAGGGCAGAAAGCTCGCGCTGAAGGCGGAGCTTCTAGTCTCAGCTTAAGGGTGAACAGAGTATAAGAGCGCTAAGAACTCAGGTAGTAGTTAGCGTCACAACGCTACTTCGCGATATCGGAATTATGACGAAAGATGTCCAATTTACGCCACAGGCTCATGCTGAATTATGTTTTTTAATGAATCAAAATGAGTAAAATAATTAGGTTTTAGTTAGATTTTACAGAAAACTCTGATCCACTTCTGAGCCCTTGTCGTCTTTGCAGCATTGATTTCATCTTTGTGTGCGCGCATAAATTGAATCGACACTTCTTTTTGCAGCGATAGCTACTATGGGCTCTTCCCCTCACCCGAAGTGAGGGCGTAGGAAGTACGTCGTTGATATCGCCAAATGTATAAAAAAGTTAATCCCCACAACTGCCGCGGTTTTCGCAAGATCTGCCTCCGGGTCGGCTTATTGCGTAGAGAGAGCGCGAATCCTCGAAGCAACGCCAGCTGCTTCGACGTGCCGTCTAATAAACCGCGTGTGTTGCCGGGAGCTGTACGTACAGCCTGGGGACAAAAGTCCCCAGGACGTGCGAGCTGCGGCTGAAACGCATTGCTGTGCAACCTGCCGGCGGGTCGCCTGGTTTCGAGATCACACAAAAGCACATGCGCGTCCTACTCTGCATGCAACATGTGTGTTTTCACGCTCTTCTGCGGTACAGTACCTAACTAGGAATCGGGCACTTGGTACCGCCTCGGAGATAGCGCTGGCGGCTGACTAGCGTTAAAGCACTGAATAAAATTTCGTATTTAACTAGCGTCTGCTACACATTCCGAAAATGGAGATACCGCCTGGGGCATTGCGCCGCATTTCGCCGTGTCAGCGCACCTTGCTTTATAATTAGTTCAGCTTATCGCTCAGTTGAGCTGCCGTGACTTCTTGCTTTATAGGTTCCACGTCAGTAAGCGCTATCTCCGACGCGGTACCACGCGCCCGATTCCGAGTTAGGCGCCGTGCCGCAGAAGAGCGGGAAAGCGCACATGTTGGCAGGCATAGTAGGGCGCGCATGCGCTTTTCTGTGATCTCGAAACCAGGCGATCCGCCGGCAGATGGCTGAGCAATGCGTTTCAGTCGCAGCTCGCGTGTCCTGGAGACTTTTGTCCCCGACTGTACATATCAATCTCGCGCAGCGCCCGCTAGATGGCCGTAGTTGAAATTACATCTCATCACGCCATCTATGTCTCATGATGCATCCAGTAGAGGGCCTCTGTGCAGAGGAAATAAATGAACGTATCACTTACCAATCAGACGTTAGAAATTACCGATCAAGGTAAGGTAACGACCGCGTCATAAGAATACATTAGAGTCCGACACTTTGTCAGAGCTATCGCTGTGACCGCATAGTGGATTCGCCCAGGATTGATTATTTTGAAGTTGGTGTTTTGAAGATCGAAGACGTGAGCCGTATTCAATGGAAAGTGAGAGTTTACAGTTAATGTTTAACAGGACGTTCACTATCTCGATCAGGTCTTTCTCGAACGCATACTTCTTTATTATTTTCATTTACTTTTATTAGTGGGTATGACGCATCGGTAGGCCTTTTGTAATTATTGTAAGTTAGTTAAGGTGTGAAAAATGAAAGACGTTTACAAGCCTCTGTAATGCGAAACTAGAGCGCAGCTCGTAAGGAAGAGGACGCGAGGGTACGGAGGGGAAGGTATGAATCTCCTCCTCCTCAATACCTTTCTCTCCTCCTCCTTCTCTTTCCTTTTCCTCCCCCTATTCCTCGTTTACCTTCCCTCCTCCTCCTCCTTGCATCCTCCACCCCTCCTTCCGCTGAATTTGTTCATAGATGACGTGACACGAAGTCGTGACGTCCTTTTCCTCGCTAAATTTAGCAGGAACCTTTTTCCGCTAACATTAGCGTGGAAACGTTCCATATGCAACGCGCGCGCTTTCGCCGACGCCGACGCCGAAGCCGACGCCGCTCAACCCGAAAACGGGCGCCGAAGAGCAGCGCTCTAAAAAACATGTCAGCAAGCATGACAACACCGTATTCTTCCTTGCTGACAAGTTCTCTTTTCCACTGAAATCAATTCCGCAGCCTCCCACGATGCCCTTTCTTGGTTTCACAAACGTCCGGCCTGGGTGGAAGTGAGTTCATAGAGAAATATTGCTTGTTTGTTTTATATTTTGATTCCGATAACGTGATGATCGCACACTTTCCCATTCTATCACCACCAGTAGCGTCACATTCTCACGAACGTTCAGCATTCTGCGATGAGTACTTTGTTTATGCGTCGGAAAAACTGTGTTTCGTTTTTTTTTTTTTTATGACGGACCCCGTAGATTTGAAGAAACACCTCGGGTGTATGTACAAGTACTGCCTCGAATAAGAACACCTGTACGACGGATACTTGAAGCGGCGGGGACACAAAATTAAGGTTACCAGCCCACGCGAGCTCACCTGCTTTCAACAGTACCACCGGCCGGCCGTGAATGTCTCGTTGGGGGAACACCATCATCATATTTCGGACATCGAGTTTGACATTCGAAGGTACGAAGTTCTCGAGACAGAGGGGAAGTGTTTTCGGGTCTTATAATATTCCTTGACTTTCTTGTGTGCTGTATCAACGTTATACTTGCGAACGCGAAGGAAGCGAAGCAGGAATTCGTCGTCCCTTCTTGAGTGGAGATCGGGCTCCTCTGAAATAAAATAATAAATATGATTACACGTTTAGAGAATGTGGCAAGCTTTATAACATAATCGTGCAGCGTCAAACATTTATGTGAACGCCTGTCTTCTACTAGCAAACATATTAATTTTGGAAAGTAAATCTCAGCCGTTCCATTCCCCTTGTAAAAGTTGCAGGCGTAACTGAATTCAAAACAGATGTGAAGCATCTTTAATCCACTACGACTAATTTGAATATGAACAAATTGGCTATAAATTTCCTCAAACACAAAGTGCTGTTTCTAATTTTAACGGTATAAAAATCCGACATATCCAGCGTACCTTTAAGAAAAGTCTACCCTTACTGCATCTATGCACACATTTTATGCAGGTTACTTCTGAATAAAACTGCTTTGAGACCCGTTACTGTACTGCTTGTTATGTAGGCTGATATTCTTTAACTCGCGTTTATTTGATTGGCTCTATGGCGAATCGACAACATAATATGTAATCCGCAATAAAAAGAAGCGCATTTTCATCTTACAGAATGATGTCACCAAATCTAAATAAATTTCAAATCTGGGTGATAATACATTGAGTGCCGAACAACATAAAATTTTGCTAATTGGTGTCACACAAGAGCTACTCATCAGGCACCCCAGAAGGGCTGCCCTTCTGATAGCCTTAGTTAGGGGTGTTCCTTCTCATGAGAATCACGTGCGCACAGCAGACCACGTGTCTAGGAAGCCAAGTACCTCTTCGCATTATCACCTTGGGGAAGTGGACAAGCCGGGATAAAAATGACAACGGAAAGTGAAACTTCGTTCTGGTCGTGTATGGGCTCAATTATCTAGAAACCTATTACTTGCCAAGCAAATAAATACCATTGGCCAAAGGGTTGTACCCACGCCAACGTGCCGAAGAACTCCAAACGGCGTATATTTTTCTAGAACTGGCGGGGCTTCCAACATTAAATTAGCCAGGTTTAACGCCAGTGTCCAAGGTTGTGACACGTCCTGACTCAGAATCGGTAGTAATCTTAAAAACAAAAGCACATGGTCTACCACGATGCATCATCATCATCGGCGTTGAGAAAACTCCAATGATGCTTAGTAAAATCGAAACGCGTTTTCTTTCTTCCTTTTAAAGCCCCATTATGTGAAATTTCCTTAGAGACGATTGAATTCAACAAGGTACCACCTAAAGGTTTCGGTAGTTGTATACGCAGGCGAGTTTGTGTACTGAATCGGTCAAGCAGGTTTGAATGTTTTGAACATCTCGGGTTATACGTTATCATTTCTGTCTCCGGAGTGGATGCCGGAATCTAGCTCAAAATTACTTTGTCTTCCGCGACAACTCGAGTATATTCGTCTCGGAAAAACAAGGCGCTGTTCCTCTTGCTCTATCCAGCTGGATATAAAACGATTACTTTTCTATCAGCTCTGCGTCATTAGAGTGTGCCCGAAATAAGTATTGTACTTATGCATCTGCATCGCAACACATTTTTCTGTAGTTGCTGGCAGCTTAAGAAAAGCAGGATGTTGGTTGTTGTATTCACGCGTCGTGATTTCTTTCTTCGCCGACCTTCTCAGCTATTGCCCCAGTTTCATTGGCAGCGGCGCGGTAATAAGATGCTCTGCAATCTCCACGCTCTGCTTTTCCTGTGCGGAGCTCAAGTTCGTCTGCTTCCGGCACAGGGGTTGCGACGATGTCGGAACGCCGAGCTCTTATTGGCTAATTGAACAAAATATTGCGTAGACCTCAAGGTATCTAGCATTGACGTCTGCCCACTATTCTTCCAGTCAAAGCCAATCAGAACTCGGCGCCGTTCCGACGTCACAGCAACCATTGCGCAAGAAGCAGACGACTTGCTCTTCGCATTCTTAGGTTGTCGGTGAATGCAGATTCTCTTACAGACGAAATCGACCGAATCCAACTCAGGAATAAGATAAAATCATGTGTCATCACCACGCCGTAAATTACAAATCTGATAGAAAAAATTCAGCACGCGTTTGTGGCCAATGATTGCGAGAGGAAAACGCTCAACTCTAACCGCTCATTCACACTGGAAGCGGATCCGCGTTCGCAAAGCGGTTGCGAACGCGGTTGTATAAAGATACAGTACAATTGCACGCGCACTCGATGACATCAAGTGCGCGTGCGATTGTACTGAATCTTTATACAACCGCGTTCGCAACCGCTTTGCGAACGCGGATCCGCTTTCAGTGTGAATGAGCGGTAAGAATGTTAGCCGAGTCATATGTTTGAAATAAACAAAGGCGGAAGATGCCGGTGAAAGCCCAACTAACAGCCTCATCTATGCCATGAGTCGGGGAGGTTAAAGGGGCGGTGCAACGATATTCGTTTTGAGCGTTTTTCACTTTGAATGAGCTTGCTGGCACTAGTGGGTCCCAAGTACACTCGCACGCAACGTCACTGACCAAGAAACCTCTTTGTTGCGGTGTAATTTCAAGGAGAAAAGCGAGCGTTTTCTTTCAATCTCTCCTTCGCAAATTTTGATGACGTACCCTGGCGGTAGCAGCATCCTCCAGGGATGATATTTGAATGCGGCTCATAGATTTGACCCGAGCATTGCGTGAGCACTCGATTTGGGCTCGTGATAATTGATAGCTCGAGAAGCATTCGGGTAGTGGCCCGTGTCCAATCACTACGACGACGACAATAGCCGAGCCATAACAATGTCTGGAACTCAGTGCGTGTCCTGTGCTTTGCCAACCCCAGCGCGTGGCTATGATTAACATTGGCGGCATATAATCGGCTCCAGATCACGTGGCCGCGTGTTCTGGCTGCGAGTTGAGGGGGTGAACGCTGCTCGTTTTTCTTTAATTTTTTACTGGGACTTCTATTGCGTGGGGTGAAAAACGAACGCGTGTTTCATAGGTCATTAACGTCAGGGATCCGTTCTAAGCGGTATTTGCGCAAAGTACAAAAATTGTTGCATCGCCCCTTTAAGATTTCTTGATTATTGCTGGAGATTCTTTGTGTCAGTTTTCATTGCGCGGAGATGTAAACTACAGGGTGATACAAGGAGACGCCAGGCTCTTTAAATCGACCGGAAAATTCGGTTTCTTAACCTATCGCGCTACGGCTTTGTGCAGCGTTGCCCACAGATGGTGCATTTTTGTTTGTAAAATTTGCAAGGAGCGAACTTACCTGAGGAAAAAGTAAAGAAAGAAAAAGGCTTAGCTCCTGTGGAAACGCAGCGACGCCACCGGTCTGCAAACAACACGGCGCCGTTTCGCACGGGAGACAAGAGAGGCGCAAGCGGTCGCGACGCCAACTGCCGCCAACGAACGAGCATACGACGCCGAGAGCCGGCGTCTTTTCTTTAGCAGACGATCGTTTCGACTCAAAAGCGGCGCTCGTTCTGCAGGCGGCGACAGTCGCAGAAACAGAAACAACAACTAGCTGATATGTAAGAAAGCGCGCGCCGCTTTTGATTTGAAAAGATCGTCTGCTAAAGAAAAGACGCCGCCTCTCGGCGCCGTATGCTCGTTCGTTGGCGGCGTTCGTTGCGCCATCTCTTGTCTCCCGTGCGAAACGGCGCCGTGTTGTTTGAAGACCGGGGGCGTCGCTGCGTTTCCATAGGAGCTAAGCCTTTTTCTTTCTTTACTTGTTCCTCAGGTAAGTTCGCTCGTTGCAAATTTTACAAAACAAAATGCACCATCTGTGGGCAACGCTGCCCAAAATCGTAGCGCGATAGGTTAAGAAACCGAATTTTCCGGTCGATTTAAAGAGCCTGGCGTCTCCTTGTATCACCCTGTATACGTTGTTATGTGTTTGGAGGCCAGGGATTGCGTAGAGAAGGCATTTAAAAATCAAATAACAAGGTTAGTTTCAACATTGAACCTAACGTGTCATATATTGTCAAAAATGAAGCTCAACACCGGCTTCAACTCTGTAAAAAGAATGGTTTTTCCGCATGCTTCCCATGCGAGGCCCGTGAAAAATTAAAATACCTCAAAGAGTGATCAACTGTTTACTCCTAAAACTGAATTGACCGAAGATGGGATAAAGGTCAGTATAAGCCTAACTATTCCAATTATAATTCATAAAAGCCCCGTGGTTTCTTCTCTTTTTTTTATGCTGCGTGGGCTGCTAGCTTTTAACTATACCCCGTTTCACCTTACGTCCGGAAGGTTGCGGACGCTACAAGCTATGCTAGACAATCCCACTCTATGGAGGTAGCCCGTGATACGCTTTCCGCGCGTCGCTTTGCCCCCTCTCCAAGTTAACGTGACACTCAGGCGGCCTTGGATTGGCTCCGATGGCTCGTAACATCCGCTGCGCCCGGACGTAAGGTGAAACGGAGTATAAAACCAACTAAGACAGATTGTTGATTTTCCCGCATCTCTTTTTTTTTTTTTTTTTGGCAAGACAAGAGTGCGAGGACAAAAAGTAACATAATATAAAATGTGCTTCGTGGTGTGAATTCCGGATTGGTGTAAGGAAACTGTTCGGGAGAATGTATAACATTATTAACCGTGAACGCGCCTCAAAGGGACGTTTCAAAGGGACAATACTGAAACCTGACATAATCATGGTACTTTTTCGGACAGGGTCCGAAAGAAGGGCCAGTGCTAGAGGCTACCAAGCCTGACAAGACTTGGTAGCTTTGTGAATATATTATAATATATTCATGACGGTTATATTTTTTTTTTTCAATCTTGTCAAACCCAATATAAATTAAGTGGTCAAATTATCACCCCGTGCTGCATCATTCGAATATAGTTTTTTATTTAGGATGTTTTTATGCAGAAAAACACAAATTGATATTTTTGCTTGAGCTAAATATTACACTCTTATAAAACAGTGGTTGGACCGTTGGTCGCAAACTGGCCATAAGCGAATGACAAAAAACTGTAGGGTAGTGTTTGGTATTGTATGGTTGTTGTTTTTTTTTTTGTTTTTTTTGTGCTGGATTTCTTGACTGTCGGCTTTGCAGCAACACCCCTTATGTTATGCCCCTTGAGCCATTAGGGTTTTTTTTTAGGAATATTATTAAAATGCTAATAAATAATTACAACTTCAATCATCTTGAAGCAAATCGCTTTTGGAGGTCGAAGCACTAAACTCTAAACAAGGAGTCGCAAAGATATTTGTGAGTGTAATAAATACTATTAACCGAATTTAGCCTTCATAAATACGTACTAATTATGGTGAAGAAACATTGAAGCAGCAATAACAGAACTTTTAGACATGCACCCACAAATTCCCGATAGAGCGATAAAATCAAGATCTGCATATACATTTAAAAAAAGCATAATGGATGATATTTTCGAATATAGATGGAATATTCTGTAAAAATGCTGACAGTAATTTCATTTCATTGCGTTAAAAATGTTAAACTTTCTTTTCTTTTTTTATGTTTTATTTCAGTATATACTGCGTGTTCCTTGGAAGAGCTGCGTTGCTCTGAAACCTGTACGGGTACGGGAGCTGGGTCAGATGTCGTACAGGGTGGCTGGACAAGCACTTTTGTTCCTTCCACCCCAACATAAAATGGCAAATAAATACAGCACAACACAAAACCGTGAAAGCGCCTTTAAAATGAGGTGATTGACGTCGCCATTACGCACCGTATCTTAGAGTCTGTTCAATGCACGGTGTCAAAAGAAGAGCCACAAACCGCAAAAGAGCTTAGGAACACTTACCATCCAACAGCTGATTGAGCTTGTCCAACGACTCAATTTTCCCATCCTCCGTCTCTCGAAGTTCGGTTTCTGCGATCAGCTGAAGCTCCGGTGGTAGGCAGCCGCCTCTCATTTTCTATGCCCGCACTTTCGAATCAGGAATAGTCGGCTTCGCTCGTCGTACGATGCGCCCAACCCGCACGAGTGTAGAATCCTGAGGGAACTTCTCGCAGTCAAACCGACCAGCAAGCACTAAGTGGAGTGATGCGACCTTGTTGACGCAAACTTAATTTGTAACGTTTTTCTTTTTTACATAAACACGTCATGAAACGACAAGCCAACGCAGGTAGCATCTTTCCGATTATCTCAGACGGCAAACCGGTTACATGCGTAAGCAAAGCGGTCGACCTTTCACTTTCTTTGAAGGGTTATCGCGCTCTGAGATGGCCCAGCCAACCAACGGCTATTTTGGTCTCCCTGCCTCAAGAAGTAATGCGGGAGAACCGAGAGAGAGTGTCTTTTTTCTTTTTTTTTTCTAATCTGTGTATTCTTCTTTCTTTTTTTTTCTTTTTTTGCTCTTGCAAATCCGTTAATGACGTCAGAAAGGCAACCTTGAATTGTTGTTTGGCGTTTCTATGTTTTGGGGGCACGCATCGCAAGGGAGGCTCCGCCCAGATTGGAACGAGAAGCGGCGGGGTTATGAAAGTGAGTGCGAACACCACGGGGGCTTCGCCCAAACGGTCCATAATCGAGGCCTTCGATATACCGCCGGCTGGCAAAGCCCCCTCGGGGGCTTCGTGTTTTTTATTTTGTTTTTTTTTTCCTTTAACGTGAGTAATTGTCGTTCATTAAGCAGCTCTGTTCAGTCGCCCGTTCTCGGTTCTGCTTTCTTAAAGAAATATAGAACATCCACAATGAGACGCTACCGCCTAAAACGATTGGGGAGAAACCAAAATGTAACCACCTTGCGCAAGAAATATAGTACTATCTCTAATAAACAATATGCAAAATTGCGACATTTGCAAAATCGTCGCGTGCAAATAGCTGAGTCAGCATCGTGCTCGACTTCCACGCCGCTGGCTGGAGTTTGATCCCCACCAGCGCTTTTCCTTTGCATCTCTCTTTGGTTTGCATGACTGGAATGTTCCTGAGGACTTGAGAATTTTTCTGTTTGTTCGAGCTAGGAAATTTCTAGATACCCACGTCCTTAGCAAAGGAGCTCCGCATGGCTGCTTGAGTCAGTCGTCCTTCCGTCGCCGTCAAACTATTTATACTGTCTTTGTTACTTTACGTTTTTTGGCACAAGTTCGCCGCATTCAACATTAATTTGTTTTACTAATCAAGTTTGTTTTTATTCCTGTCATTCTGGTGGAGGTGCGGGGTAACGCAATTTATGCCCACGATGCGTACCGCCTTTGAGCACGATAACTCCGAAAACGACGATCGTGAAGGCGACATCACCGAAAACATCCGAGGATCACTCCAACTGTGACATCAACGACGACCTCAACAATGAACTCGAAAACGACTCGGACTGTGGACTCAAGAAACCCTGGCTACAACTCCAAACGAACCCTACTATGGCCTCGACGACAAACCGTGTCTTCGACACTGACGTCGAGACTGACGACGACACTGACGAGGACTCGAACGACGACATCGACGGCGAACCCGACTACAACTTCGACCGCAACCCTGACGACGACCTCGACGGCGACCCAAAGACGACCCGCACGATGACTTCAAAGACAACTCCGACTATAATCTCGCCGACGAACCCGATGACGAAACCAACAATGAGTGTGATGTCGACTGCAAAAACGAACAGAAGACGACGCACTGTTCGTCACTCAACGAGAGGAGGAAGTCCGCCAGGTCGGCAGCATTTTGATTTAAGCCGCACAACTTTCTGACGATGACCGGGACGATGGCCGGTAGCCACGACACCCAGTTCCAGCCCGGCTACCAAGTGTGGATCTAAACACCAATTCAACGTCGCAGCGAGGAACTGTTTAAAAGTGGTGCTTCAGACTCAATGTTATTCGCTACCTGAGCTGCATGCCGTTGCCCGGCAGAACATGACCCTTTTCACGCCACCCTCTGCGACCCGAAGGTACGATTTACGTCGTCCGACTCCAACTGAACTATGCTCGATAGGACCGTGAAAATCTGTGCTTCAGATGACTCTGTAGTTTCCCCTTCTCTTGTTTTGAGTGGCCAATTCTATTTTGTGTTGCATCGGGACAATGCGTTTTTTTCAAGAGGGGAGTAAAGCTGCGTGCGAATAGCTGAGTCAGCATCGTGTCTGCATGACTGAAAAGTTCCAGATGACTCGAAAATATTGTTCTTTGTTCGAGCTCGGAAACGTTTAGATACTCACGCGCTAGCAAAAAGAGCTTCGCATGGCTGCCTGCACCGGTCGTCCTTCCGTCGCCGTCAAGGTATATACTTCAGGTTTCTCGGCACAAGTTCGCTGCATTAAACGTTCATTTTAAGTTTCATTATTTAAGTTTATGCTTTTATTTGTTACAATATTTAGTAGGGCTATTCAAACAAACTACAGATTTCAGCTCAGCGTTTATGGTTTTCATTAAAAAAAAAAGTATGCGTGTTTCTTTATTTATTTTTTTATCTAGAAAGAAAGGTTCAGCTTTTTGGGGTGTGTACACGTATAAGTAACAGTTAACCTGTTTCTTTTTTTAAAAACTTGGTAGAGGTGATATGTGCGGTGTGCCCATTTAACCTAAAACGACGTATGCATAGTTGTTTTGTTCATCTTTATGTAATCACTTGATAAACAGCACTATGGGGGAGGAGATCAAACAGTTACTTCTCTATCGGTACGCTTCAGCTGTGGAAACAATAAACCGTACTCTTGTTTGTTTTTGATTAGCGAAATCGACAGCGCTCGTGCCCAGACCGTGCTAGGCGAGGATCAATTTCTTTGTTATGCTCTGTTAGTAAACACCGGGCTGGGGAGAGCAAGCTCGATACTAGCTGCGAGATGTTTTGGTGGCGCCATCCTATTAGCGGCGAGAAGTTTTGGTGGCGCCCTCCTGTGGTTCCCCCTTGTGACGTCATTACCTTGCAAACAACAAGTTCGATGGTGTTTGTTATTAGCATGGTGGAAGCTTGAAATCATTGCGCTCTCAAAGGAACACTGCCAACACCGTCAAAATTAAAGTTCTTTCATTCCTCTTATTTCCGTCGATGATAAATCCCCTTTCCGACGTCATAGTCAGCGTTCGGCCAATCGTGGAAGGCCGACCACAGCGACGCTTTCGGTCGCGCAAGGGGCTAATAGTACCCTCTCGTTACGTCATTACCTTGCGAACAACAAGTTCGATGGTGATTGTAATTAGCATGGTGGAAGCTTGAATCGTTGCGCTTTCAAAGCAACACTGCCAACACCGTCAAAATTAAATTTCTTACATTCCTCTTATTTACCTCGATGAGAAATACTTTGCTGACCTCAGAGTCAGCATTCTACCAATCGTGGCAGGCCGACCAGAGCGACGCTTTCGATCGCGCACGTCGCCAATAGCGCCCCGTATGGTTCAATGTCCTTTTGATTAGCAAAAAAAAATATATATAAATTAATAAGCATTTTCATTTGTCGAAGTGGCATGTGCACCATAAAAATAACGACGAAACAAGCACGGGGAAGTACAGACCAGGCATATGTCTACTGGCTCTACCTTGCGTGTACCTCTCTCTAGAAATAAACAAGAACCTTCGATTTCAATGGCTATCTATATCGCATTTATTTTATACATTTTTACTAAAAACCTGCGGTTTTCTAAGCTTTCTATATTAATACTTCTGTGTGTGTTTTGCTTTCCTGACTAGAACTGTCAATTTTGAAAACATAATTTTGCCATTTACCACATCACGCAATGGCCTTTCGTATGAGTGGCCGTGCATTTACACCGGAAAGGAGCGAGCTGTTGAGATGAAGTACTACAGCAGCTAAAGCTGGCCAGTCAGCCAATATACCACCGCTATCTACCTTTAGAACACTCCATGTTTCATGTACGCGTGAAACTCTTAACTGCAATGACTGAATCTCGCCACTGGTGCTGATAGAAACTTTGAAAATTCCCCATACAGTAAGATGATGGGAAATATTTCACACACTAAAATTAATCCAGACCCAGCCTCAAAGGACAGCGAACTTAACAGACAGGACCCTAATGACGGCCCTCGGGAACATTACGATCTTAGTTCAAGAAAAGCAGAAATTGATAATTTTGTCTACGTGGCCCATAAGATTCAGTGCAAACGAATTTGTAGAGACGAAAAACACGCCTCTAAAAGTTTCACGTGAGGCGAAGCTTCTGCGAATCTGCAGTGGCGACAACAGCGCCACCATGGCGTGACGTCAGGGAGTAGAGTGTGTGTTTAGCCACATTCTACAAAGATGCAAAAAGAAATCAGACCCCACAATCGTTGCATTAAACACTGTCAGTAATACACACCAATTGCCACGTGCCGAAATTACCGCCCTCACATCGACGAGCGGGAGATCTTCCAGGCAACACGAGGAAAGAACCCAACTAAGATACTATCTGTCGTTGAAGGCAACGAAATAACAAAAAATGCATCGCGAAGACGATATAACCGAGAGCTCAGGCCGATGGCAAAGATGACCTTCGGAATGCCGGTGAAAAAGAAAACTTAAGTCGCGCTGAAATATGTTTAGAACCAAGAAAACGTTTTTATTGGTGTATTTATTTATTTGCTCCTTTAGGGCCAGATAGAGACGCCAATCAATTTTCAATTGCGTCACGAATTTTAGGAAACTAAATAAAAATAGAAAGATACTTTCTCAAGTAGACCTTTTGATACCCGTGAGATGACAAAGCGTCGTACTGGAAGTTCGTTTGAAGTCAATGCCAAATAAACTGTGTCCTTGTCATCTTGCTGACAGGCTATTGGCGGCGAGATGTTTTGGTGGCGCCCTCCTATGGTTACCTTTTCTGACGTCATTACCTTCCGAACAAGAGGTTCGATGGTGTTTATTTTTAGCATGGTGGAAGCTTGAGATTATTGCGCTCTGAAAGAAACACTCCAAACACCGTCAAAATTGAAGTTCTTAGATTATTCTTATTTTCGTCTATGAGAAATCTTTTGCTGACGTCATAGTCGGTGTTCGGCCAATTGGGGCCCACCGACCATAGCGACGCTATCGATCGCTCACGTTGCCAATAATAAAAGGTCATTGTTGTGTGCGAGACTGCCGAGTGCGTGCTGATGGCGAGCTTCCACAGTTCTTTCGCAACGTGCATTCCACACCATCAAGATTGCCGCTCTTAGCAGCCTATTAATATCAGCTCATTCCGAGCATCTGCTCTAAACAGCTTCCCCAAGTATGGCGCCCAGTGAATACCCCCTCTATACAAGATATATGTTACGGAAGCTACTACTCACGATGTATTTAGAATAATCAACAAACTCGTACCGGACACACCAACTCTGTCTTATTTTATGGGGAATAAAGTAAAATAGTCAGAAATAAAAAAAAATCAATAAATAATGTTGTAAATGATAGGCCTGTTTTCCAAGTGAGCGGTTCACCGCGACTGGTTCCGTTAGCTTTATCGCCACCCAACAAAACATGAAATAATAAAACTAAATAACCTCTTCTAAAAACATCGCCTATAAAAGATGAGGAATGCGCTATATCGATAGCACAATGAAATTATCCGACAGTTCGAAGCAGTGAAGAATCCCCGAGACAAACTTTGAAATATCCTAAAATAGTTCCAAACAGAGCCCTATATCCTTCGACTGTTTATAAATCAGCGCACGTCATTCGCAAATGAATGATGATTACATTTTATAAAAACAAAAACAAAAATAAACTTTGCTGGTCAAAAACCTTTGCAGGGTTGACTTTCGTTACTTAAGATTAAAATTGCATCGTTAGTTACCTGCCATTATTCTGTAATCTGAAAGAAGCCAAATCAGCAAATATTCTATTTGCTGCTTTTCAACGGTTGTTGTTGTTACACTTTATTAGGATAAGGATGGCACGACGGCCTGGAGGCGACGGTTCACGGGAGGGGATTAAAGAAAACGAAAATTAGGGTTATATCCTTCGGTCGATGCCCGCCGCGCGCGCAAAGTCTCAGCGGGACAACAGCGTCTCCTTAGCAAAGGCCCCCACTACTCTTGGGGTTAATCCAGTCCTCAAAGGCACGCACATTGGGGTCTAGAAAGTGACTCCGTTCAGTTCGGAGCCCCGCACACTCCCACAGTAGATGTCGGACCGTAGAAGGAACACCTGAAGAACATGTAGAGTAGGTCACCGCCGGGCTGGGAGCCTCGGTTGCCTGCGTTGATTCGGAGTGGGAACTCGTGTGTGAGGAGGATGTACCCCTGGGTATTCTGTAGCAGGCGGGCGCCCTCTCTTGGGGGTATAGGTTCTCCATCGGGCCAGGACGTCTTCAGTAAGAGTGGCCCCTGTGCGTGCTTTGTGAATGAGCACTTGTGCACCTCTTGGTAGACCTCTCGGTAGGGGTGAAGGGTTGGCTGGGGTCTGCTCCTTGAGACTGAGGAAATCGGCCTTCTTGCCTGCGGCCTTCTTTCCCCAAGGATCGGGGTCGAGTAGTGCAGGTGGAACCGAGATATTCGGGTCGGAGCGGATACTTGACTGCGCGCTCGCACACGCATCCCTTAGCGAAAAGTCGTTCGAAATCAGTATACTGAATGTATACTAATAGTGAACTTAGGGTATCTACTGAAATCGTACTAGTTTCACACTTTTATGAAACAAAATAGTATACTTTTAGTACAGCACAAGTGCATATGTAGTATACCATAAGTGCACCTCGAGTGTACATCTAGCATGATATAAGGTTTCATTTAGTACACTACATGCATGCTTTTTGTGCACTAATTGTACACTACTAGTACATATATACGGGGTGTCCCAGATAGCTTGCACCAAACTTTAAAAAGGAACCGGGGCGTTCTGCGGGAGTGAAACCAACTGTATGCCGTTAGCAAGTCTCTTGCGAAAGTGCACGCAATTTTTATAGTACGCTTAGTTATTTAATTAAGACTAACAAGCTAACTTTTAAAACCTTCGTTTAAAAGCCGAGGTGTGCATTGGAAGGTTATAGAGCGCATTAAGAAACACCCCATTAAACTATTTTCAACGAGGTGCACTTTGCATGCGCCTTTTTTCTAGCCTTCAAAAAACGCCCGCGAAATACAAAAACCACCGAGCGACAACTCGCTTCCTCAATCACGGCGCGCGGGCGCGCCGCGAATGTGCGTTCTTTGAAGGCCGGAAAAAAAGCACGAAAGCGTATTATGTTGCAAACACTTTAATTGGGTGTTTTCAATGCGCCCTGCAACTTTACAGTTGACATCTTGGCCCTTAAATGAATATTTGAAAGGTTAGCTGAATAATCTTAGTTATTTAGATAACCAGGCGCAGTAAAAAAATCTGTGCACTTTCGCAAGACACTTGCTAACGACAGTTGATTTCACTCCTGCAGAGCACTCCGGTGTTTTTTAAGTATGGTGCAAGTTATCTGGGGCGCCGTGTATGTCGGGCGTTCTGAATGGAAAGAACGGTCTTAAATTGGCCAGAACAATCGGCGCCTGCATTTAAAAAGCTGACTTTTCAAAGGTGTTTCTTTGAACGGCTGGATTCCAAGTTGTGAAATTTCATGACACATAGCTCCATTCTCGTGAAATGTTAAGAAACACCGTTGACAACACTTAATTGATGATAATGCAGAGGTGCCTTTATCGAGAGATGCACTTTAAAATATGAGTCAGGAAATTTCCGAGGAAAGTCTTGGCAGCTCTATTTCCAAACATTTCTCATTAAAACAACGTACAACCATGTTATAAAATTATGTAGGAAAAGTTGTCAAAAAAAAAAGAGGCACCGCGTTTTTAATTTGTGAGTATAGACGTGTCAATGACAATTGAATCATTTTCAAATCTTCCGTCGTGAAAATAATGTACTGCCGTTTTCCAACATTGACTAAGAGAGTTGTCATTTTGCTTTGCGCCTATGTACGTGAAAATTACGAGGAAATCTTTGGCAGCTCTATTTCCAAACATTCCTCATAAAAATGACGTACCAGCGTCTTCTGAAACTGTGTGAGAAAAGCCATAAAGAAAAGATGCATTGCATTTTTCAACTGAATGTATGTATGTGTAGAATGCAAACATTATGATCAGTGTTCTTCATATAACTGATAAGACAGAAATTGAAATCCTACTTATCACTTTATTCAAGTTTCCAAGCCTGCCTCACTGTACACTCTCCTTTGTGATGATGGTGTGCCATTACATCCTGCGTAAAAAGAGAAGAGAAAATGACCCTATGCCACCCTATGATATAACACCACATAACTCGCTCAAAGGACCACTATGTGAGGAAGGCAAGATACTAATCACTTCATCCTGACAGAAGGGTGAGGAAAATCGGACAATAGCATTTTTGAAAGCCTGATATGTCGGACATTGGTGGTGTGCCTTCCTTGCATGCCCAGGGCTATGCCACAGGTAATAGTGTTCATTGCAGGGCACAACATTTATTACCTAAAATCCTAGGCCCCATAAAGAAAATGTGTGACAAACAATAGCCTTTTCCAGATTCAAGGTTGCAGCTGCTACATTTTAAGCACATACGGATTAATGAAGGCCACAACGAAAACATTCGAGAATGGCCATTTTCAGGGCTGTACTAATATTAACATTTTATTTTAGAAGTTTAGCATATTACGGTATTCGATATTGGTTTCAAGATTAATTGTACTACTGTAAACTACTAAATTTTTACGAAGGTCTAGTTTTTGCGAGTTCATCGAAATTGCTTAAAATTGGTCCTGCAAAAAAGTAACCCCATGGATACGAATGCATTGAACATTACTCCTGATTGTGAAATTTCGTACCTGCAAAGTATTCCTAACACTAACACTTCATACAATCTATGAAATATTGAGCTCGCAAAAATAAAGTCGTTTATGCCATTCAAACCTTTCAAAGCGCTCAAAGTCACCATTGCGATGGATTTGCTTTGTTCAGTGTGCTTCTCCGGATGTGCCAGTGCGCTGCAGAGATTAGTTCTGGATGAAATTCCAAGAATATGACATTTGAACGTGGGACATATGCATTTTTTGATAAAATAGAATCTCAAAATTTTCACATCGAATGGTTTCCCAGGAGACTTCTCGGGTCCGCATGCACTGTTACTCTGCAACAAGCAGGCTCTCTTGGATGACAAGAAAAAACCCAGCGCCTGAACGTCGTTCGAACCACCACTCGGGAGAAACGAAAAGCCTGTCAACCACTCGCTATCAGGACAGGCCGCTTACTTCCGGTGGCTTCATACCTGTCTGCTCGATGCACCATTCAGCCACCCATAATAGAGATCAGTGGGCGGACGTCACTTTTACTCTTGTGATGCAGTTCCCTGCAGGTTCCCATAGGTTGCAACCTGCTAGCCAAACTGAGTCAGGCCTGCAGCCCTGTGGGAAACGTCAATTCCACTCTTTTAGACGTAGACACCCACATTTTGCTTGTACCTGAAAGAAGCTCTAACACAGAGGAAACAAAACGATCGGCCCTTTTTGAATGCATCCTTTTCTTTTGCTGAGAACATACATACAACTCACATGCATTACACATTCAGTGGTACGGCTTAATTTATGATTTGCACTTTTTTTTTCTATAACTTTGAGCTTTTAGAGGAACGATTCAATATAATGGGTCGTACATAAATGGTTGCTATGAACTATCCTATACATTTACACCTTACCTGATATCATAAAAGCACTAGAGCAGCGTAGGGCTGTACTGCATCAATTACAAATTTGTAACCAATTAAAAGTTGGCATTCATTTAAATTTTTACTATTGGCTATTATTCTTCCGACAAAGAATAACTGGGCGAGTCGGTACGTTGGTAGTCTTTCAACTCCATCGAATATTCAGGCCCTTTTCGCATTTTTTCACGTTTTTGCTTTCTCTAACTGCTCTGCTTTTTGTAGCGGCTGTCACCGCCACTAAAAAACGTGACATCCAAACTCACTTTATTTACATCACGCAATCGTAAACTTGGAAAGCGTGGCGCTTCGGCATACGCAGAGAACGCGCGTCTCTACGGCACAGGCATCAGCACAGGCAAGAAATCATGCTGTTCGCTCTTGTAACGTTTTTCTCGCTCCCGCTTTATGAAACAAATCGTTGGCGAGAGGCTGTTGGGACCACACGTCAGAACTAGCATGACCTGTGATTGCTTGATCTGCCGTCAGACTGCACTAGAATGCTCCGCAAAAGCGTCGTCGGGCGAGCATCGTAGGACGGCGCCACCAACAGGCCCCCCCCCCCCCCCCCGGCAGGCCGTCGGCTCCGCCGCACGCGAATCCTTCTCACTCTGCGGAGAGAGCCATAGATTTGGAAGATACGCTCTTTTCAAATGTCGAAATAACACCGGGTAGAGCATAGTTAGAATCAACCATAGGTTAGCAAGCCCACGGTACACGACAAAGTTTGAAACAGCGGCGCACTACGCAGAAACAAACGAAACTTCCTCACCGGGGCTTGCACCAGTCGCAGTGAGACGCAGCGTCTCCCAGCTCTCAGTAATCGCTTGCTATTCTTGAACACGGTATTCGTGACTAAGATATCTAAAATATCCGCTAAAATATCCGCTAAAACGGCTAAAACGTAAAAAGGGAGCGATGCTCAAAGCCTCCGGAACTCCAACGAGAAACGGCGACCGAACGGAGGCTGATTGCAATAGCGATGGTCATGCGCAGTTTTCAAAAGTCTATTTTTTTCTCTTGTTTTTTTGAAGACAAAACTAAGCAAATCAATATATATTAATGATAATAATGTCACTATATCAATTTTGTAAACAATTAACAAAAATTTAGTCAATCTCAGATTTTATCTAAACTTTTGGTTTTTTCAGTGTAAAACCGAAACTATATCAAGCAATTTCTCCTTCGTCGCCAAGGCTATTCTGATTCCTCTGCGCATGCTTGCACTCCTGGGATTTCGGCTTTTCTGGAAGGCTCGGCTCTGGCGACAAATAAATAATGAGGGCAACCTCGTATTTTGAAACAATGAGCGTGCCCGATTTTTTTTTTGGCGAGGGAAAGACACGTAACATTTACGTCGATTTTTTACAGCGTGGAACTCTCGATCCACTGTGTTGGCGTGTTCGTTGATGCAATTGTCAAGTTCTTGTCACGTGAATTGAGATATCTTAGAGTTCGCAAGATAAATCTACACAATGAAACACTTTCGGTGAAAGCTTGAGGTTGTCACATGAACTCACCGATTTCTCCAGCCAATTTCAGAGCGAGCTTCCATTCATAACACCACTTCGCTAATGCGGTTCAGAAGTTCATTTGCGCTGCATGTGACTATGCAACGTGGAGCATCTTATGTCCCCGTTGTTCGCAGTGGTTTCCTTTGCCTCCTGTCCATTTGCTTGCTGTGGATGCAGATATCTGAAACAGCGTATAGTGAGCTGAGACCTGCATTACAAAAACACTGGATCCTCCTGCAAACGTTATTTGTCTACTAGCCTATGAGGCAGCACGCAAGTGGCGGTGCACTTTGAAAACAAAGACATGTGCATGCTTTTGCATCAGCAGCATCAAACACTTGGTGCAATTGCCCTCGATCGTCTAGCTTCCGAATAGTGCTGACAGCTTTTACAGTAAACTTTTATTCTTCAATAAAGGTAACAAATACAGTTCAGGGAAAATAAAAACTATGTTTGCAATAAAAGTAGACTTTTCAATTGATAAATATAGTAGAAATGACTAGCTAAAATAATTATTGACAAGTTAGATAACGCTACTTTCCGTGGCGTACAATGTAGCTAACTTTTCTATTTGTGTTTTTTTAGGGCTATAGTCCATGCTGCATTTGCGACGTAAGTATGCTCTGACAGTGCCAGTGCCGGTCGTTTCCCCGGGAAACTTTTGGACTACGTGGTCTGCAGTGAAATGAGAAATGAAGCATACCTTTGTCACATTATGTTAGCTGTATACCCGGTGATAATTTTTAATCAACAGGTTTTTAGAAAAAAAAGGGCTTGCTACCACGTTGATGCAGTCTTCAGTGTGTCGTGCGACTCAGCGGACATTACATGGGTGGATAACCGTGGCAACATTTTTATTAATTAACTGAAAAACGTAAATTACCTTTTTTCTATTTCTGTTTTAGAGGCAGTCATTATTAGAGCGTAACCCAATCAACACTATTCACGAAACAGCAAGGGGCTTTGAGATATTTATTTATCAAATTTTACACTTTCTTCCCCCAATTCAAGAACCACGCGCGGCAGAGGCGGGGAAAATGGAGAGTGACTTAGCGGTTTTGACATGGCATGTCGCTAATGGCATGTGTGTTTGTGTTAGTGAGAACTTCTCATATTAGAGTTTCATGCATTATTTATTTTCTAGTGAAGTTACAACCCTTATAAAGTGCTGTCGGATTCAGCATGAACAAACTTGCACACTTTTGACAGCGTGCTTTTGGTGGATGCTCCAGCATCATACTTCAAACGGTGCGTCTGAAGCGACTACGTAAGCATAACATCCTGCGCTCT
This sequence comes from Ixodes persulcatus, assembly GCA_013358835.2. NCBI lineage: Eukaryota > Metazoa > Arthropoda > Arachnida > Ixodida > Ixodidae > Ixodes > Ixodes persulcatus. The sequence continues at coordinate 965,360 of JABSTQ010010663.1, read as the reverse complement.
GTCCAGCGCGCTGTTTTTTGATCAGGCGACGGAAGGCAGACTTTGAGCTATGAATAACCCAAAACTCGTCGCCTTTTCGCAAATTGTTACGGTTGGGCGAGAGTTTATTCATATCCCCTTTAAAATTGAAAATTCATCATGGTCAATTACACTGTCAATTAAAAAAGTTAATTAGACAACGTACTGTGACGTTTGTTTACTCATCTAATGTCCGCTGAGGCTACAAATATCCTGTGAAAACGGCATCGGGCTATCTGTCGCGTTTTGATGTGTTGATCTTAAAAAATCGCACTATATATATATATATATATACATATATATATATATATACCCGATACTATAATTTGAGTACGCCGACCGCAAGCACTCAAAGTAGACCTTTAGTATACTTAAGTGCACTTCCTGTATACTGATTTTGAACTACCTTTTACCGCGGGCACTACGATTCTACTACATGTACTACTTTTTTACGGACGAGTATACTTTCAGTCCACCACCATTTTTACTGGAAGTACACTTTAAGTACATTTAAAGTATACATTCAGTACGAAGATTACAGTGAAAGTATACTTTTAGTATGCTTCAGTGCACTTTTAGTATACTGATTTTGAACGACTTTTCACTAAGGGCCATTGTAGTTTAGTGTTTGGCTACATCGGTACTGTTTAGTTACGTGTTACAGTACAAAAAGCATCGTCCACATTGCGAGCCCAAAGTACACTTTTCGTGTGAGGCTCGTCAAAACATATTAGCCGCTGGAAAAAATCCGGGATTTGCGTTAACTCCTTATGCCGAATTATTTTTGTTCCCGATCCGCCAATTAAAAATGCACGCGAAAGAGCCCAGGTATGCACCTGATCTCGCCATCCCGCTGTCTCATTCTGCACGATGAAGCCCGCCTGCTATGGTCAGCGCATATAGTTTTTTATAATTAGAGTTTCAGCTGGCGTTAGTGTGCTTTTGGAAATGAAGGCAGACAACAACTAGTCGAAAACTGTCATCAGGTAATCCATTCCTATGGGAAAAATCGGGCGCATTTTTTCTTCTGCGCATGGTTATAAAAGGAAATATCAATAATTCTAACGTAAAGAGTAGGTTGGAACATTTTTAGTCACGTAAATATAACTATTGGTCAGTTACCGTGTTTTTTGTTTTGTTTTTTCATTGCAATGCATTAAACACAGCGCTAAAATAGCTTCGTGCATTCATTTATGTTCGCAGTTGCGCAGCGCGAACGCGGTGTCGGCGCTTTTCTGGAGGGGGGATTTACGTGTCAAACCAACGAAGGGCATCTAGAAAATCAAGAGAGACCGCAAAATACACGCAGTCTTGGATCAGGATTTTTATGTACATATAGGCGATAAAAATAAAGTGAAGGCCAAGTAAGTATAGCCCGATTTGCAATAAACAAGTTTCACTTTATTCTCTTCGCTCATGCATATGTGCGAGGACGTTTGTTCCAAATACCATTGACTACCAATACTGGAAACTGGAGCCAAAATACATGGGGTTGTCGGGAGACACAGAAGTGCTGCATTCTCTTGGTGTGGGATGGTAAACTATGAGCTCGAAATTAAAAGGATAACAGTCATTCACTACACTATTAGTTCTCTTCGCACTATTGGAAATTGTGAATATATGGCAACTCGGTGTGCCGATTTCAATTGAGCAAGAGCTGATACACGGTATTTCTAATAATGAGGTGCGCTTCATATTAGCAGTAAGTATTTAGATTATATGGACCTATGTATTACACCTGGTACAAATTACCTACTGGCAATTAGTGACTTTCTAGTAAGTTGACTGTTTATGGACCACTCTAAAGGCAATGGCTGTTACTAGCTGTAGTGACTGGCTCTTTGCAGTTAGAAATAAAGCACAGCAATTCAAATATGTAATTGCTCCATGGGTCATCATTTTAAATTATATGAGATTCACTTCCAATGAGGCTGGAAATGCTACACGACGTAGTAATTACAGCCAGTAAATGCTACACTGGCTGTTTAACGAAGAGACAAGTATTTATAAGGAAATAGAAATAGTGTCCGGTTCAGTATTACCTGTCGTTTTGGGGGCCTGATTAGCCTCTAATGACTGCAATGAATATTGGATTGTACTTCTGAGTTATTGAACCGAGTATAAACTAGATTGCCTTCCAAGGGCTATTGATGGCTCTGGGCCAATATCCTAAACTATTTCAATCAATCAATCAATCAATCAATCTTTTATTGACCGAAAAAAGTATACAAAATATTTCGGGGCATATAGACCAAGCAGCTGTTTATTAGGTAGTTCCACTTGTGATAGACTTTAATGACCATTAGTGACCATTTCGTGATATTTGTGAGGTTAGTCTCAGATTGGATTTGAATGACTATTATTTACTATTTGATTTTATTTCCTAATTATAAGGCGGATTTCGGTTCGAAATACTTTTAATGACTATCAATGACTCTTTGTAACTATTTTGAGTTATTTGATTGCGCGTGGACTCAGTTGACTTTCAATGGCTAATTTTGGCTTTTTGATCAAAATTTGATATGGCAGATATGTAGTTCAAATGACTTCTAGTTACTTTTAATGACTATTGGTCACTATTTTGAGTTATTTGATGGTGTGAAGACTAAGTTGGCTTAAAATGGCTAATATTGGCTATTTGATATTGAATTATATGGCAGGGTTCGGGTTCAAATAACATCCTGTGACTATGCATGACTTTTAGTTACTATTTCGAGCTATTTGATTGTGTGGGGACTGAGGTGGCTTCCAATGGCTATACAGTCATATTTATTAATTATACGGCAGATTCAGGCTTTAAATGTCTTCTAGTGATGATCAATGACTATTTGTCCGTATTTCACATTATTTGATTATGTGTGGACTAGTTGCCTCCCAATGGCTATTATTGGCTGTATGATAATATTTTTTGATTATATGGCATGTTGGGGGTCAAATGACTTCTGGTGATTATTCATGACAATTAGACATTTTTAGTGTGTGTGGACTGAGTTGGCTTCCAATGGCTATTATTGGCTATTTGATCCTATTTCTGAATTATATGGCAGATTCAGGGTCCAAGTGACTTTTTTGGCTATCAATGGCTATTAATCACTATTTCAACTTATTTGCTTGTGTGCAGACTGAGTTGGGTTCATATGGCTATTATTGGTTATATGATCATGTTTATAAATTACATGGCTGATTTGGGGTCCAAATGACTTCCGTGACTATCAATCACTATCAGTCCCTATTTCGACTTATTTGATTTTATGCAGGCTCAGTTGGCTTCCAATGGCTACTATTGGCTATACATTCATATTTATAATTATATGGCAGATTTCGGGTCCAAATGACTTCTAGTGATTGTCCATGATTATCAGTCCCTATTTCGAGTTACTAGATTGTGTGAAGACTGAGTGGGCTTCATATGGCTATTGGCTATATGATCATATTTATAATTATATGGCAGATTCTGAGTTCAAATGACTTATACTTACTAATAATGACTATTGGTCACAATTTTGAGTTATTTGATTGCGTGCGGGCTGAGTTGGCTTCCAATGGCTATTATTGGCTATACAATCATATTTTTTTATTTATATGGCAGATTCGTGGTTCAAATGTCTTCTAGTGGCTATAAATGGCTATTAGTCACTATTTCAAATTACCTGATTGTGTGCAGACTAATTTGGCTTCATATGGCTATTATTGGCTATATGATCATGTTTATAAATTATATGGCTGATTTGGGGTCCAAATGACTTCCGTGACTATCAATCACTATCAGTCACTATTTCGACTTATTTGATTTTATGCAGGCTGAGTTGGCTTCCAATGGCTACTATTGGCTATACATTCATATTTATAATTATATGGCAGATTCGGGGCCCAATGACTTCTAGTAACTCTCCATGTTTATCAGTCCCTATTTTGAGTTTTTTTGAATGTGTGAAGACTGAGTTGGCTACATATGGCTATTATTGGCTATATGATCATATTTATAAATTATATGGCAGATTCGGAGCTCAAATGACTTATATTGACTATTAATGACTATTGGTCACTATTTTGAGTTATTTGATTGTGTGCGGGCTGAGTTGGCTTCCAATGGCTATTATTGGCTATAAAATCATATATTTTATTTATATGGCAGATTCGTGGTTCAAATGGCTCCTTGTGACATCAATGGCTATTAGTCAATATTTCGGACTTACCTGATTGAGGCAGACTGATTTGGCTTCATATGGCTATTATGGCTATATTATCATGTTTATAAATTATATAGTGGATTTGGGGTCCAAATGACTTCTAGTGACTATCAATGATGATCAGTCACTATTTTGACTTATTTGATTTTATGCAGGATGAGTTGGCTTCCAATGGCTATTATTGGCTATAGGCATCTGTTATTTACCTGGTTGGCTCGAATTGCCAAAAATGGCTATTAGTGCTTATTGGTCATAATATTCTGCTATTCTATACTTATGAATGAAAATGGCTTCAAGTGGCTATTGTTGGCAATAGCATATCATCTTAACAATATCACCTTAAATTGCTTCAGAATGAACATTAGTGACAATTAGTGACATAGTATTCATGATGTTTGGATATGAGTGGATTCAAGTGTACTATTATTGGCTGTTGGCAGTTCCAGGCCAAATCGGCTTGAAATGGCTCTACATGTCTATCAGCGACTATTATTGGCAATTTATACATTTGGAGTGTGTATAGATTTGAATGACTTCAACTTGATTTTATTGGCTATAGGCATCTATTCTTGACTTGGTTGGCTTGGATTGGCTATTATTGGTTATAATCATCTGTTCCTGACCTGGGTGGCTTGAATTGGCTACAAATGGCTTAAAGTGACTAGTTATATAATTAGCAGCTATTTCTTTGTCTACAAACTGAAATGGCTTCATGTGGCTAGTTTTGGCTATTACCATCTATTTTTTACCAGACTGGCTTCAAATGGCTAGGAATGGCGATTTGTGAATATAGTTGACAATTCTATGCTATTTCAGTGATTATGATTGAAAATGACTTCAAATGAATAATATTGGCTATTAGAATATATTTTATTAGATTTGCTTGAAATGGCTTACATGGCTATCAGCAACTATTATTTACAATTTATGCAATTGGAGTGTGTATAGATTTTAATGACTTCAAATGGACATTATTGGCTATAGGCATCTATTCTTGACTTGGTTGGCTTGGATTGGCTATTATTGGCTATAATCATCTGTTCCTGACCTGGGTGGCTTGATTTGGCTACAAATGGCTTAAAGTGACTAGTATTTATAATTAGAAGCTTTTTCTTTGCATACAAACTGAAATAGCTTCATGTGGCTATTTTTGGCTATTACCGTCTGTTTTTACCAGACTGGCTTCAAATGGCTATGAATGGCTATTCATTAATACAGTTGACAATTCTATGCTATTTCGGTGTTTATAGATGAAAATTAATTCAAATGGCTAATATTGGATATAAGCATCTATTTTTATTAGATTGGCTTGAAATGGCTATTGATGCCTATCAGCAATTATTATTTATAATTTATGCAATTGGAGCGTGTGTGGATTTAAATGACTTCAACTGGATATTTTTGGCTATTAGCGGCGAGATGGTTTCGTGGCGCCCTCCTATAGTTCCCTCTCGTGACGTCATTACCTTGCGAACAACAAGTTTGATGGTGTTTGTAATTAGTATGGTGGAAGCCTGAGACCATTGCGCGCTGAAACCAACACTGCCGACACCGCCAAAATTGAAGGTCTTCCGTAACTCTTATTTCCGTCGACGAGAGCTCCTTTGCTGACATCGTAGTCAGCATTCGGCCAATCGTCGAAGGCCGACCGCAGCGACGCTTTCGATCGCGCACGTCGCCAATAGCACCTATCCTTGACAAGGTTTGCTTGGATTGGCTAATATTGGGTATAAGCATCTGTTCCTATTCTGGTTGGCGTGAATTGGCTACAAATGTCTATAAGTGGCTATAGCAGCTATTTCTTTGTCTAAAAACTGGAATGGCTTCAAGTGACTTTTTTTGGTTATTATCATCTATTTTTAACCAGATTGGCTTCGAATTACTATGAATGACTACTCGTGAATATCCATTGAATGGCTATGAATGGCTATTCGTGAATATCCACAATTATACTTGCTATAGCCATTGCTAGCCCATTGAAGCCAATATGGTCAAAATGAATGATAATAGCCAACAGCTACTAAAAGCCAGTCCGGTTAGTAAACACTACAATTGCTGATAACTATCAAGACTAGCCACTAATAGCCATTTGTAGCTATTTCAAGCCAATTTAATAAAGAATCAATGCTTATAGTCAATAATAGCCACTAGTAGCCATATTCGTCCATAGACAGCGAAATAGCACAGAATTGTCAATTATACTTTCTAATGGCCATTGCAAGTCATTCGAGGTGAATCTGGCCAGAAAAAAGATGCTAATAGCCAACAATAGCCACTAAAAGCCATTCCAGTTAGTAAACATAAAACCTGCTTATAAATATCAACACTAGTCACTACTAGCCATTTCCAGCAATTTTAAGCCAATATAAATGCTGATAGCCAGTAATAGCCACTTGTAGCCAGTTTCATCCAAAAACACTGAAATAGCACAGCATTGTCAATTATACTCGCTAATAGCCATTGCAAGCCATTTGAGGCGAATGTGGCCAGAAATAGATGCTAATAGCCAACAATAGCCACTAAAAGCCATTCCAGTTAGTAAACATAAAACCTGCTTATAAATATCAACACTAGTCACTACTAGCCATTTGTAGCAATTTTAAGCCAATCTAAATGCTTATAGCCAGTAATAGCCACTTGTAGCCAGTTTCATCCAAAAACACTGAAATAGCACATAATTGTCAAGTATACTCGCTAATAGCCATTACTAGCCGTTTGAAGCAAATCTTCTCAGAAATAGATGCCAGTAGCCAACAATAGCCACTAAAAGCCGTTCCAGTTAGTAAACACAAAAATCGCTCATAACTATGAGCACTATTCACTAATGGCCATTTTTAGCCATTTCAAGCCAATCTAGTAAAGAATAAATGCTTATAGCCAATATAGCCACTTGTAGCCTGTTTTATCTATAAACACTGGAATTGCACATAATTGTTTACACACACTAATAGCCATTGCTAGCCATTTGATGCCAATCTGCACAGAAATAGATGATAATAGCCAACAATAGCTACTTAAAGCCATTCCAGATAGTAAACACAAAAATCGCTCATTACTATCAACACTAGTCACTAATAGCCATTTGTAGCCAAATCAAGCAATTGCAATAAAAATAAATGCATATAGCCAGTAATAGCCACTTGTGGCCATTTTCATTCATAAACACTGAAATAGCACATAATTGTCAATTATACTCACTAATAGCCATTGCTAGCCATTTGAAGCCAATCTGCTCATAAATAGATGATAATAGCCAACAATAGCCACTTAAAGCCATTCCAGTTCGTAAACACAAAATTCGCTCATAACTATCTACACTAGTCACTAATAGCCATTTGTAGCCAAATCAAGCCATTGCAATAAAAATAAATGCTTGTAGCCACTAATAGCCACTTGTTGGCATTTTCATCCATAAACACTGAAATAGCACATAATTGTCAATTATACTCACTAATAGCCATTGCTAGCCATTTGTAGCCAATCTGGTCAAAAATAGATGATAATAGCCAACAATAGCCACTTAAAGCCATTCCAGTTGGTAAACACAAAAATCGCTCATAACTAGAGGTGTCGCGAACTTTTGTCGAACCAGATTTTTAGGTTGAACTTTCGGGGTTCGACTAGGTCGAACCGGTTCGACGAACCTTCAAACTTTTCACCAGATTCGACCCGTTCGACTATGTGGACAGTGTGGCCAGACCTTGATACAAGCATGTCTAGGTTTGGAGAATTCTTTTTTATGCAAAGGGTTATTTTATTTTATGAACAGCTGCAATTAAGAGAAACCAATTCTAATCACTGAAGAAGTTAATAACTTAATGTTTTGTACTGTATTAACTGAAATAACCAATCAGCGCTGCCCTTGATTCATCCATTAGCCATTACCATCCAATCCGAAGCCAACTGGCCAGCCTGCCGCGCATGCGCACACGAGTCGAAACTCAATACAAGGTTCGTCGAACTTTCCACTAAAAGTTCGAAAAAGTCGAACCTGGTCGACTTTTTGGTTACTGAACCAACCAGAGTAACCCCGTTATCCTCAAACTTATTGGACCTCGTTCTGTCAAATTACCCTGACCTAGTTTCCCCCATATCATATCTTCCAGGGCTTAGTGATCATTGTATATTACATTTGTATGTTAAAGCTGCAGTGCCGAAATCATCAAGTCACGTAAAACAAATTCGAGATTATGCAAAAGCTGACTTCGTCAAAATTAACAATGATCTAGCCACTTTTATTGGTACATTTCTAGAAGGATTCTCAGACCGTTCAGTGGAAGCGAATTGGCAAATGTTTAAGAATAAAGTAGAATCCCTTACTAACCTGCATATTCCCCTTAGGACTGTACTTGAAGATTCCCAGTCTCCGTGGTTTAACAGAGCCCTCAAACGTCTCTCAAATAAAAAGAAGCGTTTATTTCGAGCAGCCAAATTTACCACATGTGAACGGCGGTGGTCCAAATACCGCACTGCAGCTGAGACTTACAAAGAGGAAGTTAATAAGGCCAAGTTTGAGTTTTTTACGCGCACCCTACCCGATATGTCAATAAAAAACCCAAAAAAGTTCTGGAACATCATGAATAAAAAAACTGATTTTTCTGTTTGTCTCAAAAACGAAAGTGGGGATGTTATGCCAATTGAAGAGTGTGCGAATGTATTGAACGAAGTTTTTGTTGAATCCCTTTCTAGTGACAGCAGCACGGAATGTCCTCTCTTAGACATTTCAGACTACTTGCCGATGGACCCCATCTTGCTTGATTGTGCTGGTGTCGATCATGTCATTGAAACATTAAGATTGTCGTCTTCAGCTGGAGTGGACGGTGTTAATTCGAAGTTTTTGAAAAATACTAAGCATTACTCTTCTATCATTTTAACTAAACTTTTTGATCAGTCCATTAGAGATCATGTTCTCCCCTTAGATTGGAAGGTGGGGAAGGTGGTTCCCATTCACAAGACTGGTGACAAACATTCCCCTTTAAATTATCGCCCAATCTCTATAACCAGTGTTCCTTGCAAACTCCTTGAGCATATAATATTTTCCAACCTCGTCAATTTCTTAGAATTTAACAACTTCCTCTGTCCATCCCAACATGGGTTTCAAAAACATTTTCATGCGAGACACAGCTTGTATCATTCACACATAACCTTCACTGCATCCTGGACCGAGGATCCCAGGCAGACTGCATTTTCCTAGATTTCTCCAAAGCGTTCGATAAAGTATCTCATAAACTACTTCTTCTGAAACTGTCCAAACTTAACATAGATGCTAACGTTCTTGCATGGATTCAATCTTTTCTATCATTACGGTCACAATTTGTTACAGTAAATAATAGTAACTCTTCCTTTTCGTCTGTGGCCCCAGGGGTTCCCCAAGGATCTGTTTTAGGACCTTTACTTTTTTTAATATATATTAACGACCTCCCTCTTAATGTTTCCTCGTCTATTTGTTTATTTGCTGACGACTGTGTGATTTACCGTGAGATACTTAATGATCACGATAACATCATGCTTCAGTCTGACATTAACGCTATCTACCAGTGGTGTGACGTATGGTCTATGACGCTTAATACTAACAAATGTAAGTCCATGCGTGTATCTCGGCAGTCACATGAAACTCGGAACTACTTTCTTAATCAGGCTCAGCTTGACACGGTATCTTCTTACAAATATTTAGGTGTACATATAACTTCTAATCTCTCATGGAAAACACATGTACAGTATATCACATCTAATGCTAACCGTATGTTAGGCTACCTCAGGCGTAACTTTTCATTGGCACCTGTTTCCCTCAAGCTAATTCTTTATAAAACTCTAGTTCGACCGAAGTTAGAATATGCAGCCTCTGTCTGGGATCCCGGACAAGCCACTCTCATCACCGTGTTGGAAGGCATTCAAAATAGATCCGCTCGTTTTATTCTTTCTAATTATCATTATTCATCTAGCGTAACTTCCATGAAATCTACTTTGTCACTCCCGCCCCTCTCCCTGCGACGTAAGCTCTCACGCCTTTCTTTATTTCACAAATTTTATTTTTATAACTCTGTGCTTCGCGACAAATTAATCACTCGTCCCTTTTATATTTCTGCTCGTCATGATCATCAGCACAAAGTTGAGGTACCAGCCGCTATCACATCTACATTCCAATCTTCTTTCCTTCCTCGCACATCCCTCGACTGGAACCACCTTCCCGGATCAATTGCATCGATAACTGACAGTGCACTTTTAGGTCAGCTCTTACTAATCATTTTTTTGTTGAGTGTGAATAACCATACATTACAGTGTTTTGATCCCAACTTTGCTCTCCCCCTCTGTAATGCCTTCGGGCCCTGAGGGTAAAGCAAATAAATAAATAAATAAATAAATAAATAAACTCGAACCTCGGCCGGTTCGCGACACCCCTACTCATAACTATCAACACTAGTCACTAATAGCCATTTGTAGCCAAATCAAGCCATTGCAATAAAAATAAATGCTTATAGCCAGCAATAGCCACTTGTGGTCATTTTCATCCATAAACACTGAAATAGCACATAATTGTCAATTATACTCACTAATAGCCATTGTTAGCCATTTGAAGCCAATCTGGTCAGGATAGATGCTAATAGCCAACAATAGCCACTTAAAGTCATTCCAGTTAGTAAACACAAAAACATCCATAACTATCAACACTAGTCACTAATAGCCATTTGTAGCCATTTCAATCAAATTTATCTAAACTTTGATGCATAAGCCAATAATAGCCGCTTGAAGCCATACTCATTATTAAGCACCGAAATAGCACATAATTGTTTAACGATCTCTTCAATATCCATATGCAGCCATTTCAATTCAATCTGGTCAAAATAAATACAAATAGCCAGCATTATCGACTTGAAGTCATTCCCTTTCGTAAATATAAAAATAGCTCAAGCAATAGTTATCTTCTAATAGTGGTTTGTAGCCATTTGCAGCCAATCTATTCGAAAATAGGTGCTTATAGCCAATAATAGCCACTTGAAGCCATTCTCATTCATAAACACTCAGACAGCAGATAATTGCTATTATACTGACTAACAGCCATTAGTAGCCATTGAGCCAATCTGGTCAGAAATATATTCTAATAGCCAACAATAGCCACCTGAAGTCATTCCAGTTTATAAACAGAAATACCTCAGTTTTCATTACTCATTATTAATATTTGCAGCCATATCTAGCAAATATATATAAAATTTGAGGCTGATTGCCAATAATAACCAGTTGAAGCCATACGCATTCACCAACGCCGAAATAGATAATTGTCAATTATGTCATCAATAGCCATTGGCAGCCATTTAAGGTCAATCTGGTCCACTAATCTCAACGACAATTGCTGGATCGCGTTTGACCAGCACCGCCTATGGACGGGAATGCGGCCACGGTCGGCCATCTTTTTGGTAGAGTTATATCATCTCTAGCCATCATAGTAATATGGCGGACAGCGCAATGGCGGCAGGCTGCCATAAAATAGCCGTAGATCTAGTACACTGTACCGTGGGTGATATTTCGTGCTTGATTGAAGTTGTTCGACGAAGCAGATTCTTGAAACCCGGCGTGAACGGTAGCCTCGTCTTAGAGGACCCGGTGAAAGTTCTACGAAAGCGCAGCACCGGGGGAAAGCAGCGCAGCTCGCATCGAAAGCAGACTACGTACTGGCGTCTGCTTTCGATGCGACTTTCGATGCGTGCTGTGCTGCTTTTCCCCGGTGCTGCGCGATTTCGTCAAACTTTCACCGGGTCCTCAAAGACCGGGCTACCGTTCACGCCGGGTTTTAAAAACAAGTTTCGTCAAACAATTTTAATCAATCACAGAATATCACCCACGCTATTTTGATGGCAGCCTGCCACCACAACTGCCAAAACGCCGTCTGCCATGGATGGATGATGGTGGCTGCCAAGTGGCTTCAGCAGCTGTATCTTCGCTAGAGGTGATATAACTCTACCAAGAAGATGGCCGCCAGTGACCGCATTCGCGGAGCGGGCAAACGCGATCCAGCAATTGTCATTGAGATCAGTGATCTGGACAAAGAAGATGCTAATAGCCAACAAAAGCTACTTGAAGCCGTTCATAAGTGTAAGCCAACAAAAAATCACATTATTGTCAATATTAATCACTTCTAGTCACTTAGAGTCATTTCAAGTTGATCTCATAAAAAAATGATGCCTATTGCCAATTATGGTCACTTGCGTCACTTGGAACCAAGGACATCTAATAAGACATGTTTCGGTAGGAATAAAACAAATAAATCAACAAGCTCAGAAAAGGTTAATAATTATTTAGATTGTACAAAATCGCTATACTCTGACTGGTCTGTGCAACGCACTGCATTATGACATCAAAATACCAAGAGGTCCAATATCACGAGCTTATGCTCCCTATGCTCCATCAAAAAAGAAAAAGGGGGGAATATTTCACAGATTATCAATTTTTCTAGTGAGTCACTCCCACTTGATTCATTTCCGGGAAAAGTGGCGAGTTGTCCACTCCATACCGCCAGGATCGCTTTCTACTTACGTCTCCCGTTTTACCCCGGAGTTTTCTGTATTGGTCGCAACGGTATTTGCTTGTTCTATCATTAAACGGCACACTCGACGTCTTTGGAAAAAAAGGTGAGGCCAGAAAACAGGTGATCGATGAAGGCTGTCCGGAATATGAAACACTAAAATATACTTTGCATAGCTCACGTGATTAATTATTCACGTTTTCGGTGTTTTCAGCCACTCGTAAGGTTGCACGACGGGTCGTTGTCGTATAGTGGCAGGGCTGGCATATTAGCAATACATTCCGAAACGTAGGCGCACATTGAACAGAATCTAGAGTCTCTTCAATTGTTATTTTGTTTAGATTCGCCGCCGGTCTTTACATACCTGCTGTGGAACTCAGGTTTGCGCCCAAAATATAGCGAAGGTTAACATATAGTTAACTGGTCAAAAAAATACCGTGACTAAATCAATTACAATGTTTGCAATGAGGTACATATTATAAGCTCCAACCAAAAAATAAAAAAGGTGACTCCTGTTACTCTCCGGCGAAAAGACAAAATGCACACGCGTGTTCCCATAGAAATGCGCATGAGCACCGTAAAAGTAAATTGGCTGCTGTCTGCTTCATATATGGCGCCTGGAGCGCGTCTTGGATTGGGGTGTTCAGCGTCCTATCCCGCCCATACATCAAAAGTGGCCCCGAAGTGGAAACAAACGACGTCATAAAAGCCGGAGTGCCATGCTGTTGGATGTCACGATCCAGGCGGTTGGTCGTAGAGGGGCCGGCGAAAAGCACGAGCGAACGCGAGTGTCGCTGTAGCTGCGGCGTCCCAATTCCTAACTGCCGAAGCTTCTGTGGACTGTCAAAGTGGAGAGCGACCTGCAGCAGAACAGGCGTCTGCCGAATACAGCGCCGCTGCTGGGACACCGCCAGGATCGCGGCCGGCGACAGCATGACACTTATATGACGTCATTGTGAGGAAATCGAGGGACTATTTTTTTTGGACGCGGTAGACACACCAGTCGGACACGCGATTGAGGCACCATACTTATATTAGCATCCCGAAAATAGCGTACACAGTAAACGTCAAAACACCTATAATGGTGTTTGGAAGGTGCTTCACACCAAATATACCTTTTCAAAGCGCTATATCATTATTGTTTTTTTTTTTACAATAGGTGTAATGTTTTTAATACGCCTATTGTGAGTGTGAAAGAGGTTTTGTTACACCTTTTTCCGGCTTCGGAAAGGTGCTCAGGAAATATTACACATTTTACAGAGTAGGTGTCTCCTCCTGAAAACACTTTTCTTACTTTTTATAAGTTCGCCGGGACAGATTATTGAAATATTACGCCGGTGCCATACTGGACTCTGCGGATATTACATGTTTTGGGAACGCTGGGTGAGAGGGGGAGGGTGACTAATCGGCTAATCCAACCAGAAAGCGTGTAAAGATTATGTATAAAATTAGAAGTAGCTACCATTTTTCGAAGTTTCGGTTTGGGCTTCTAAACCGCGGAGACATCCTATTGTTATCGCTATGAACAAGAAGACATGGCGGTTGTCGAACGGGCAGATAAAAGTGCAGAAGTGCGTCATCTGTCAGTAAAGGAAAGTACTTGATTGTTTTTTGTTTTTTTTTTTTTTTTTTCAAGTTTCTGAAGGAAGTATACGAGTTGGAAATGTTAATAGGTACAATATCAGAACTTCCGATCTTTGTACGACAGTTTTGTAATCGGAGCCGCACTAGAATAATGTAAACGATATTTATACATGTTTTCGATGCGCATTGCTTTATATTTAGAAAATAAAGGTTCTGCAGAATAATTATACGGGACGTTTGCAATATAACGCAAAACCTTTTTTTAAGCAAAAAAATGTTATGTAAGTTTATTTTAGTAGTGGTTTCCCATGACCAAATGACAGTAGTTTAGCTGAGAGTTTAACGAGGCGTACTATACCTTCATTTTAATATTGGTTGTTAAGAAAGTGCGGAACCTGACGATCACAACAACTACCTGGAACAACGTTTTAATTAAATAGTTAATATGACAGTTTAACTACGTTACGTCGAGATACGACATCAAGTTACTGGGACTTTTGTGCTTCGTATGCCGCGTCCCGAGCCACTCGTTCAATTGATTGTCCCGCGTAGTATACCAAGCACTAGTGTATCACTCTTGCCTACCGTATCTCGGCAAAAAAAAAAAAACCCTACTACTTTTGGAGCCAGTTAGACCAGTGCCTCCTCAAACCCTAATGCTTCTAAATTTACTAACATGTATAAGCCTCCCCTTCTCGCAGTAATGCCTCTTAGGCGCTGCGAGGTACCCCGAATAAATAAACAAATAAATACAAATATGCGTCTCGAAGAAATGCTTAAAGAGCGGAAAATTTCCATTGAAGGCTGATTCAGTCTTAGCATGCCGCATAGAGATAAATGGTGTTGGCTACAGGAAAAGGGTCCATTTTAAATTTACTAATATCTCTTAAACCTTTTGAACTAGATAACGGCAAGCTTTGTAACTTAGGCATCTCGTCCAAACCGCCGAGAAGGAGCGTTTGGCGACGGAAAGTTCGTTTTTCTAGTTGAAGAAAAATCGCAATTTTTCTCAGAGACACCTAATACATATTTGTTTGCAGTTCCGTTCTGCCAAAGTTGTAGTTTTTTACGTGCTACACACGTAAAAAAACTAGGTCGTCCACACATAAGTACGGATTTGTTTTTAAATTACTTAGTGAAATAATATTGTATCTGCAAAAAGCCAAGTTGTCCATAGTGGGACAACTTCTCGCAGTTGAAACTCAAAACCACTCATGCGTTTTGAAATGAAATCTACTGAGGCATTAGCTTCTAAATTATGTTTGATTTACCGAATGTCATATTTTGAGAAAGTTCTAATTGTAGTTACGCAAATGTCAAAACTGCAGTGCATTTCTGACTTACTAGTTATTGTTATTTATGACTGCTTCCTGCTCGTACTACAGAGTTAAGACGCACTCCACGCGGCCTGCCTTGTGTTGTGATCGAAGGAGACGGGCTAGAACTTTCCGAACAACTGTTTGTGCATGCAGAGCCAACGAAACTTTTTAGAGCGACTGAATCACTGAAGGCCTTGCACCTCTGATGGCAGCCTTCTGGATGTTACAGATCGGAATCGGAAGTTACAGATCACTGGGATTTTTATTGCTCACGCCATATCGTGATGAAGTAGGGGAAATCTTTATTGAACAGATATGGTCTACCAAAAAGACAAAAAGAGTGCAGGCTAGCTGGTGATTGTTATTCATTGTGTGTTACAGCCGAGACTGTGGTTAGGAAAAAAGTAGAAAGTTACACAAAGGGCAAGGTACATAGAAGAGAAAAAAAAAACCTGGAGGGGTTATTGGTGACATGGGTGACCAAAAGTGTCGTTTTGGTCGGCATTCAAAAGTTTCCGAAATACTTATTAATGATATGTATTTATTTTGAATAATTCTATTTTCATCCACAAAAATAAGAACAATGTCAGACTGTCAACGTTCATGGTGCTATTTTAAGAATGCGATGACTCCAAGCTTCCATTGTTCGTTTTACACACGCCATCGAAATTAGTCTGCAACTGGTAATAAGTAGCCAAGATTACAACTCCTGACGTCACAGCAAGGCAAATCCTGGTCGTGGCCTCAAAAACGGAAGCCATAGGAAGGCGCCACCTAAACATTTCGGCGCTAATAATCTGTCGAAGAAAAAGCTTTCTTTTGATTATTTTATTTGTAGTTTTTCTGGACAAATAAATCAATCAATTGAATTACAATCTTATTCGTGCTTCTTCCAAATTTAGCGGTTTGTTATTGTTTATTTCGCAAAATTGGTCATAAATAGGTATTCTTATTGAGAAACCAAAGCTTGGCTGTGATGTTTGGGTATGAACTATTCTAGTATGTTTGTTGAGTGTAAGTTCCTCTTTAAGAAGATCGTGAAATTATTTTTCTACTTCTTCTTCCTTAGCTTTAATCCTCAACTTAAAAGCGAAATGAAAAATCACGTGGCCGTGACGTGCTGGGGCACCGTAGGCGATGACTCGAAGCTACCATCGTGGTTTTAAGCACGCCATGGAACTTGTCAATCTCAAGTGATGGTAAGTACCGTAACGGCACTCATTGGTGACGAACACGATTTCAAATATTGGTCGACGGATTTATTGTTGAAGAGCGCATACGTCCGAGTTACACAGTGATCGTGCCGAATGCGTGAGCTGGGTTCGACTGACGTGCTCGGGCACCGCTGATGCACCACAAAGACAAGGCAAAAAGCTTTCGAAGGAAAGTAGGTACGAAATAGTGATACGCGATTAGTAAAATCCCAATTTATACCAGCCGAAAATTCATCTCATGGTTCCTTTAACTTTTCAGTGCAGTGCAACACATGCACTGTGGAAAATTTACAGGATAAATAACCTTGGGTTCTGCCCAAATATGTGGGCATCCTTGACTGACAAAACAAAATAGCTCGACAAAACTGTTTATTTTTAGTTTCAAAGGAAAGTGAACGTATTTGTGTGATGATTTGAATGTTGTTCCTTTACTTTATAAAACCCTACATTTCCTTGTTGTATAAACCTTTTTTTTCGTTTAGGAAGCAAACAGAAAAAACAGCCTTGTAGAGCAATTCAGTGGCACATTACTTTTTGCATGTTACTTTTATTGTTCGAGCGCTATCTAACAATGAAAAACATTAAGTATCATGTGTAACGCAAGTGTCCTCCAAGGCTGTGTGTATTTATTTTCTAAAAAAATGTTGACACAACAAAGAAATCTAGGGTCCTATAAACCAACACACTGTTTACAAACAAGCCCGCTTTGCCCACAACAGGTGTGGGCACTGCGCATGCGCAGAAGCCAAATTTGGGAGGAATGAAGCATTAGCGCATGCGCAGTACCGACAGCAGCGCCACCGCGGTCGTATGACGTCAGCAAGTTGAGTTGGTCTATAAAGAAGGGATACAACATTGATTCATAAGGTGTAACAACACCAATCAAAAAGTGTGAGTTATAGGCATTGGATAAAGTGCCGATTGCTGTGTAGGCGTTTTGAAGTATAAACTGTGTAGACGTTACCACCAGTTGAACCTCTAGCATACATTATAATAACTCCATGGGTCAGCGTCACCAAGCGTATTCTTTATAGACGAACGTGCAGACGCGGAGTCTGAAGCCAGCAACGGCAGATGCCATCTTCCGAGTGCAGTCTGCTAAATAGAACGCGGCAACGCTAGCCAAAGTCGGACGCGCCATTATGCAGGTCGAACGGAGAGGCAGGCGTCTGTACGGGCGCCGCCTCGCCACAGAGCAAGTGTGTCGAAGATTCGCTGCAACTTCTGAGAAACGTTGTGAGATGGCGCAGCATGTCAAGAACTCAATGAACATGTTTTTTACTGTTGTTGTTGTCTTTTTACCGTGAAAACATTCGGCTTGTTTTGTCTTGAAACTTCCTAGCTTCTTGGCACCCCCGATCATCTCAAAATATCGCGAACAATAAAGTTTGAAGCTGTCTTTTTATTTTTATTTATTGTTTATTATGTTTGGGTTACTCTTTCCTGACGAATGGTATAACGTTTAGATATTTCTGTTTTAACATACGACATCCCTCTAGAAAGCTGTTACCTCAATATCGTTTCTACAGTCTTCATTCCCGGTGTATCCATAGCGTTTGTTCTCGACGAAGGTGGCTTCCGCTAGGTCTAGACCGCTCCAGTAGGCTTTGAAGTCCAGGTCGGGGCCCATTCCTCCATATTCCTTGGGAAGCATGCTCACGGGCATGTCATTGTAGAGACCCTCAAACTTCTCTCCATGGAAATGAACCTGTAAAAAGTAATAGACACACCGTCATGTCTCGTAAATACGAACCCCGTTCATATAGATACCCCACTACATGGACAACATTATCGGGGACAAACTGTGTAAATGCATAGATTTTTGTCTCGTTATTATGAGCAAATCCTCACATTATACTAGATTCTCTTTGGAGGAAACGGAGATGTCCATATTAACAAGATAAAAAAAAATCAACAGGAATGTGTTACTCGGGTAGCACCCAGGGACCAATATTGGCATTACAAAAAGAGATGGTGCCTGTATTTCCTTTGGGCTCAATCGGGAAAGAAGGCGCGCAGATATTCTAATTTAAGTATCTTGGTTCGTACACTGAGGAGAATAAACTTTAAATGCCTTTAAAAATATATCAGCTAACAATCCTGTGAAGAGCGTGACGAATGTTTCCAAATAAAATTAGTTGACAACATCCTTATTTTTCATAAAAGCTATAAAGAAATAAACGCACTCACTATCTTCCTATCTTTCTTTCGCAGTTTCGTACTCTAAAAACGTAGTGAACAAAACAAAGTGACACGGTTTTTACCGGTTGGCCCTGTACAGTGTGAAAGGCTAGCAGATCAACTAGGATGAGCGCGCGGTGGTTTTGGCTGCAGAGTTTCTTTCATTTCAGACTGTCGCTTTCGGTATTCAGTATGTTGTCTGAAAGTGAAGTCCTAAACATGGAGTACGTCGCCCAATACGCGTCCCTTCGCATATGAAAGCGGTTTACGAGGAGACTCCTCGCGCTTCAGCGAGGTGACGCGGAAAGGTAAGAGAGATCAGGGGCCCTAATCTGGACACTTGGCGAGGAAGACGGCGAGAAATCTGGCGGCTATGATTGGCCGGCGCCAAGGTCAAGTGCGGCGACGGCCAATCACGGCCGCCAGATTTCTCGCCGACTTTTTTGCCAAGCGTCCAGATTAGGGCCCCAGGTGTGTTTGGAATATCTGCCCAGACGCGAGTTTCTCCTTAGTTTTCCTAAAATTACTCAACAATGTGTGCGTCTTCCATGCGAAAAATATATCACGGTGTAAACTGTATCTGTTTTAGGTCACAGTTTCATTTCACCGCCCTTGAAAAAATAAATATCTGGATTGGAAACTCTGGTCACATTTCAGTCGACTATCATTCAAGCAAACGCGCCCAAAGGTTCAGTTTTCGTTTTATTATTTTAAGGCGCTGTGAATTTGCTACTTACTCTGTCTGCTATCTTCTTGTTGATGAAAGGTCGAATCACAGCGTAAATCATGTTGAACACATAAGACTCCCTCACGATGTGAATCGCTTTTATTCGAACCGGTGAGCAGTCCTGTGAAGTTAGAATAGAGGTACTGTAGAGCTTATAGAGAGAGGGAAACATGTAATATTTAGCTCCGCTATCAAAGTATGCATGCACCTATGCACTTCGTAGTATATAACGTACTGCTTCTCCATTTTGGCACCGATAATAAAACAGAAAGGCGCAACGAGAACTGGTGAGGCTCTAAGCTAATTTAAATTACAAACTAAAGCATATTAATACCATGCACCCGTCTGCTTACGCCTGCTCGTGTCACCTTCAATCTTAAATATATTGACACTGCATGTATTTTTTCATCCGTTACATTTAGGATTCGGTGAGAAATCAAAAACGATTATACTTGGGAATTTTGAGTGTTCAATCGCTGGTTTGGATTATCTGATGTGTCTTGTAGTTCACGATATCTCCAAGTTTACTCTTAATATTGTTGTGCAATGTTGGTAATAATAAAGACACAAAATGTGTAGCATGAATTTAGTTTGCACAAGCCAGATACGCGCGGAAGATCTGTTTAAATCGAAAACAGAAACGAAATCCACATCTTAAGTCCTGAGCAGATTCAAACACACATGAGAGAAGTCATTTCGATGCAGCTTTCGATTGGTCACGGTACTGGCAGACGTGGATCAGGTGCAGGTCAGGATACTGATATTCGTGCAAAGATCTATGTTCCGTTGCATATCGAGTCCAACCGCTAAAAACGCTATGATCCTATGAAATCAGTCAAACAGACCAAAAAGTGCACCGTGATGAATTCGTCGTTTTTGTGTGGTTCCTATCATCCGTTGCATGCGTCCCGCAAAGAAAAAAGCTCAGCATCACGTCGCATTTACTGCCGCGTTATTGGTGCAACCGCTTGATTCGCCTCATCGGATCGTAGCGTTTGGGTAGAATTCGACTTATTGTACAACGGAGTATATCCATAAGTACAACTAGTGAAATAATAAAAGCAAAATGTATAATCGCTTGGTGTTAAGTGTACGTGAAAAGTGAACAGGACGATTCATATGATGTCTACTTCATATGTTGTTCTTCTGCTATGAGCAGGAAAGAAAAAAAAAAGCATTTGGAGTGGTGCGCGCTTTTGGTAGTGAGTAAAGTGTGCGAACCAAAAGAAGCCTGGTGAAGCTCTTGAGCAGCCCAAAGTTGAGGTAAACCATCTTATCTAAGGTAAGTCCGCCATTGTCCTGGATAAAGGAAATGCCGATCGTCTGTGCCACTGGGTCCGCTGTCAGATATTCCACGACGAGGGCCAATGCCTGCAGAACTTCGCTGTGCGCCGCAGTCTGGGGATCCCACTCACCTAAAAACAAAACGAGTCATTCCGTAAGTGTAAGGTGCCATATTTAAGGTGTCTTCCTTCTAAAGTCACGAGATTGTGGAGAGTAGCATTCACTTTAAACAACTGGCATTATTGTGTGTGCATCGAGCATGATTTTCATCGATGCATCCTTGAGGGAGAAACCGCTGCATGGTTGTCTTCTTCAGACTAAATCGATCGTGCCGGCAGACAATTTTATTTTATCTCCTATTTTTCTCACAGGACCAAAACATTACAATGGGGATTGCGTTTGTTTTATAATAAATACATGAATAGAATAATGAAAAAGACGCACGCAGTAGTAAACGCCGTTTAAACGATTAATCATTGCAATTTAAATACTGGCAGTGCCAGTAATGGTGTTTTAATGTCTATAAACACCATTTAAAAATGGGGTAGTTACCGCGTCTAACGTTTATCTAGAACAAAGGTGGTAAAGTGCGTTGCCGGGGCAGTTGCTGCATTTTTCGGCAGAAATACAGTAGCCTAAATGGGAAAAGACTTATCCTTGGTTCGTTACTTGTCCTTTTCCCATCGGCACTATTTCATTTGTACCGAAACACTCAGGTGTTCGGCGGATAATGGCCAACGCCCTAAGCAAAACTTTGTGGATTTTATTGGGAAGATATCACTAAAGTTTTGTAGACTGCACCTTGTGCTGCATATGCTAAAACGAAACCACAATCTCACGGAGGCGGTCATATTAAATAAAGTTATGTTGTGATGAACGTAGTTGAAGAAAAGACAGCGACATAGATCAAACCAACGAACGGGTATTTTTCGTTTTGCATTCTTTTATCGCTTAAAACTAAAATGCACAGGATCCTCATCCAACGCCGGAAATCTTATCACGGAGTGAGTTCTTCAAAGTTCTAAGGAAAGTGGGGGAAAAAGCAGCACATCATTGTTGTTCCTATTTTCCTTCGACCGTTCATGTAAATTACGCGCAATTACATTGTCCAGTGTCTCATCAAATTTCTAGATTACTAGTGGTCTTAAAAGTGTGGAACGCACTATACCCAACCGCATTGTTTCCTTAAATGTTGTGAAAAAAATTCCAACAGTCATTAGTACTTCTCATCTAAATCTCATAACTAGATTAAATTGTGTTTAATATTGTGTGCATGTCTTGCTGAATGTTTATAAATAGTGTATATGCTCATTACCTAGTATAATGCTCATAAGAGCTTTAATATAGAATAAATTAATCATGATGACGCTGTTGAACTTTGCGATTCAACATCTTTAAAAGAACGCTTAAATTAAAAAAAAAAAAAACTAAAAAGCTTAAATGGGACATCAAACTTTTTATGAAAAGAAAGGGTTACCAAAAAAATAATTGACCAATATTTATGTTGTTGGACGCGGTTGAAGTGGAGATGTAGAGGCTACAGCCCAAGCCCCACCCCGTGCTTACACCGTGCTTGCATCTGTCATTGACCGGAGATACGATTGACGTGTGAAATGTTGGTTGTGAAATTGCATCTCCGTGTCGTGATAGTATTTTAATAGAGAGTGTTTTGTTTTCTGTTTCACAAACAAAGAATCTAGATAGAGTCATTCTTGTTTTCAGAAGTATGCCAATATCGCCCTTTTCCGCATTGGTGTGAAACGATAACAAACATGGCTGCCGACTAGCTCAATGGGCGCAGCTCGTCGAGCTCGTTGATTCTTACGAGTACGAGTCGGTTTAAGCTCACCGAAGTGTTTAGAGGAAGATCTCCTCAACCGACGTAGTTTGAAACAAACAACTATCGCAAGTACGTGCCTTCAAAAACGCTCTGCGGGTGCATGTTTTTTTTTTTCTTTTTTTAACGAGATTGGAGTTTCGTTTTTTACCTTATATGTCTGAAAAGCCTAGGCGCATGCACATCCCAATCTAAAACTGTTCGTCAAAGGTGTGTTTCACAAGTGCACTCTAAAAAAAGCCCCTGCGTCTTCTTTCCGGCAAAAAACGCGAACAGCCAATCACTGCTGTTTGCGGAATCAGCTCAGCGAATGACAATGCCGAAGCATATCCCAGGCAGCACACCGTATTGGGCCAACATTGGATTTGATGTGGCAAAGAATGGCCCAACAGTGGCCCAACGAGCCATTTGTTTCCCAATATTGGAATCACATTGGACAATAATGGACTATCAAAGCCAGTGGTTTTCCAATATTGGTGATACGTTGGCACAGGCTGGTCAACATTGGACTGTCAAAGCCAATAGCTTTCCAATATTGGATGCACGCCGGCATAAGCTGTCCAATATTGGACTGTCAAGGCCGATAGCTTTCCAATATTGGATATACGCCGGCATAACCTGTACAATATTGGACCGTCAGAGCCAATGGCTTTCCGATATTGAATATACGCTGGCTTACGCTGGCTAATATTAAACTGTCAAAGCCAAGAGTTTTCCAATATTGGTGATGTCATGGTATAGGCTGGTCAATATTGTACTGCCATAGCCAATGCCTTATCGATATTTGTGTCGCCTAAGCTATAGACCCGCGACCCTTTTTTTGCATTGCAGTGGTAGGAAAGTAAAAAAAGAGTCGTTCACGCGCTCGCTCGGGGCGAGAATTTTATTTACCCAAGTTCATGGGGCGTACCTCGCCGGTGCTTTATCACCGCGATCACAAATACGTCCTTAGCTGCCTATTGACCTTTCCAGCGGCAATCTCGAACGAAGCGCCCGGGCGGAAAATGCTGAGTCACTGAGCTGTGGACGCATGCGCAGCATCAGATATACCGCACAGCAGACCAACAGCGCTTGCTCAGAAGGCGTTCCACAGCCCAGCAGACAAAGATGGCAGCGCGCAGAAGGCAACTTTTGCAAAGGTCTATAGGACTATGGCAGTTTTTTTGCCTGCTGCTCTCCCTTCGCATTGCCTTACCTCGGCGTTGAAAACTTAATTCCGTTTTTTAGATTTAATTATTTTTGTCTTTTCCAGTGTATTTTGTATGTATATGCATTCCGTAGCGTTAACGTCTCCTACTTTGCCCGTGCCCCTGCCATGTTTGTATTTCTTTCTGCGTGCTTTCTTTTTTATATTTAATGTTTCTGTCCATATTTGTCATTGTCGACGCAGGTGTCAACAAACATAAAGCCGCCGCTTACGCCGCCAACCGAAGCGACTTCTACTCTCACTTTTACGAGAGTCTATCGCGCTAGAAAGTAGTCTATTGGACTCGAATGAAGTCTCGGGAGTGCTGCTTCGACTGCCAGTGCACATGTCATCAGTGTAGGCAGAGCAACGACGTAGCAATCGCGACGCAAGTGCATACTGCGCCTCCATCTGGCCGGCCGCGCTCGCTCTGCGGAAATGTGAGCGTTGTACTCTCGAGCCCCGTTACCTTACTGAAGTTGGAAGAGGCTACTATGTCGTCGCGAATCCTTTGCTCTTCGAACGGTCGCGAAGCCGTTGCGCCCGGCGTATCCTACGCAGCATATTTCCGAAATTGTTCGCGCAGCATCGCAACCTTCTGTCAGCGAGCGTCGCCGTTTCATCGTGCGTTGAAAGTCGGGCGATGTGCTGTCCGTGGTGTATTTTATGTGTAACTCTTTCGTAAAAAAATTTGAAGTTTAAAAACGCGGACCTAACAGTGTACAAATAATTTTAAATTTATTGATAAATAAATAAATAAATAAATATATATATATATATATATATATATATATATATATATATATATATATATATATATATATATATATATATTATATATATATATATATATATATATATTTATTATTTATTTATTTATTTGTGGACATCGTGCGCAAAATATAGTCGCGCTTATTTCTTCATTCTAAATTTTAATGTGAGTTATACGACGTAAAACCTAGTTTCTTCAAACTTGCCCCGTTTAGAATCACTTTTGGCTGGACAGCTTCTTTAGAAATTCAAAAGCTGGCCTTCAAAGAGCTGTCCTGTTCAATCAGTATAGGCAGCAGGGTAGACGCTCTGCGTGTTTTAGGCCAATCGTGTCTCCGGTTAGGGTCACGTGACTACAGTCTCGAAGCTGGTGATAAGGCAGAGCACGGAACCTGACTAAAAGCCCAAGGCCAGGCATAACATCCACTGCACTATCAACCTTAGGTACAAGTGACAAATCCTCTGGTTGGGTTCATTGTTGAGATGGGCCTGAAGATTAGCCTTTGTAAGCGCACCCCCCGTTCTTGGCTGCTTTCTTTCTACTTCTCTCTTTTTCTCCCTCTCCATAAGCTGAAGGCGCGGTAGAAGCGTTATCACGTAGTTCAACGGATGACGCATTAGACGTTGACAAACCCGGAATGCCTGCGAA
This sequence comes from Ixodes persulcatus, assembly GCA_013358835.2. NCBI lineage: Eukaryota > Metazoa > Arthropoda > Arachnida > Ixodida > Ixodidae > Ixodes > Ixodes persulcatus. The sequence goes on along the minus strand of JABSTQ010010663.1, from coordinate 939,882 downwards.
GACCGGACCTAGTTTCGCGTGTGATGCGGCCTGCGGGCCTGCTGTAGATTTCGCTTCTCTGGTAAATGTGGTAAATCTAGTTCGAGAGTTCCGATCACCAGCAGCGCATTTCGTCTTAGCGCCAAGTGCGATCTTCAACATGCGGATTTCCAAGACCATGGATATTCTTTCGGCAGCGCCTACACACCGGTGATCTTCCTTTGTTCTGGGCATACATGTGACCACTAGCTTCGACGGACCGAAGACACGACGAACCGCCTTCTCTTCCATGTGAGTGACAAGGAGAAGTCCTCCTGATCATTGGGGATAGGTATTCTTGCTACGCAATGTACGTTTTGTCCCTATCCTATGAGTTTGAACCGTGTCGAACTCTGTGCCAGGAATCTGTGACGAGTTCAACGTGTAATCCAGAGCGATCGGCCCGAAAGGCCCTGTACAGCGCTATTTGCAAGTGCTTTTTATTCTAATAGACCGTGAGAGACGTTCTGATTGGTTATTTTTGTGTTCGAAGTCATTTTTATTTACTTTTTTTGTGTTAAAATATGGCTGTCTTCTTGGCGGCAGATGTGTGCTGTAGTAAAAGGTTCTCCGGTATTTCCAAGCCGAATACCACAAAGCGTTGTGTAGTCCTTATTTACCAAGGTTCGGCTTGTTGGGTGCGAGTGGAGTGTCAGTTATGTCACCGCGCTCTGCGAGTGTAATTTGTCTTTGCACGACAAGCTATTTTATGTGCGCGATTTATTTTAAACTCTTGATTGATTCCAGCATCAACTTCTGTTCAACTGTCATGTTGTTACGTATGCCGGGGTATTTCTTGAACTGTTAATTTTGTAGTGCGTTTGACACTGGTGAGCTGAAGAGGGAGGCCAGCGGTTGCATTTATAAATTGTGAATATTGTGGAGGCAATATAGATACATTAATAACTACATATTTCCGTGCCGCAAATACCGTAAATCTTAAGAACGTTTTTTTTTTTTTTTTTTGTCAAATCAACGTAGAAATATTGGCGTTAACCTAAATGGCGAGATTGTAATTCTTAAGACTTCTTAAAGCTAGATGAAAGGTTGAGGGACGCCACGATGTTGCAAGAGTAGAGTTAAGCAATTTATGAAATAACCTTCGTACTATTTCATTGATTTTTTAAACCACTATAATATTTTAATCTAGATCGATCGAGCTCTGAGTAAGGACAAGTCGGACGAACAAGACAATAGTAAGCGCCTGGCCGTTTTTCTAGAAACAGCGTCTCAGCTGAGACGGGGGAAAGAAAGCACTGTCAAAGCCAGCACTGTCAAAGCCAGCGTACGAGCTGAACGGGACTCAAACCTCGACTCAAGACGCTCGCGCGTCCCAGCCTTTACAGTGCTTTCCTTCACCCAGTCTAAGCTGAGACACCGATTCCAGCAAGCCGGCCCTGGTGTCTTACCTGCGCATCTATTTATTTTAGAAGGCAGTACTAATTTTTTTTTTACATACAAAATAACGAAAAATAATTCACTGGAATAGAAAGTTTATAATATGGAAAAGTAAACATAAAAAAGTCGGTAGGCCTTTCCGAGATTTTGTACTTGCAGAGCAACTGAGCCGATTAATCGAATAGTTAATTAAAGGGCGGCGAATAATATTGAAGCTATGTTTTAGTTTGATATTCATTATTGACAAGCGTAAGAGAGAACCGAGAGCCTCTGAAACCCTTCACCTGAATCCAAGCCCCCGCATCTGTCTCTTTCAGAATCCTGTGGCCAGGCCCCTGCGTGGAATCCCTTTGCCCAGCACTTCGCCCAGCCCTCTGCCCTGTCCACTACCGAGCCTGCCGCCGAGTCTGCCTAGGCCTCCCTGGTTGCACAATTTTTTTTTTAATATTTTTATTCGATTTAAATATATTATGAACTGTCAAACGTTATGAACAATTCATTTGCATGCTTTAATGATTTCTAAAGTGTCCAAATATGGTAAAATTGCTGCATTTATTAGATTTTAGTATCAGAAAGAAAACAGTGCTTGAGAAAAAAGGGCAAGGGACTTGCTTGGTTCTCTGCACTGTTTCTGTAACACTGGTTAGAACACGGACTGAAAAATGACATCCAATAATGTCCTAGACAATGGATTCAAAAAATAGCCAGTGTATTAGATTGGATGCCAATATTGGAATAGCCAATATTTAGGCCAATGTTGGAAGAGCCAGTGTGTAAGGCGCTGGATGCCAATGTTGGTTCAGCCAACGGTGAAACCCTATGCCAATATTGGATAAAAGAAGCGCAAACCACGTTGGTCCAACGTGGGCTAGAACGTTGGCAAACCAGTGGTCCAACATTGGCACCAATGTTGGACCACCATTGGATCGGGTGGCGTTTTCGAAAATGCCAACGTCAGACCAATATTGGAACCAGTTTTCGCCAACATTGGGCCAACGGGGGTCCAGCAATGGTGTGCTGCCTGGGATGTTTAGACCAAAAAGCGAAGTCTGCGATGTAGCATTAAGCAATGCAAAACGTCACGCATGCATTGCTTGATGCTACATCGCAGACTTCGCTTTTTGGTCTAAGTATATGTTTCGGCATTGTCATTCGCTGAGGCAATTCCGAAAACAGTAGTGATTGGCTGTCCGCGTGTTCTGCGGGAAAGAAGACGCACGGGCTTTTTTTAGAGTGTGGGTGTTTTACAGGTAGGGGCATTGTAAAGTTACAAGGCGTAGCTCCCTTTTCGTAAAAAGTAGGGCCGAAAAACTTGCCAGGATCAACGGCGGATGGCGACGCAGACAACCGACTGGAGTGGCGGGGAGCGTTTGGCGCACGTATTGATAGACGCACTACCTCCTTTCCAGTATAAGGAACTTTAGTTCCAGTTTGATTTTAGAAAATTATCGAGACTGCCCGCGACGACCGTGGTCTAATAAAATCACCATAATATTTTTGTAATGTACCTTCGGTTTAAAAGTGAATACGGACATTGATAGCAAAATTTGAAGAAACAAAAATAAATAAAACTCCCTTGCATAATGACGGCGCTTTTGCTGCCGACGAATTTCGTCTGCATGTCGTCTGCTTTCTTTCGCTGGTCAGCTACACGTTCTGACGCTGCTCCCGACGCCACCTCTCAATGCATGCAACACGCGCCCCGCCGTAGAACTCGGTCGTCTGCGTCGCCAGCCGCCGTCGACCCCGGAACGTTTATGGCTCTATTTGTAACAGAAACGGAGCTACGCCTTGAAATTTTACAAGGTAAAACCCACCTGTGAAATACATCTTTGACGAAAGGTTTAGATTGCAACGAGCTGGCGCCGATTTTTACGGCCCATTAAATAGCGAGCCTCGGCATTTGAGACACCCTATATGTTGCTGGATCTGGCTTGATTTCTCCGTTTACGCGTGTTGATGCTGAATTAAAGATGTTGGTTATTGTAAAAGCTGCCCCGCGGCTCTGTGCATTGTGCAACCGTCGTGATTGCAACCATGGTTTCGATATTTAGAAGACAGCTACACAGGTAAGCATTTGCCAGCCATTTGGCTTGAGGCAATCGGCCGTTCGGCACTTATCAAGTTTGTCCAGGTATGTCCCCATCATTTCGCTTCGAAAGGCAATTAGCTGTAAAGCTTTGCAAAGCACCTGGCATGCCAAAACGAATATGTTTACGTGACGTTTGAATTGTGCGTCATGACGCTCACTCACCTTGCCCACAGATGTCATGTCAAAACAAAAATTAAAAATAACATAAAAACTGAACTGACTGCATATTAATTTTTTGCTTTTTTTTAGTCCTCTCGTTTGCTTTTTAGCGCACATCATCAGAGGCTGACAGACGCTTGTATTGAACCGCCGCTCGCGCATAATGGAACGCTAGAACGCCGCTTTCATAGTCGAGTCTTGCGAGCTTTGTAGAAGTTTTTAGACAGAGGCGGAATAGCAGACGGACGAAGGCGAAGACGGACACCGACTCGCAGCTTTCATGCCTGCGTCTTACAGGCATCGCAGACGACGAAAGACGGTGGTGAAATAGCAGGTGATGCCTGAGGCTGCCGCGCGTCTGCTCGCATGACTAGCAGCTGGTGTCAGACGCCAGACCAACGTTATGCGGAGCGCAAGTTTGTCTGCTTCATGCACGGGGGTTGCGATGTCAGAACGCCGAGCTCTTATTGGCTGATTGCAAAAAATAGTGGGTAGACCTCAAGGCATCAGGCATTCAGGTCTACGCACTATCCTTCCAATCGAAGCCAAACGGAGCTCGGTGTCGTTCTGACGCCACCGCAACTCCTTCGCAAGATGCGGACGACTTGCTCTGCGCATTACATTAGCTCAGTTACGGAACTACTCATAGACGCTGCTTGCACGAACAGTACTATGGTGAGAGCCCCCCCCCCTCCCCCCTCTCACCATCGCTCGTTTCCCGTCGTTCGACGTGGCGGCGGCTACGAAGGTAACTGGAGTGTATTCTATGGAATGCGTACGTTTTGAAGCACAGCGTGTAGATGACGTTTCACCGTACTCTGTGGAACACACAGCTTTGAAACGAAAATCTAGATAGCGCTTCAAAGAACGGGGGGCGAACTGAAGTAAGTGGGAAGGGGGGGGGGGAGGGTACCCCCCTCCACGGGAGTTCCTCAATTGAGGTAAACTCCCTCAATCCAGGTAAATACTAACGTTGCACCAGAGTAGACGCACCGGATGTAGCGAAAGTGAGACACTGGGCTTCCGAGCGTGTTCGGCTGAGCAGCCAAGCCAATCCAGTAGTAATGGGCGGCGCCACTGATCTTTGGGCGGGGCTTGGAGGGGGCCATGACCGCTACCTAAATTGCGTCTACCGGTGTAAATACTGCGCGATAAATTTTTTTCCCAGAAATCAGAAAAGAAGACAAGTGTTTCACTATGCTTTTTAAAAGAAAATGTTTTTATATTATTTTTCATTTTAGTGGTTTTTGTTTTGAGAGGACTGAAAATAAACCTACCTTGTGACGAATTTTCTGATGGTATTCAGACCATGTTGATAACGGATCATAATTAAGACTAATAAATTGGAAGAACACTTAGAATGCAGTAAAAAATTACGACGAACTGGAATTAATTTGACCAAACACTTTGGGCAGAACAAACTACTGGGTGTTTCAAGGAGCGGCCAGGCTCTTTAAATCGACCGCAAAATTCGGTTTCTTAACCTATCGCGCTACGACTTTGTGCAGCGCTGCCCACCGATGGTGCATTTTTTTTTTTTTGTAAAATTTGCAAAGAGAACAATTTCTTTAGCATAATAATTACGCTGTGAGGCATATTTTGAGGTAGTAGAGAAACCGAAATGAACATCAATAACGAGAAATTAAATCCAAAATAGAAGTTAGTTTCCGTTTCGTTCCTGAATTAAAACCTGCCTCCCTGCGTAAATATTGCACTAAACACCGTTTTTGTTTTCAAAATAAAAAAGTGACCTGCGCCCATAACACCGTAGCTTCCTCGTCTAAGCGGGAATAATTTGTGTCGCTCAGTGAAGCCAGCACATAGACAGGGTTCAGCAACTGGTATACGAGCACTCCTCTCCTACCCTCACTATAACCGCCATGTTAGGAAACGAGTGGCGCCACCTAGAGACAGCTTGATTCGCGAATAGGCTATGTGACATCGTGTCACGTGACGTAAATTTGTTTGCTAAATTTAGCGGGAAACTAAAGTTTTGTATAGGTAACATGACATGAAGTCCTGTGACATCATTTTCCCGCTACATTTAGCGGGGAATCGAAATTGGTGCTGTCACGTGACGTCAATGTTTTCGCTAAATCTAGCGGGGAAACAGAATGTGTCTATAGGTCACGTGACATGAAGTCATGTGACGTCATATTCCCGCTATATTTAGAGAAACATACCTCAAAGGGTCTGATAATCCTACAAAAGCTAATCGGTTTAAAAAACAAAAAAACAAAAAATGTCAACTGTTGGACGCTTGGTAAAGCATCGTACGTCTGAAAAAAAAAATATATAACGACAAATACGGATATCTAAAGATGCGTTCTGATCAAAGTGTACATTGTTAATAGTTAATGCGCCTAGAAATGGAGGGAGAGAAGGAAACGAGAGCGCGCGGGGTAGTCAGAACGCCGGGCTCTGATTGGATTGATGAGTGAGTAGACCTGAAGCTAGCTGTCCTTGTGTCCACAACACTGGTCGAACAGGTTAAAACGTAGAACGCCGGCGACCTGCGTTTCGCTTTCACATTCGAAGGCGTTCGACGAGTGCAGTGCAGACAAAGGCAGGTAGCATTAGGTCTACCCACTCATCAATCCAATCAGAGCCCGGCGTTCTGACTACCCGCGCGCTCTCGTTTCCTTCTCTCCCTCAGTTCCTCGGCGCATAGAGTCATGTACCCATCGTAGCGATGCCACTCGAAACTTGGGCGCGTGCAATTAGTTCGAAGACTCCCAACCTAAGTACATTTATTTGCCCTCTATCCCCCTCTTCAAGACTCGAAGTCATGCCTCGAGCTTACAAGCAAGACGTCAACTTTAACACGCAGTAAGACGTCTACCTCAGTCACCGCGTCACAAAACCTTAGGATGCCACAAACTCGAGGGCTCACCTGATTTGAGCAGTAACACTGGCCGGCCATGAACGTCTCGCTGGGGAAGCACCATCACCACGCTTCTGGCAGCGGGTTTGGCTCTCGAAGGTACAAAATCCTCAAAGACAGAGGAGCATTCTTTGCGGATCCTGTAATAATCCTTAATATTCTTGAGCGCTTCATCAACATCGTACTTGCGCAAGCGGAGAAAGCGAAGCAAAAATTCGCTTTCTCTGTTTGATTGGAGCTCAGTTTCTTCTGAAAATGAAATATATATAAAACAATTATCTAAGGTGTGAATGTGAAGTCCCCGTCACCAAATATTTGTACGACACCGAATATTCTCCGAATGCAACGTCTTCCCTTTTCAATCTGAGCTGTTTCACTCGAAAGCCAAAGGAATCGACGTCACAGGCGCGTTTCGGCGGGTTAATTTCGCTTCGAAGTCTCGTATAAAGATGGCATTTCTTGTCAAATAGTGGACAATAGCAATGTTTAATAAAAATTTACCATCACGGTTAGACTATAATAATTTCGAGCGACAGTTCCTCAACTATATTGTGCACCAAACATGGAACATTAAAAAAGTTAGTTATGACTCTTTTAGTTTAAATAATTAACCAATTTTACGTTCTTTCTACGGGCCCCATGGCCCCCAACTTAGCCCCAGGTTATAAAGTACTCTAATGCGCTTATAGTTTTTAAATGTGCATGGTCTCGCTCAAAACCCAACCCCGGGCGTATCAGCGAAGACTTTAAAAATCCCTAAAAATAGGCTTTGTTTTAATATCACTCTTTATAAAAACACACTGTCAGTAACGGCAGACGTCAGGGTTGGCAAAAAACATTCTATGTAGTTGAACAATTAACTAAATTGTACTAATCATCTTTTAAAGTTAATAAAAATAAATTTATAATTTTAATTAGACACTTGGGCTCATCAAGAACCACTAAATCAACTCATTTTAAAAAGCCTTATAAGGCACGTTCGGCATTCTGCGGAGTTGCAAAAGAACGCTCGATTCGAACACCTTTCTGGGTGTCGGTTTCCCATTTCATTGTTCTAGTGGTAAAACCAAATTAAATTTTCAACGTCGCAGAATTTGTTTCCTTCTATATAAGTATATGAAGGCTTCTCAACCGCGTAAGATTAATCACATCTACATTAGCCTCATCATCTCAGTCAAAATACGCATGTGTGTTAGAAAAGTTAGGAGCCTTCCTGTTCTTTAGTGAGTTTCTCGAAAAAAAAAAAAGAAAAGGGAACACGGAAAATAGAAAAAAAAAGAGGAGGAAAATAGCAAAGATTAATTATTCATCGTTGGTATAACCGTGCTCCCCTAATCAAATTTACGTTGCAAAGATGTTTCAGAAGCCAGGACTCATCACGATAAAACAAACTACGCCGACTTGACGCAACAAACATTAAACCAGACGAAATGTTTTTTTATATTTTTATTATCCCAGAATACGTTTTTGGGCTGTATTTTATGCGAGAAATGAGGCAATACTGTGTTACGAAAAAGCGTCACACGCGGGCCAAGGTAACATAAAGCATGCATGTATGTAAAAGGTTTACTTAGTCAAGCGGGGAGCCAAATTTTCGGAGGTCGAACCCCAGATCTGTACTCAAGAACCGAACCCCAGACCATCCGATTCCAAGACCGACGTCTTTACTCGACGCCACAAGGAGAACGTGAAAGTTGCTTGACTAAGTATGACTTGCCACCGACAATTACCTGCGGTAGCACGCGAGTTTCCGTGGCGAGTGATACCTAGTCCACCATACTTCGTCCCCAGGCGACCTTCGCCGGCAAGTCATGATCAGACCAGCATACTTGGCCCGCAGGTGATCGTCGGGGTCGAGTCATACATAGTCGTGCATAATTATTCTGCAGGCGATTGTTGGCGGTGAGTCATATACTTAGCCCAGCACACTTTTCCACAGGCAACCACTATCCTTTCAATCGAAGCCAATCACAGCTCGGCGTCGTTCTGACGTCACCACATCTCTTGCGCAAGAAGCCGATGACTTGCTCTCCGTATATATAAAAGGCCCGATAAACTTTCTCCCATCGTCATTGCTTTAGTTACCACAAGGGGTTCCTCGCAATCCTAGAGCACTACAAATTCAAGGCCCTACATTCACACGCAAGAGAGGCAGAACCCAAGAAAAAGGTCTAATAAAAGCGTGCTCGTCACACAATCGCATCCTGAATAAATATAAACTGGTCTTAATAACTCTTGTAAACCTAGAGGACACAAGAGTGTGTGGTGTGCGCAGCGCGTCCGAAAATTCCCAAAGCTCTCCGTAACCAACCATCGCAAATCACAGTTTGCAAGAGAGGTTTTGCACTCCCCGGCTTTATCAGAATGGTCAAGACCACTTTATAATGTTTTATTTTATCAAGTCGGTGTCAGCTTTTTTTACCGTCGAACTTTAAGTTGAGGGCCTTCAGCAGTAAAAACACAAATGTAAGACGGAGAAGTCACTCGCCTCTTCGTTACCGTCATTAATTACATCTGCTGGTCAAAATACAAAGCTATAGAAACAATGAAAAAGAACTGCGCTTTCTCTTTATTCCTGTAACTTATCAGCGCTTGCGATTCGTCGAGTAGAAACAAGTTTCAGAATATACTCTTAATGTCGCGAATATTCAGACGTTCCATAGAGTTAAGTCAGTGTGTTCAAAATACCATATGAAAAAAAAAAAAAAAGTTTCATCCCGCTATTAGGAACTTACCATCTAGCAGATGATTGAGTTTCTCCAGCGCTTCACATTTTCCCTCGTCAGTCTCTCGAAGTTCAGTTTCACCGATCATCTGGAGCTCGGGCTGGAGACAATCGTTTGTTGTCATGTTTTAATGCACTTGCGTTTAGATAATAGTTCCCTTGGCTTGTAGTAAAAGTGCCAAGACCAACAGGTAGTGTTAAATACTGGGCGAAAATCTCGCACTTCGAGACAGGTGCGCACTGAAGGGAATAATGTGGACACCTACATAGTTTTCCGGCACTGGTTCGTAAACACGTCATGAGTGAGAACGTCAGGAAGACATAGTCTTTCTTAACAACTCCCATCGCGAACCGGTTACACGAGTAACCGAATTGACAAACTTTGAATTTCTGAGCAAAGGAAAGTCGCACCGCTATGGCAGCCATCCGACAAACAAGCTTCTTGACTTCCTCAAATCGTAATACGAGAGAGTCAAAAAAGGGTTGTTATCCTGTAGACGTTTTCTAAGCTTACGCAAAGCAGCTAGTCGATCGTAGGAAAACAGAGTGTAATACTCTGGGCAGGCACGTAGCCAGGATTTTGTTTCGAGAAGGGGGGGGGGGGGGGGGGGGCGCTCACGACAAAATGCTTTATGAGGCCGAGGGGGGAGAGGAGGCCCCAGGAAAATGAAAGTTTTCGCCCCCCCCCCCCCCCCCCTTGCATACGTGCCTGGCTCTGGGTGAATCTATCCTTCGATAATGCATCTCGTAATGTGGAACGTGCTCAAATTTGTAGAAAAAGGTACTCCACAAATTTGCAAGTAGTATATCACCAAGGGAACGATTTACGACGATGTTGAAAAACGTGAACAGCTGCGTATTCTTGGTATGTTAAATATAAAATAGTTGTATTGGTATGTCATTTTAATAAAACATTGCTATGAAAATGAGTGAGTTAAAACAAATCGCGAAATTTAAGTCGTATTGAGACTTTTATTCTTCCAAAAGCATAAAACAAAATATGAAAAAATACATAGATGCTATTATGTTCAAAATTATTTTATTAGGTTACCAGAAGCACTGAACAAAATAGATTAATTGAAGAGAGTAAAAGAATGGCGTATCCAGTTGAGCTTTGGTAATATATACGTTGATCTTAATTTCTGAGGTTTGCTTTTTATTTTTTTTTTCTTGTTTCTTTCATTGGTTGCTTGCAACCAGTTATGCGTGGAAATTATGTTAATGCAGCATGTTGGCACAAAGCCCGACATGCACGCACTACTGTGCTTTCGCGGGCCAAATAATGTACAATACAAAAAGTTAAAAAAAATTATAATTGCAAAAGAAATTGGTTCGACATACTGCATTAGCATAATGCAGCCTCCACGTTACATGCACCGCCGTTACGTGCTTATACTTCGTTTCACCTTCGGTCCGAGCGCGGACGATGGTATGAACCAAAGGGCCAATCAAACAGCGCAAAAAGCGCAACGTCATGGCGTGCCATCTGCGGTTGATAGGACTAGCCGGCGTAGGACCACGAACAGAGAGACGGCACCCGCTGGTCCTATCAACTGCAGAGAACACGCCATGACGTTGTGCCTCTTCGCTGTTTGATTGGCCCTTCGGCTCATTACATCGGCCGCGCTCGGACCGAAGCTGAAACGAAGTATAGATATTCTCGACTCCCAGGTACGTACCATTGGTGAGCAAAGCCAGTCTCTGTCCGCATGCTTAGATAAGAGATAGCATTCTCTTCTTGTTCGATCGTTTAACAACAACCGACATGGGATGCGCACCGCCCTACAGACCGGGTGCATGAATAAAATGCTTTCGTGCCAGAATAAAAATTAATAATCAATATGATTTAGAGTGTTGTAAATTATTATTTAAGTCGTGATTTAAATCAGACCAGTTCAAATATGATCATTTAAATCAAAACTTTCCTGCAAAAATAATCAACAAAGTACTTTTATTTATGGTTTTTGTATGTTTTCTTTTTGCATCTGTTGAGTATTTAAAGATGTCAGTAAGGAAGAAATATTTATATACAACTGAACACAAACAAAAATAAGTGCGTTTCTGAAAAACAAAATATAGCATTGAGCTTGATTTCTACCACACTTCGCTCGTCAGCTACCTAAAGTTTTATTGTAAGAAAATCAAAACGCAAAAGAAAGAAACGAAAACTAAAAATGTAATATCCTACTTCAATCAAGTCAGAGTCGAAAAAACTAATGAAGCTTGTTAACTAACTAAGTATATAGCGGGGATTATGCTGTTAACAGAATTGAACTTTGCATTCAAAGTAACATGTTTTCTGGCTTTGTTATCAGTGATCGAACAAATTAATGTATCAACCTGCCACGTTGAAAAATATATCTAGTGGCAAGGGATCACTATTTTCCAGCTACAGTGATTTACTTACTGGGGTTTGTTTGTGCATATTCCGTACAATATTAAATAACTCCAAGTGAAGTAGCATACTAACAAAATAGATACTGTAAGTATATTTCAATAATTAATTTTAGTACATTGATAGTAAAGTCTTAATACAGCTGAAGTATGAGGAAATGCGTGTACTAAATTGGATAAGCAAGTGTACTTCCAGTATTGTCTAAAAGTACGCCTTTTGTATACTTAAAGTATACTCTCAGTAGACGTCCCTATTTAACATATAGTTTTGTATACTTAGTATAAGATTACCGTATTGCTTTTCCCCAAGGGTTTTCCATCAGCACCCGAACAAAGCAGTTAAGGTCCAACTTGTACGTAATCTGTCACAAGTGAGGGAATCAATTGCAATCCCTTACATTTATCAGCAATTTAGTAACGGAATAAATACATATTTGCTAGAGTAATTGTAAATTTCCTTACGAATTTAAGTAACGGACTCTTTGTAATCCCTTAGTTTTTTGGCGACCCCCTCCACCCCCCCCCCCCCCCAAAAAAAAAAAAAAAGTTGATTTTATTTTGGTAATGTCGAGCGCAGTCACACTTTCACGCGCATCGATCAGCGCAAAGGGAGGCTTGGCACTCTTCAATTCCCCAAAGCCTTTCTTTACAACACCAAGCCCCTGAATCTATCTGAATCTGTTATTTTAGACCCTAACAACAATGTCAGAAGATCCAAATGGGTATTTCTATTCGCGTCTCCAGCTCGACGCTCGTCCTCCCGCGGCGGAAACGGGAAGCGCTCTAGTGAGGGTCCCCCAATTCTCCTGCTCAGCGGGTGAGGCGGAAATGCTCGCGATCATGGCTCGCGAAATATCATTTCCGAATGCAAACAACACTCTTCACTGTCCCTACGTAGTGCTGCAGCCGGTGTGGGATTGTACCTTACTGGAGAGTTTTAGTATTGAGCATAAAATGCACATAGAAGCAATTGCAAGCGGTGAGCGTTTGCGTTAGAATTGCGTGACTCACGTTGTGCGTGCGCCTCATCGCCATGCGCCATCCAAGACCGCGATTTAGGGCTCCGATCACGCGTAGTGTGGAACACGCAAGTTGAGATTGTTATGACCGGCCGCTCTTTATTCCCGTGACGTTCGGAGAGTACGCTGAGTGAGTGCACCTGACCGTCGAGGGTTGAAGTTTCGCGCCAAGACGATGAGATCAACCGGACGACTGCGCGTCTCGTTGCAGTGCTAGTGCTACGCTACTGAAAAAAAAAATGTTTTGGTTTAACAGAAGATGAAACGAAGTACACTTCGCCGCTGACGCCGGGTGCAACAGGGGGATGCTGGCCTCCCAAAGGTGACTCGCAAACCTCGCCGGCGACTGCGGTATCCTGACGCGCCTGACACGCCTGACAAGTAGTCGTTTTTAACAAAGAGGAGGTCTCCCTGGCGTGGAAGGTCGGAAGGACATGAAGGATTACGTGAACGAGAATGGTCGCTCGTACAGTTGCAGCTCGAAGCGGGAACGTGCTCCCATGAACGGATTATACGTGTCTGCGTTTGTGCGCGGGGGAGTCCGGCTTTGCAAAGGCGTATGCGCTGACGATGAGGCGACCATGGGAACAGGCGCCCAGCTGCGAGGTCATGCCAGTGGCTCCTCCCGTGGAACTCCCAAACTGATTGGAGCAGAACTCACTAAAGGCAGACAACATGAAAACAACAACAACCCACGGAGTGTCCCCTTGTTTCACGGTTGCAGCTGGAGGCGCGGCGTCGTCGTGCATTATCGGATTAGGTCAATAGCCGACCAAGACTTGTTAAGCATCAGTTCCTGCGTTCGTGCACGACGGTGTTATGTTTTGGTTGCTCGTCATCACCTTGGCCCAAGGACGCCTGTGATGCAGTTTCTACGGCCGCCGAGTATAAGTGCGTGGGAACGGAATGTGAGGGGGCCCCTTGTTCGGGAATACCACTTCATCTGCCGGCGTCTTATTTATTTCTGCGCTCAAAATTCCTGATCAGCAAAATTAGCACTAGATTTCGAAAGTAGTTAGTAATTTGAGTAGAAGTTACTTGAAAAACGTAGTTAAATTAAACTACTAATTACCCAAATAAAATTGCAATTGAAAGTTACCAAGTTACTCGGAAAAGTAGTTAAACTACAGTAGTTTGAGTAGAGTAGTTGAACTACGTGCAAGTCTGCTTGGACGGTAGTCTTTTTAAATGTCCTCCATCATATTGCATTTGTCGCTGTAAGTCTGGTAATACAGTACTTTTATTTTCCAGTGCTGCACTGTTGACGCGTTATTCATACCTTTTGAATGTGTATTTTTATTTTTGTAATGTATGACTAACATACATCACTCATCGTCTTCAGAGTTGATGTTTGTTTTGCTTGTCATAGTTACAAAAATAAATATTCTTGTGTGTCAATCCCTGGTGTCGTCCTATGTCGTCCCTTCAAGAGATTTAGCAGAAATGTGAAAATATCCTTTTCGGTGTGCGGTCAGTTTGAATTATATATAGCGCTGGATGACTTTTCTTCTGCAGTACAATTAAGGTATACTTATGAAACAATTCTATTTTAAACAAAAAACACGCTAGTTACAATAACACTGACTCGTTAAATTAGAGGGCGCAGGCTACTGCCCGATACAAAAATACCGCCAGAATTCGCCTTGAATTCATTCATTCATCTGTCCAGCGGTTACTGCGTGTATCCACCCATTCAACACTCAACTAGGGACTATACTGGCCGCTGGGTGCGCTCGCTGACACTAAATTGGGCCGCTGGGGCCTATGGAAGTGTCCGCTCTTTACGTAATACTATATTTCTCTATGGTTGGGCGTTCGAGTGACGGCGTTAAGTTTGAGGCGCACTGTACATCTTACTATACCGGCATATATTGGCAGACAATAGCAAAACATTGCTGATAAAAGTAAGGCGATAATTAAATAGTAAAACAAGTTTGGATCAATATTCTTTTTCCTATGGTTCTGAACAGATCGGTTGAGACGTCGGTGGAAAACAAAACGTTTTCAATATATAAATAGAAGTAATAGGAAAAACAAAAACACCAAGACACTCATGACAATTAATTGGAACGTCGGTTAAAACAAGGTACACACGGTAAACGGACGTTTGCCATGTGTATACCTTTCTTGATGCCGTTCAAAAACGCACAGAGCACGGACCGACTGCAGTTTACTCCGGTGTTCTCTAGATAGACGTCCGCTGATACCACGAACAGCGAAGGGTAGAAAACCAAGCTACATTATGGCCCCACTGATGAGTTTCGCTCTCTCTTGAAGCCCAGAATCTCAAGTCTACGTCAGCCACCATTTTGTTTTATTTGTAAAAATATGTGCTTCTGATAAGATGCGTCCTGCTGGGGTAAAAAAGAAGGGGGGGGGGGGAGAGAATACTCTTACCATTTTCAAAGTGCTCGCAAAAAGCTTGCTCACAAAAATTTTGACTGAGAGGCAGATAACCTGGCTGGAATTCACAAATAGACTGGCCCTTCTAGTTGGACTACAAAAAGTGTAAGTATGTAGCTTATAAAACAGGGTGAAAAAAGCTGAAGAGATGCAGGAAAAAATTCATCCTGTTTTCTAAGAGAAGATGAGAAGTGTGCAGCAACGAGTGTGGATGCTTGTGGCAATAACACCTTCACATATTATCGAATTTCTTTTAGTAGATTTTGGGGTAGACGGAGCGTTCTTTTCTGTTGTGACATTATGAAAATGACCGTAGGGTCATTCCACGTGAAACGTCCCAGACGTTGCGCTCGACCACCTCCGATTTCTAAAACAAAAATTCATGGGTTTCGGCCACAATGTTCGTAGCCATACCCTAAAATACTTTTGACGAAAAAAAAATTTATGATGACGTGAGCGCGATTTTAATTTTTGAAAACAGCGTGAAAGTAGGCATCACTCAATAATTTACGAAAAATCAGCTTTTTATGAAACACCCAACAATATTTTTTTCTTAAATTTGCACGGTTGTCGACTTACAATGTGGTTGGGTTTGTGCAGTTTTGTTTAATTTAAATATTTTTTAAGAATACATAATTTTATTCAAAAATAAACATTTTTGTCATTTTATTAAAACATATATAATTGCTCCCGGGACCTAATATAACTTTTTACTGGCTGCCCTTTAGGTATATAACCTAAAAAAATATTTTAAACCGCTCAATTAAACATCTTGCAGTAAAACAAAAAATCCTGAAGTTGCCAAAAAGTGCGTTTTGACCAGACTTGGACGTAGTTCAACTACTGTACTCAAACTACTGTAGTTTAACTACTTTTCCGAGTAACTTGGTAACTTTCAATTACAACTTGATTTGGGTAATTAGTAGTTTAATTTAACTACTTTTTTCAAGTAACTCCTACTCAAATTACTAACTACTTTCGAAATCTAGTGCTAATTTTGCTCATCACGAAAATTTGAGCGCAGAAATGAATAAGACGCCGGCAGATGAAGTGGCTTTCCCGAACAAGGGGCGCCCTCACATTCCGTTCCCACGCACTTACACTCGGCAGCCGTGGAAACTGCATCACATGCGTCCTTGGGACAAGGTGGCGAGCAGCTAAAGAATAACACCGGCGCGCACGAACGCAGGAAAACATGCTTAACAAGCCTTGGTCGGGTATTGACCTAATCCGGTAATGCACGCAGGCGCCGCGCCTCCGGCTGCAACCGTGAAAGACGGGGACACTCCGAGGGTGGTTGTTGTTTTCATGTTGCCTGCCTTTAGAGAGTTCTGCCTCAAGCGGTTTGGGGGTTCCACGAGAGGAGCCACTGAATGACCTTGCAGCTGGGCGCCTATTCCCATGGTCGCCTCGTCGTCAGCGCACACGCCTTTGCAAAACCGGACTCTCCCGCGCACAAACCCTGGCACGGATAATCCGTTCATAAGAGCACGTTTCCGCTTCCAGCTGCAATGGTATGAGCGACGATACTTGTTCACGTAATCCTTCGCGTCCTTCCGACCTTCCATGCCAGGGAGACCTCCTCTTTGTTAAAAACGATTTACTTGTCAGGCGCGTCAGAATACCGTAGTCACCGGCGAGGATTGCGAGTTACTTTTGGGAGTTCTTTTGTTGGACGCGGCTTTTTTTTTTTTTTCAGTAGCGTAACACTTGCACTGCAACGAGACGCGCAGTCGTCCGGATGATCTCATCGTCGTGGCGCGAGACTTGAACCCTTGACGGTCGGGTGGACTCGCTCAGCGTACTTTCAGAACGTCGTCGGAATAAAGAGGGGCCAGTCATAACAATCTCAACTTGCCAAAGAAAAAAGAAAGCAGGAGGAGGGTTTGTTATAAAAGACCCTTTACCCGAGGCAAACCTCACATGTTGCGTCATGGACACCTAAGATGCCGACACTCTCAAATTCAACGCTGCCGTTCCATCCAGCGCGTCGGTGGAACGTCTGTTTAGCTGGGCTGGGGACGTCTTTAGAAGGAAAAGGGGAAAAATTTCCTATCAAGAACTTTGAAAGTCAATTGCTTCTGCGAGCGAATAAATTATTTTGGTGAAAACGCAAGCCATAAAATGACTGCATTTATTTTAGACTCGCAGGGTTTTTCATGGATCAAAACTGCTGTTCATTTTGCTACTACAAAAATATAAAAAAGTAACTTCGAAAGTAACTTCAAAGTAACTCGCTACTTTTTTACAATGGTTAGTAGTTTACTCAATTACTATTGCAAATGCGTAATTTCTACTCTACTCCAATTACTTTTGGCATGGATACTCAGTAACTTAACTTAACTACCTTTTATGAGTAATTTGTACATGTCTGGTTTTGACGCATAAACAGCCGTTTATTCCACCCTGAGGTGGTCCAAGTAAAAATACAAAATATGGTGGGGTTGGAAGAAGGATTGATCGTCTTTTGATTCTGAAAGTTTAATTAGAGTAATTTTTGTTTAAAGCGAGAAAACAATTTTTGAAGTTGAACTCTCGCACCACTACCCGGCGTTGCTTCTTAACGCCTCTTCGCCGCACAGCACGCCACCTGCGACGCACAGCACGCCACCTGCGACAACAATATGACCTTGCCGAGTCAGTATCCCGAGTGTTCAATGCTCAAACATTCTCGACGGAATGTCCGAGATAGCGAGTGCAGTTGATAAGGGGCCCAGCGTGGCCTTGTAGACTCACTCACTCACTTGCACTCTCACCGCTAGTCACCTGTCAAGGGCCAAACACATGCGCGTCCAAACTGTCCGATTCCGCGTGCGAACCGCCGGAACGACCTTCGAGGGCGAGGGTTTTCGTAGCCTCCGGTGCGACGAAAACCCTCGCCCTCGAAGGTCGTTCCGGCGGTTCGCACGCGGAATCGGACAGTTTGGACGCGCATGTGTTTGGCCCTTCACGCCGACATCTTGACGGTCGCTGCTGCTTTCTCGGCACTCGTTGTTTCTTTTGTCTATGTCACAAGTTCGCCGATTAAACCTTTATTTTTCAGTTTTACGCCCGCCGATCTGTTTCCATCCGCGACATATAGCGCAAAGTGAACACCTGCATCAGATCACAGCGCTATTTCCAGCGCTGACTAATAGAGCTGAGGTAGCGCGGTGCTGTGTATGTGAACAGGCCTTCAAGCTAACAGCGTAGCCTTAAAAAAATTAAACCCTGCCACAAAAACACACTTTGCTCATAAATGCAGATGATCTTCATCTAAATCGGCGGCATCACAAAACTCCCCCTAAGAAACCAATTTCTTATCTATTGGCACTAACACTGTTCGAGGCGGGCGTTTTAAGCCGCACGTCCGGAGGCTTCCTGGCTCGTGACGACGACCATTCCCCGAAGTGAAGAACCCAGGGGTCCAGTGAGGGTGGGAGAATTGGTAACGTAACGTAACGACGATTTAATACATGGTTGCGATACAGTCGTCAATCCGAGAGAACAACCGGAGCAGCCTCACGCTCCGCCTTATATAGGGTCCGTTTCTTCCTCACTCTCCGCCAGGGCAGCAGGTGCGACGTAGCAAACCGTCCGCCAAGTGCGTTGCAGCAAAGACCGCCGCGTCGTAGCCAGAAGTGCGTCGTAGCCATGGTTCTCCGCATTAGGCCCTGCCTCTATCCCTTTCAAGTGCAATGTAGCCAAAGTTCTCCGCAGTTAGGTCATGCCTCTCTCCCTTTCCTGAGCGCACCAACCCCCACGCACACACACACACATCCCGTTGACGTCACGGACGCGTTGAGACCTGTCTCCGCAGTCCCAGACACGCAGGCGACGGTCCGGACTCGTGGGACCTCGTTTCCGCAGCGTTGAAACTCGGAAGAAGGTCGCCGAAGGTTTCATTCTTAACAACACTAATGCATTTATGTATTTCTGTATTTCATTGTCGAGAAAGACATGTGCATTACAGAGTCCTGGGTTGCATAAGTAAAGGGCAGTAAAAAACAGCAAAACACGAAAGCAATTATACACCAGTCAGGGTTACCTACGGCAGTCCAAAAATTTTCTTTATAGGAAATTTGGCCATAGGTCGGCGAAGGTGATTCCACGTGGGTGAAGTGTTGGGAGGAAAGACTTTTAAAATTAACTCGTATATCCGACAAAAGAACAGATATTTTTGCAAACGAAAGCAGCCCAGAAAAACAAACAGTATCCGTTCACGCAAACCTGTAAGCTGACAAACACGGCCTGAAGGCACTTGCTACCTGCTCATTGTTAGTCATTTGAGCGCCAAGAAATTAGTTTGCTCTTCCAGCAATAAACATTCTAATTGCCTATGTGTTTTACGAGAGCCTATACCGCAGACATTCAGCCTTGCGACTGTAATACCTGAATGGAGCTTACAAATCATGTTTAGTGCTTCTGTGCCGAAACTAAAGAACGCAAAAATTTTGGTACAAACTTGCCTTGACGCACATAACTAAAGTAAACAAGGCGAAGATGCTATCCAACGGCCGCCCGATCCTTCGTTGTAGTCTCTGTTGGGATGTCGGACTGTTCACATTCGGCTGGGGCGCACCGAAGCACCGTGAAAATGCTGCCTCAAGGTCGCGTCACTGTTTCAGTGAGGCAAATGGCCGCACGATCAGACGAACGTGGGGCTTTTCGTCGTGCAAAGCTCTCGGACAAGGTCACTTCAAGGCCAATACATCAATATATGGATGGCTAAAAGAAAACCCCGATGCCCTTAGGACTGCTGCTGGGCAATCTAGTGAGAAATTTGAAATTATATGACAATTAAAAGTAACAAAACAAATATGACTCCTTTGTTTTTTCAAACGTTATTGCTTTAAGAAACATTATTCGTTAATTTTTAAGAAGTAAAATTAACTAAGAAACATTTATGAATTAAATTTACATGATGATATTGTCACAAAAGACGAGGTGAAACCAAAGAATAACTGGGGAAACTGACACGTGTAATAAGGTGAACTTGTGCCAAAATAAAAAGGGCACAGAGGAAAGCAGAGCGTCGCGGGCGTCGAAGTCGGTTGTGACAGCCAAGTCTAACGCCGGGGCGAAACTGACTATGGCTCGCCACGCGAAGCCCCTTATGTACACGCCTGGGCTTCTAATGATCGGCCGTTAGAAGGTTCGACGCGTAGAACATTCGGACCTCGAACAGCAAACAGGATTCTCGAATTTACCACAGCACTAAATTGCAGGGATAAACAAAAGATGCCTCGCTCCCAGGAATTGAACCCTGACTTTTCGCGTTGGAGGAAGGCACAATAACCGGTGAACCACGCGCGCGCTGCCTACTTGGCGATCTGAGCGCGCGGCATTACTCCCCCCCTTTTAAAAGTGCATCGCCCCGATGCAACACAAAGCAAAACAAAGCAAATAAAAAGAACCGGTAAACTGAAGAGTCATTTGTAACA
Organism: Ixodes persulcatus; assembly: GCA_013358835.2. NCBI lineage: Eukaryota > Metazoa > Arthropoda > Arachnida > Ixodida > Ixodidae > Ixodes > Ixodes persulcatus. Next base: position 919,367 of record JABSTQ010010663.1, on the reverse strand, counting down.
CATAAGGTCCACCCGTCCTATCGAGCGTAGTACGGTTCAGGCGCACGATGTGGACGACTTCAGGTCATGGTGGGCGGCGTGATGACGTTCTTGTTCGTCGGGCATCACCTCGTAGTTCAGATCTCCAAGTCGACGAAGTACCTTGTAGTGTCCGAAATACCCTTCCAGGAGTTTCTCGCTGAGACCACGGCGACGAATCGGAAGTCCAGACCCATACCTTGTCTCCGGGCTGGAAGTGGACGTCCCGACGACGAAGGTTACACCGGCGTGGGTCGACTCGCTGTTGGTCATGAATCGTGATTCTTGCCAGTTGGCGAGCTTCTTCCGCGCGTTGCGAGATCAGTAGAGCGTCGTCGTTTCTATTGGCGGCCGGCACGTGAGGCAGCTGGCGTCGAGCATCGTGGTAACCGTCCGGCCGTGGACCAGTTGGAACGGTGTCATCCCCGCAGTTTCTTGAACCACTGTGTTGTACCGTGTACGCAAACGTGACGTACGGCAACACCTCGTACCACGTCTTGGCTCTACGTCGCCGTACATAGAGATCATGTCGGCGATCGTCTTGTTGAGCCGCTCCGTTAGCCGTTGGTCTGTGGGTGATAAGCGGTGGTTCGTCGATGGCAGTGTGACTGAGCCGAAGAACTTCTTGAGTCAGGTGTGCCAATGAAACATGACCCGCGATCTGTGATCAGCACTTCAGGTGCGCCAGGTCGAAGGAGAATGGACTCGACGAAAACCTTGGCGACTTCAACCGCTGTTCCCGATGGAAGGGCTTTCGTCTCGGCGTACCATGTGAGATCATCTGTGGCGACGATTATCCAGCGGTTCCCCGACGTTGACGGCGGAAAAGGGCCAAGTAAATCAATTTCAACCTGCTGAAGGGCGTAGTGGGGCAAGTATTGACTGCAGAAGTCCTGCTGGCTTCGTCGGAGGCTTTTTTACGTCGTTGGCACTCATGGCAGGACCGCGTGTTAAAGATGGACGGTGTTTTCGTTATTCTCGGCAGTAGTACTTGTCACGAATCCGGGCGAGCGTCCTGCTGTAGCCGAGCTGTCCAGCCGTCGGGTCGTCGTGGCATGCTTGAAAGATTTCTTCTCGAAGGCCAGCAGGAACCACCACCAGCCAGTCAGGGTTGCTGGTTTCGAAGTTCTTCTTGAAAAGCACGCCTCGCCGTAGAACGAAGCTTGACATGTTCTCGGGCCAAGACTCACGGAACTGAACTTCCTTGACCCTCGAGGTGGTCGATCACCGCGTGAAGTTCCGGGGTCGTCTCGTTGAAGTGCTCCCATGTCGGTATCTGCAACTGCGCCGAGGAAAACGGTCGTCATCGTCATCGTCGGTGCTGTCGGAAGAATATTCGACTGGGGCCCTAGACAAACAGTCGGCGTCGTTATGCTTGCGGCCAGACTTATGCACAATGATTACGTCGAATTCTTGCAGTCGGAGACTCCTGCGAGCAAGGCGTCCCGACGGGTCCTTGAGGTTGGCGAGCTAACAGAGAGCGTGATGGTCCGTGACAACGCGGAACGGGATCCCGTACAGGTACGGGCGGAACCTGGTTAGCGCCCAGACGACAGCAAGACATTCCTTGTCGGTCGTTGAGTAATTTTTCTCTGCCTTGGACAGTGCCCGGCTTGCGTAAGCGATCACCCTCTCTGCTCCGTCTTGTCTTTGGACGAGTACCGCGCCGAGTCCGGCGTTGCTGGCGTCCGTGTGAACTTCTGTTTCCGCTGATGAATCGAAGTGTCCGAGGATAGGGGGCGACTGGAGTCTTTCCTTCAGTTCGTTGAACGCTTGTTCTTACTCCTCTCCCCACTGTAAGTTCATGTTGTCCTTCGTCAGATTTGTGAGTGGTGCAGAAATCTTGGAAAAATCGCGAACGAAACCTCTGTAGTAAGCGCACAGCCCAAGAAATCTTCGTACGGCTTTCATGTCTGATGGCTTCGGAAATGCGGCGACAGCGGATGTCTTTGCTGGGTCAGGGCTTACACCCTGAGCACTCACGACATGGCCCCGTAAGCGAACTGACATTTTGACGGCTTGAGTGTCAGTCCAGCATTCTGGATAGCCTGTAGCACGGCTCGCAGATGTCTCAGGTACTCGTTGAGGTCGCTTGCGAAGACCACGACGTCGTCGAGGTAGACGAGACAGCTTTGCCATTTTAAGCCTGAAAGGACGGTATCCATTACTCGCTGGAAGGTCTCCGGTGCTGTGCACAGTCCAAACGGCATCACTTTAAATTCGTACAGTCCGTCCGGCGTGACGAAGGCAATTAAAGACAATTCAAAGCCGTCCAGCTGGCTGGCTGTCATTACCTAACTGTAACCTGGACAAAGTGTGCGTCACATGGCATCTGTTCGGAGACTTCAAGGAATGCGACCCGATCGCTGTGTTAAAATGACGGTTTAGTAGGGCACCGTCAACAGCTACTGCTCGTAATCCTTTCGCGCTTATTCGTCTTCGCGTCTACATCCACCAAATCCTAGTCTTCTTCTGGTTATCATTCTCCAACATCATCCCGAACCAGCAAATGAGGCCGGTCTGAAGACTGTTTAGCTTCTCCGGCTGTAGAAGGTTAAGGCGTAGGTATTCTGGTCAATCGGAAAATGGGGCAGGCGATATAACTTTTTCATTTGTGATGGAGGTCACATTGTGTGAGGAAGTCAGTTGGCTACGCCTGCTAATTCGATGGGCAGTTCGTCTTACTTTACTGCGTTTCAGTACGTCTGCGGGTGCTCTGCCTTAACAGATACCATCAATTCGTAATAAGCTCGGTGTCCTGCTCTTCGAACAGGTAGTAAATATCTGGCTCAATCGCCTTACGCTGTTCCAGGGGAGGTTTGTTAAGACCTCGTCCTCTTCTACCCGGGCAGGAACCTTCATGTCTTCTTTGAGGTAACGCTTGTTCCGAATGTGGGCACGCAGTAACTTCTCAGATTCCTCGAGACTGTCGTGGTTGCAATAACTGCGGTGACAGCCACACTTCTTTTCCTATACTTTATTGGCCCTAGTCTTTACACCTCATCTTTCAACCAGCTAACACATTCGTGGTTGATTTCAGCTCTTTTCTTGGTTCTCTCGTGGACAAATTTTAGCGGTAAACCTCTGCAATTTCTGTCACTTTCATCACCCGTAAAAGCAGCCTTGAAACTTCGTTGAAGTGGTCTCACTTCAGCTATGGCAAACGTGTCCACTTTAGTACTTTCGTAGGGCTGGTAATCGGAATTATTCGTGTTCTCCTGGTTGCGCTCTGCCTGCTCCACGCCATCTGTCACTTTCAAGACTGAGAGCCGGATCGCAAAGTGAAGTCTGATGTCTTTCTTGTCATTTGCTCCAATGAAGAAATCTTGCGTTGCGACAATCCGTTGCAGCATCTGAAGCATCAGCCGTCTTTAGTATTTCCATTTTTTCGCTGATGTAAGCGTATGTCACACTGGTCAAATGAGCGCCCCCGTCTGCCGCAGTACAAATATTCATCTTTTTGATTGTCCGTTCTGGTTACCAAGGCTGCAGCAGATGGAGTTGACATAAGTTTTGCGTGGCTGGGTTGAGCATTCTCCGCATGCCTCCTTCACCTTTCCATCAATGACTTCCTTGTTTCTTAAATCAAGACCGCGCTCTCTACTTTCCACTGCACGCTTCAAAAATTGCAGTCACATTTTCAGATTGTCCGAGGTGTTAACGATGTCGGTGGCCTTTTGCTGGCAGTAACGAAGAAAGAGATCACTTGGGAGTCACGTTTGCATGGCAGCATGAGGCAGAACGCTATACTCTTCGACCTTCACGCCGAGTGCCTCTACGCTGCGTACATTTATGGTGACCTCATCATATATCTGTCTCAATGCCGCGGCATCGCTTGGTGCCATGACGTGCTTAAGATTCAACAGGTACGTCACGTGATCGTCAATGATCACTTGGCTCTGCCAAACATGCCCTTTAAAAGGTCCACAGCGTTGTCAGAATTGTACTCATTTATCGACAATTCTTGAATGCTGTCGTCTGTCTTTCCGGTAAGTATTTTTCTAAGATATCTAAATTCTCAACGGTTCAAATATCGGAATTGTTATGTATTGATCCTTTGAACAGATCCCAAAGAGGTTTTCAGTGTTGAACACTCCCCTCAAACCTCTTGATCTCAAACATTGAGAGCTTGACCACTACAACCCTTGACCTTTGGTGACTTTGGTCTTGATGTTGTGACCTGCCCATATTATGCAGTGTGATGTTAAGTGCCTGCAGGGTTTCGATCCTGAGCGTAGCTCTTGTTTTCGCATGGCAAATAGCCGCCCCGTACGTCTCCATGCTTTCCAACACTTCTTCAAGGTGATCACTGGCAACACCATCTTCAATCTCTGTCTACTTCTTTCAGTATAACTTTTTTTTTTAATTTTAAGGACATTCAAATCGGTCAGCTCAGCAACGGTTGCGCCCGAGGAATCTAGCCGCGCTGACAACTCGTTGGTGGTTCTGGTCACCGCTACCTGGATGACGGTTCGCTTTCTTTTCAGTCGGTACATGTTCGGAGGTTGAGTGGTTTTCTCTTGCTCCGTTGGTTGCTTTTCATGGCAGGTAAGTCTGTCACTTCTATTCTGTCAGGCGCCTCGATGATCCCGGGTTTTGGCACCAGATGTTCGGGGACTTTAAGGACTGCTACCAGATCGTTGCGCGTTAAAATGACAGTTTATTATGGCACCGTCACTAGCTATCGCTCATGACTTTTTCGCGCTTTTTCGTCTTCGCGTGTGCATCCATAAATCCTCGTCTTCTTTTGCTTGTCATTCTCCAACAGCATTAGTAACGTTGCAGAACGTCTGGCTGCTTCGAGCTTTGTCCTGTCGTCACGACTTCGTTTCGTCAAATTACACTCTCACTGAAACTCCAATGTTGACGGCGCCCTATTTTTTTTTTTTTGAAAACTCTAGGCGACAATTATATTTGCAGCAGAGCCAATGCGGCGCAAGTGAACTAGCTAATTGTTTTTGTGTAAGGGTGTTTTCTTTACATCTACGACAAATTTTCCGAGCCTTCTATCATACCTTTGATACAAAACACATGTTGATGTCAGAGAAAAGATTCTAAAAACAATTACTGACGCTTACAATTCCCTGTAATGGCAGAATTAGAGCGCAACTCTTGAGAAGGAGGAGGGGAGATTACGGAGAGGAGGGTTTGCCCCTCCTCCTCCGTACCCTCTCCTCCTCCTCCTCTTCCCCTCCCACTCCATCCATCCTTCTCTCCTCTCAATTTCCTCCCATCCTTCTCCTCCTCCCCTCATCCTTCAACCTCATCCCCTCGTGGCATCACTCCTCCTGCCTCCTCCTCCTTCTCTGATTCTTCTCTCGCTGCTGCTCCTCCCCGCGCGTTGCAACACTCGGGACGTTTCCCATAATGCAACGCGTCACGTGACCCCTTGCGTCACGAGGTCACGTGACCTCACGGTACGCCGACGCCGACGGCGACGTGACGGCGACGGTGACGGCGGACGCCGCATCAAGACGGAAAAGGGACGCCTAAGTGCTGCGCTCTAAAAACGAAAAGCAAATGCGAGAGTGAAGGCACGAGGGCGTTCGGTCGATGGAACGACACCGACGGATAGGCTTGCCGATGCACGATTATGGACGGGCGTAATAGCCTGTTGGGACGGCGCAGAGGTACTTCCAGATAGCCGTCGCTACCAGCGGGACACCAAGCGTGGATTGATTGATGGCTGCGCCCAACCAGGACAGTCAAGTTCGTCGGCTGTTTGCGCAGAGGGTGCCGTGGCATTAGGCGTCAAGGCGTCGAGCTCCAACGTCGTCTGTGACTGTTAAGGCCCGTTCACACTCTTGCGACCGAGTACGACCGAGAAAGGACCAGACCGATCTCTTAGGACCAGCTCCGCTGTAGCGCATCCGGTCCTAAGAGATCGCAAGAGGCTTAAAAACCGGTCTGGTCTCTCTCGGTCGTACTCGGTCGCAGTGTGTGAACGGGCCTTTAGTCATGGCCATGACTTCCTGGCCTTTTCTACAGCTTTGAAAAATCAACCGGTTTTGTACAATCGAAGACTTAGCTTTAGAGAAAGGTGAGATAAAGTGTTCTCGAAGGGCACCTTGTTTTCGACGACTGCCAAGTAGCCGACTCCCTCCAACGAACGAAGGATTAACAACCGAGGTGTTGTTTCCCACCTATCGAAGAAAATAGCTCTGCTGGAGCGGAGAGTCTACGTACACGTGACCGCTTTCTCTCGCCTTTTTTGCGCCTCTTTTCTTGTGTGCGAAGAGTATCCTAACATTTTCATGCCTCTTCTCAGGTGGGCGAAAGGACGCATTTTTGCCGACTTGCTCCATGTATACCTTCGCTGTGTTGTTATTTCACTTTTTTTTTAATATGGAGTGTTTTTATTTCATACATATGCAGCACGTTCACAATGTCGTGCTATTAATAAAAGGCACTCATTTATAGAAAAAAAAGAGCGACAATAGTTCTCGTTTTCATATTTCAGAGACACGGGCCACCTACTTTACCACCCTGATACGGAGACGTCAACCTTTACTATAACTTCAGGTAATAAAAGTGTTTTAAGTTACTGCAAACTACACTTCCGTAGTACGATCTTGATCAACCGGTAGCTTGTAATTTAATGCGACAATCGTATGGGTGCAAGGAAGCTTTACGTTTATTGTTACTGGAGGCCTAATCTACATGGCGGGACTAAGCAGGCGCGGAACATCGCCGCCTGCTGCGATTGGCCAGCTCCGCACCGTTGGGCAATCGCAGCATGCGACGATGTCTCGGTCATAGTAAGGTGGTAATTTGAGCTAGTTGGTGCATCACTAAGATTAAACAGCTCTGACGTTTTGTGCGCTGTTTAATCTTAGTAATATCTCGGTCCATTTTTTCCGCTGTGTAGATTAGGGCCCCCGGTTGAAGTTTCATTAGAATATACCCTTCTCTATTGTCTCGCTTTACTCATATATAAGTGACACGAGGTGGTCATTATTTTTTTTTTTCATGTTTAGGAGCTGGCAGATAGGCCATGCAGTACTGCCATAACAAAAGCAATATTTTATTCAGACTTTTTGTTGTTTTCAAGAGTGCCAGCTTTACCCCAATCAAACCGATGCTCCAGTAAAATTGCAGTATTTTGACTTTTCATATGTCTAAAACCCAGTAACAGACGATTCATATAACGTCATACACTCCCAACTGTTCTAGGGTTTGATACGGTCATCAAATGCACAATACATTAACAAAAACACAACTTCTAAAATAAATTATGTATAATTTATAAAGGATTAATTAACATTCACATAATTACTAATATTTGTTCTTTCTAGATAATATCCAGACTGCAGCAGGGTCACGATCGGATAATTCATAAAGAGCAAGTTAATATTAGATATAATACAGAAAGTGGCCGGTCAACATTTGATGACTCACATTACTCACAAAAACTGATAACGCTCGATTGTTGAGAATTGGGCATTATGAGGAACCATACTACCACAGTTTCGCGCACCCCCTTTCTGTTTAAATTTACTTACCAACAAAGAGACTATAATAAAAATACTTTTTGTTGGCTCTTTGGTGTTCGATACTCAGAAAACGTGCATAAGCAAAAAGACACGAACACGGAGAAAAAAAAAAAAGAAAAAAACAGGAACAAGCGTTTATACGTGTCGATAACCCTCTTCGTGTTCATATTTGTCGACGATTAGAAGTTTCCTAAGGCTAGATTGTAGAGAAGGTTCTCTAGAATCTTGTCAAGATTCGGGACAATCTGAACTGTCCTCTGTCACTATTTATAAAACGCAAAGGATAGATATGGCATCCTTCGTCGGCATCGGCCCCCGTGGAGGGGCAAGACTATTCGGAGAGCAAGTCGTCTGGTTCTTGCGCAGGAGTTGCGGTGACATCAGAACGACGCCGACCTTTGAATGGCCTTGATAGGAAGGATAGTGGGTAGACCTCAATGCTAGATGCCTCGAGGTCTACCCCCATTTTTTTCTTTTCAACCGGTTAATAAGAGCTTGGCGTTCTGACATTATTGCAACCTTTGCGCAAGAAGCAGACGAACTTGCACCCTCTTGGAGTGACGTGACTATAGTCCGTTTTACTTTAGATCAGACCACAGCCGACGCTACGATTAGATATAGCCAATTAAGCATTGCCACACGTGTATCCTCACGGCGCTCGTTTCCTTGGGCGTTTGCTTTGCTAGCACCTGCCAAATCAATCACGCGCAGAAGACAGCGCAGGAGCACGGCGCCTTCACTGTGCACAATTTGTTTAGTCGCTGACATTAAAAAAAAGACTCCCTCAAAAAAAAAAAGTAAACGAGAGTTGCGACGATACACTTTTGGCGCTGCTTGGTTGCTTCAGTCGGATCGTACTGTCGGCACAAGTTCGCGAATTGAAAGAATGAAACTGCGTATAATGAAAAAAATGACCGCATCTCCACGTGGTGAATGATGTTGATCCGGGCGAAGCTCTGGTGGTGCTGATGATACTGATTTCATTGTTCATAGGTAGTGCTGATGGGGCTGATTTGTTTTTATTGCTCATAGGTAGTGCTGAGCTCCGGGTTGCGTTTCAACTTCATTATTACTACTTTATGGTCGGTGAAATGCAGAGCCATGCATGCAAAGTTTAACGCGATTATATACGCATTTGACCGCAGCGCCCTCTCCTGACATTCCCAGCTCTTGAGTTGCTACCACGTCTCAGAGCCCCCTACTCGTACCGCAGTCGTGGCCGAGTGGTTAAGGCGATGAACTAGAAATCCATTGGGGTCTCCCCGCACAGGTTCGAATCCTGTCGACGGCGCAAACATTTTTTCTTTTTTTTTTTTTTGAGAAGACAGATGGGATGGCAATCGATGTGAGCATGGACGGACGGACGGACGGACGAGGCTAGACCCTAAGGAGATTGGCCCCTAAAATAGTAACCCCAGCTCTTGAGTTACTACCACATCTCAGAGCTTCCTACTCGTCCTGCAGTCATAACCGAGTGGTTAAGGCGATGAACCTAGAAATCCATTGGGGTCTCCCCACACAGGTTCAAATCCTGTCGACTGCACAAACATTTTTTTTTCTTTTTTTTGTCAGCACGGACGCCGGACGGACGGTCGGACAAGGCTAGACCCTTTTTTAGGGGCGAAGCCCTAAGGGGCTTCGCCCCTAAAAAAGATGTGGGGTTCTCCCGGGCACCGTTTGTATATTAATAGGTATACGAAAAGAAAGACGAGTGCCATGAGGAAAGGAGGGGAACGACGTTTCAAAACAAACGGTCGTCTTCTGGTATACTAAAAGGGAAGATGACAGATCACTATATATATATATATCAGTGTGTCGAACCGAAAAAAATACGGGTTCGGTTACGGTTCAGGTTCAGGTAAGTTTATTTTGTTCCGGTTCAGTTCCGGTTCGATTAATTCGATCCGCGAACCGGTTCGCGAACCGGTTTGGGGCGCTGAACCGGTTCGCGAACCGGTTCGGAAATTATAAATGACAAATTGCAACATCAAAATAAATTACAAATAAAACATCTGAAATCAGCACATATGAAACGGAATACATCGTAGTGTAAGGCTCAGGGATTTCTACCAGGAATGGTTTCTTTATGTGCACTCAAAGGTTACCTCACCGACGTTTACGCATTCGGACTTCATCTAATTGGGTCAGACGCAGTAGCTGTAAAATCCGCGACCTCCTTACAAACCCACTTACAAGTAGAACTAGCTAACTATCTCGCCACCTCGGCGTGTAAGCAATTGAAGGAACAGTGGGGAGAAAATACAGCTTTCTTTATTTGAACTAGCCTTCGGTAACTCAAATTAGACCCTTAAAGAGGTTTTCATGAAACAAGATACGGAATATGAAAAACACTTCACCGAACGCAACGACAGAAGGACGTAATAGGATAAATATTAAAAAAGAAGAGTTCGCTGTCTCACAAATATGATAGCTTCTAAGTGCCTATACGAAACCGGATGCATCGTGGTGCTGGCTTTCGTCAGCGGCCGCCACTCGCACAAAACTAACTACACCGCACACTATATTACCTGGACGTCTAAAGGGATGCGGGAGAAGGTAACCACTTCTGTTCCAGTGACCACGTGGTTACTATGAGGTGCTGCTTTATGACGTAGGTTATTCTCTCGCAAAAAAAAAGAACTTGCCACTGATTGATCTTTTTTCAAAAATAAATACATAATTGTATTTAAGTGGCGTTAAAATTGGTAGCATTGTTATTGGTATAAAGCCGTTTTTTTTTTTCGAATACCAGCTTGTTTTTGTTTTCGTGGCCCCTTCAACAGCTTCTGCTGCAATCAAAATAAGCACTAGTCTGCAACTACAAAAAGGTTAAGGATACCACAAAGCGTAGGACGACCCGGGAAATTTTCCATTTCCCGCTTTTGTTCTCTACTGCGCAAAAATTTGCAGTTTAGGCAAAGTCGTAAAATTAGAAACGCAAGAAATGCGCAGGAGAATAAATCCCCAATTCCGGAGGGCACACCGAAAACGGTACAAAACAAACAAAGGCGACGGAAGCAACAGAAGCTCGGCAGATCCTTTGTCAAATTCGAAAGTGCGCGCAGCTTCGCTTCTCCGCGAGCGACTAGGGTTTGTATCCCTGTTTTTTTTCCCCGCATTTATCGAGTTTCCGGTACGAAAAAATACGGCATGTAAATCTTGACACTTCATAGCTCGATATACTCTGACCGGTGGTTGGGGCAGCGAAGAGCAGATATAATTCATGAATGCTCATTTCAACTGTAAATAAAATTTCTTTCTCTCCCTCAAACATTATCAAACTCCACAGCCTTTTCTTTTCTCATTCCGATGGAAGCAAGCTTCAAGAACTCGCGCGTTCTAGAAACGTGTTATGAAATGAGCACACAGCAGCATTTAGAATTTACGAGATTGTAGGAAAATAAAATCCCGTGACGCGATGTTTTTTTTTTGTTTTTTTTTTGCACAGCCTTCCAATTCTCTTTCTTCCGTGCAAGCCGTGACCAGCGCAATGCTGGTTCCTATGTCAAGATTCATGGATGCAGCGTTTGTCAAGATTCATGGATGCAGCGTTTATATTCCTAAGACTGAGTGGAGAAGAAAAATATGTAAGCGAGGTGTGTGTCAGTTGACGGCACTTAAAAAACAAACGGCATTGATAGCACATTCATTGTCAACAGCGCGTGGCCGAACCGTTTTGACATGAGCCGGTAACCGTTATTTTTTTCCGGTTCAGTTCCGGTTCGGGTTCATCGCGATAACAATATAACGGTTCGGGTTCGGGTTCAGTTCCGGAAAAAATACCGGTTCGGTTCCGGTTTTCGGTTCGGTTCGGTTCCGGTTCGACACCCTGATATTATATATATATATATATATATATAATATATATATATATATAATATATATATATATATATATATATCTATATATATATATATATATATATATATATATATATTATATATATATATATATATATATCGTAAAAAGGAGGTAAATGCTTCAAAACGTATTTATTGGACGACGTTCCGAGCAGGGACCGCTCTTCATCAGGTCCTAATGTTGCCGTGAAACATATATATATATATATATATATATATATATATATATATATATATATATATATATATAATATATATATATATATATATATATATATAGTGTAAACGACTTATTATTCGCGGGCTCAATATTTCGAGATTTAGGAACAAGCTGAATTTTTGAAAGAATTCGCAGGTTCTAATTTTCGCGACGACGTGGGGTATCAATATAGATTGCGATGTGTTTACATTTTACCAGAATTGTTCGCGGGACCTATTTTTCGAGAATTGTAGGGGATTCGTGAAATTCGCGAAAATTAGGTTATCGCGAAAATTAAGTCGTTTGCAGTATATCGGAGGTAACACTTGACCGATGTGACGTCATGAAGTCAGATGGAGGGAAGGAAAAGTTGTGAAGTTAGATGCGAGAGGTCTGTAAATAAATAAGTGGAGTAATGCGGGCGAGAAGAAAGCTTAAGGCACCCCACATGACCACCCAAATTATGGGGTTGGGTGGAGGGGGGTAGAAGGGGGGGGGAGGAGTGGGCGAAAGGGGACTGTCTAATAGCCGAAAGAAGGATTATTGTTCTAACCGGAAGAGAATTCCATCTTTCGGTTAATCATTAATCTGTTTTTTTTTTTTTTGCGTGAGGTGGGCGTGTGGATTCCTGAGTTGAGTTCGGAATGATTCATGGAGTGAAAAGTGTTTAGATCCACGTGTGGAGAGGTCTTGTTTAACTTGTCTCGCGCTTTCTAGTGTGACAAGTCGGCGCTGTTCTCGAAAGCGTTCAGCCGCTTACTCCGCCTCTCGCGTTTCTTTCGTAGGAGACTTTTGTCTAATTGACGAATTATTTACTAAGCCGTTTCTTTTTTTTTTCTTAATTGCTACGTCTTAAAAATTATTCTTGCTCCTTTAGTTTCCGCAACACACCTGTTGCACCAATCACGAAAATCGGCGGACGGATCCCTGCAAATGACGAGGATAGAAACACGTTCTACCCTCGTCACATACATACGAAAATCCTATGTAATGTAATGCCGAGCCTAACGTGAACGCGTAAGTATACCTCATGCTCAACAGCACATCGCAAACTTCTTTTCTTTTTTTCTTTTTTTTTTCTCACCGTTGTTTTTTTTTTTTTGCTCGTTATTTGTCGAGCTTGAAACCTAACTCAAAGTGCTTGAATTTTCCAGTGTTATATACTTCATTTATAAAACCTCCGTGTATTGAGAAATATCTAGGAGCTGCAGCGCCTCATGCAAGAACTGTATAAAAAAAAATTCCATGGCATGTTCGTTTCTTTTGGTACACGTGCACATTGTCCGCACAAAAAAAAAAAAAGATGGTTGCCTTTCTTAAATTGATGCGTTTAAGACCGGCGTAAATACCTTTCTTTTCAGGGACAACCTCGGAGGTGACTCAAATTGCTTTCGAAGAAAAGAAGGCTCACTATATAAGTAAAAACGTCGATCGCCAAATAGTTTGTTTTCATATCTATGACGCATATGAAAGTACCTTTCTACGCCTTCTGTAAAACTTTATATTGAAACTGAAACGGTTCCGAATTTTGAAAACAGTGAGGGAATTAGGATATATACGTTACGAACAATGCGTACGAAGTTTTTTTTCTCTTTTGTGTTAAAAGAGTAGGGGTGATCTAATCGCCGTTGCAACGCCCTATCATGAGCGCCGAGCACAGACGAGGAAGGAGGGACACTAGCAAAAGTGACGTCATAGGCCGTGTCAGATGACCTTTGCGAGCTTTGGGGTTGCCAACGATGAGATAGCGATCGCTGCGCGTTGGTTTCCCGAATAAAAGTTGTGTACGTTGAACCCTACCCAAGCTCAGTGAGATTCCCGAATTCAAGAGAGAAACAAAAAAACTGTAGAGGGCTTCTTTTTGCTTGTCTTCTAAAGTGCCTCGGTTTCTCTTTAACGTAACCACAAAAACTTTTAAAAAAAACGGGAAGGCTCATTTTAAATTGATAAAGAACACGCAGACAACCAAACGTTTCATCGTCACGTTGTGATTTGAAAACTGCTGCTCTAAATCTCTCTAATTTAATGCTGCTCAGAAATTGGACGCGTGAGTTTGATAAGTGCCCGTGTCCAGTTCTTTCGTCTTATAACTGCGTCGGAAGATACTCGAGTGTATGCTCTGTTCGCAATGTCATAACTGGCGCGTCACTCTATCAAGAGCGAACCCACCAGTGCACGAATATTTTTTGCAAATATCTGGAAACACTTTAGGTTCTTCATTTTATTCCAGCTTCAATATTCATATGATGTCCGATTGCAAAGGAGCCTTTAGAAACATGAATCGACCTAATTTATATGTCACTAATATGGCACCTTTTCTTTTATAATCTGAATATTACGGATGAATATATGTCTGGAAAAGCAAAGGTTGGCGAAATCTACGACGTGGACACAAAGTGAACCAATGCCCAACAATTGTGTTCAAGGCCGTATCTCCAGATGGGTGCAGCATGTTTCCTGCGAGATGGTTTTGTTAGAGACGGCACCATCTTCGATGAAGTGGGCTCTCCTTCTGGGGGCTCATTCCTGTGGTTTATATTCGAGGAAAACCGTGTCACTACCGGAACCTATAGGCACTCCCAATATAGAATAAAATGTTCGCTTTCAAATTTGGCTTCTGACGAATACTTTTGCGGTGTACTGTAGACGGTGCGTGCACCCTAAAATGCTATTCTAGCACAGATTATTTATTCTGCATTTAGTTCTCAGTAAAGAAAGACTCGATTGGTCATTAAATACAAAATAACATTGGTTCCTCGGAAATAAGGAGAATACTGCATTTGCGCAATTGTTAAAACCATATTTGTTTTTTTAGATTACTCGAGAAAGGTGTCCTTTACTAAAACTAAACATTTCTTTTTTTTGTATTCTGCTAGGTTTTTATATTCATGCTACAAAACGTTTCCAATTGGCAAGTTTGTGCTTTTTTATATATATAATTAGGACGACCCATACACAACGCAGTGCCATAAATGCTTGCTTGTTCCTGGATCGCCAGCAAATAAATAAACTTGTTCTGGTCGATGTACAAAAAATGAAAGCCGTTTACAACTCCCTGTAACGCCGAATTAGAGCGCAGCTCTTGAGGAGGAGGAGGGAAGGGTACTGAGGGGTGGTCATGTGACCTCGGGGGGGGGGGGGGTCACGTGACCTCGGGGGGGGGGGGGGTCACGTGACCTCGGGGGGTCACGTGACCTCGGGGGCATCGCCGGGTTGCATGCAACCCAGCGACTCCCGCGGGTTGCATGCAACTTTGACTGAATGCAACCTGGGTTGCACGCAACGCGCAATTACGCCGACGCCGACGGGTTGCATGCAACCCAGAGACTCCCGCGGGTTGCATGAAACGCGAGTTGCGTGCAACTTGGTCTAAAGGCAACCTGGGTTGCACGCAACTCGCGGTTACGCCGACGCCGACGGGTTGCACGCAACGCGAGTTGCATGAAACCTGAGTTGCATGCAACCCGCGGTTACGCCGACGGCGACGGCGACGGCGACGGCGACGCCGACGCCGCTCAAGCCGGAAACGGGCGCCTAAGAGCTGCGCTCTAAAAACAAAAAAGTCGTTCCGAATTCATGGACTTCCTGTGGTCGTGATGCACTTCGGTTACAAGTATGTTGCTTTGATCTCGTCAATATGTCACGTAAATCATATAATATCTGAGTTCAAGGAATATTATCTACAAGTACAAAGTATTTGTACAGGCAATAATTTCTCCTCATAGTTGCTAAAACGACCTCTTCTAAAGCTGTTTAACGCGGGTATCAGTGCTGCGAGCACTTTTCAAAAGCACCTTTTTTATATCCATTGTGCACGCTTCAAAAGTCAAGAATGTTTCATGCGACAGCTCCCTATTTTATGAACGAAAATTCGTATTAATCAAAATAAAAGTGCTCAAAGGGTGTAGCCTGCGGTGTAAGTTTCTGTAACACAATGTTTACAACCACAGGGGTGTAAAACGCTTTCATGTTTTGCTATTGTTGCGGAATTCGTCGCCTTAATTTTTTACCCTGAGCTCTGGTGTTTCAAAATTCAAGCATGGCCGCACGCACACCAGCAATGAACCCCGTTGAAGACGTCCAACAACGGCTATCACATCGAATATTGCGGATAAAATACATGACATTGTCGTAGAACAAAATCTGCGTAAAATTGACGCAACTGCGCCCGTCCCCTGTGACCGAGTAATTTATATTTTAGTTTATACATTGGGTTTAAGAAACGTTCTGCAAGATAAGTACCGTATTTGCTCAAACCCGGGAAACTCCTCCGAAATAAGCCTTTGCTCCGGATCAGCGAAAATGGACAGAATTGATGTTCGAAATTCCGCATCTGCCGCATTTGCCTGATTTGGAGTCCTCGAATTTCTGCTTGTTCACGAAACTGCAAACATTCCTGGTTCAAAAAAGCTTTCGGACAAACTAAGAGGCGAACGAGGCTGTCAACGGATATTTTTGGAGGCATCGAAGGAAATTACTACGGGGAGGCAATCGAGAAGCTGGACTAAAGTCCAGCCTGTTGAACTCCGAGGAGATTGTTTGATAACATAAGATATAACGTGAATCAAATTTATTTGGCTTTCATGGTCATTTCGGAAACTTTTCAATCTACCTTTGAACAGCATTAAACAAAAAAAAAACATGTTTCTAAAAAGAAAATGGTGTTGAGCGGCACATTTCTTCTTTATAACGAAAATATATTCGCCACAAAATCGAATGTTTGAAGTCTGTGTTTCTTAAAATTTATATGCCTCCTCTGTCTACGTTTTTTTTTTTGTTGTTTTTTTCGTAAAATCTGGCGAGCTGAAACTTCAGTCAGCTGGGTCATTATATTGGACTGCCGCATTAAATAGATTGTATCCCTGCATTACAGGCTGTAATCAATTATTGAATTTGTTTAAAGGATTATGCTTGACATCTGGGCGCCTAAAATTTGCCCCGAATTCCTAATACGTCATATATGATTTTCAGGCCTCTCAGGTTTTGATGTATGCATACTTCAGGCCAAAAGGCCCAAGCAGGAGGGGCAAACTACTCCGGGAATAAACACTATAAACCAAAAATTCACCACTGGGTCACGAGCACAAACGATCTGAGCAACCCGAGAAATATACATAACCATGCGCAATACGAGAGCACAGAGCACTAAGTAACCGTAATCAGAACAAAAAAGGAAAGAAAGTAACCACATTAGCACCAACGCGCATAATTTATGTGCAAACGTATATATAAATGAAGTTTCATATTATTATGCACACATTTAATTATGAGCTATACACATTGTACACGAGGGAGAAATGTTAACAAGATACAGTGATGTCTCGTTAACATGGACAGCTCCTTTTCCGTAAAAATCGTTCATCAGTGAGTTGTCCATAATAACGAGACAAAAATGCATGTATTTCCCCAGTTTGTCCCCGAAAGTGATGTCCACACTAACGGGGTTCATCTTACCGAGAAATGACTGTATAGACTTTAATTTATTGCAGATGTTGTTTTGGGGTTGTTGGTTTAACGCGGCTAGGCAATATATTATAAGAGAAGGCTTCCATCTGAATAGTGTTTTATTCTGATAACGAACGTACAAAGCATAAATATTTAAAGTTGTCCACCGAGGTAAAGATAGGGGTGAAGGAATATTCATCAAAATGTGCTGTTTGTTTTTTTATCTGTCTCGTTAAAAACGGAAGAGATGGCTGTGTCATAAAACCCATTGCCGTAAACAATGGCTATATTGTAAGGTAATTGTGTAGCACCTATTAAAATGCAGAATAATACCAGTCGAAAACAGCAACTTGTGCGGTAGTGAATCCCAATGGGCATATTTTAAGTATGTCATACCTGGGGAACAAGGTAGATATTTATGTTAGTGCATTAATATTGTCGCGAATCATTACAAACGCCAATTTCACAATTTGACTGTCTGTTTGGAGTTTATAAGTTACGCGCATCCAGGGAATTTCGTACTTGCCAAGCATAAACCAGTATATAATGAGGAAACTGACGACGAGGTAAGGGTTTTATAGTCTCGCAATGGTTTTTTTTATAATAACGAGTGAACCATATATGATAGCTGCAGTGTTTACACACACACACACCTACATTTTTGTATTTGTTGGTTCTGTTTTTTATGTAAATTTGCCACTAACGAAAATGTTAACTTTTCTGTTCCTGCATTAACTGATACCGTGAGAAGAAAAAAGAAAGGCACACACCACTTTCGGATTCAACGTTTTCGAGCTACACCGGCCTCGCTATGCAGTTGACCAATTGCGATTCGGCAAAGCAGGCCCCTGACTCAAGAGTGTAGGAGACAAACTGGCTCTTCAGAAGTACGACAGTCGAAAATCCCCCGTCAAAAGTGTAAAGCCCCAAGGTAAATCCCTGAACTCGAAACACGAGGCTATGAACCTTTCGAAAGTGTGACGAAATTTTTAAATAAAAAAAAGCATTGTTAAAGGGACCATGAAACGATTTTGAAATCGAACTTCATTTAACGCACGTCATAAAAGGTCTGAAAAGAAACCCCAAAACACGAAAATAGAGAGCCGAAAAACATTCTTCGCTCTAGAACTTTTAAAAGAAAACCGGACTCTTTTACGCCTTCTTTCCTTCGAAAGCTATCTGACTTTTCACTGCGATGCATCCGCGGAACCGCTGCACGTCAGCCAAATCCACGTCGCCTATTGGGTAAGAGCCTACCTCACCAGCATCGCGATCATAAACAATAAATAGCCGGCGAATGTTTCCTAAAAGGTTTGTTAAATAATATTGAGATCTATATTTTGTAGTATAATTAGAGATGGGACAAAAATTGCCGAATTTGATAATGCTCAGAGCCAAGCGCCATATATCTTGTGCTAAACGAAGCAAGAAAAAAACCCGACTGCGCCTGCGCAGTCAGCCCACGAGAGTCGTCTGCTGAACGGGTTTACTCCTGCTCGCGCTTTCTTCGCAGAGCAGACTTTCGTTTTCTGGCTACTCGAGTAGAGTTTACATTGTTTGTGATCGATCGCTCGGTCGCTATGCCGAAAGGCTGCAGTGTACCGAAGTGCCCGAATTACAGTTTCTGCAGTCCGGTGGTTAAAAAAAGAAACGGTTGCAGTTTCACCGCTTGCCACTCGATGAACCACGTCAAAGCACTTGGTGCAGGCTCATCGGTTTGGGGGACCCCGGGGCTAAGGTCATTCGTGTATGCTCGTTACATTTTGACACCGAGCGTGATCCCAGACACATTCTCAGTGCTCTCCGCGAATGCGGGCAGATTCCAAAAGCCCTCAGCCGATTCCGATGATGAACTGGAGTCTTCGTCGGATGACTCGCCGCACTTCCCAACAGGCATACCGGCGTGTGGGACTAGTCCCATGCTGTCGCTGTAGCGCGACATATCTAATGGAATTTCGCTCAGCTGCGATGTGACCATGGCTATCGCGGCGATGACAGGCGCCGATTCAGAAAATAAGTCGGTGGCATCAGCGCCATCAGCGCAGTAAAACCTACCGGCACACCGCCAACTCGCCGCCGCCAACGCTCCCATTCTCCTACTGCCGAGAGATTTTCCGATTCCGATGCCGGCGGACGTCACAACCGTCAAAATTACGCCGCAGCTGGTTTTTCGGTGAGTTGGAGAGAAAGAAAAAGTCGATATTTCATTCATTTTTGTGTAGAAGTTAATAAGCCGAAACGAAAACGGATGCCTGTTCGGCACTCAGTGTACATTGAAGGTTTAATGTAAAAGTTAAGTGAAAGGTCATTTCATGGTCCCTTTAAGAAGCAGTAGATAAAAAAAAAAAGATGGCCTTTCGCTTGTGTCTTGTTTGCTGTGCAACGTCTTGGGTCCTAAAGTGTATGACTACATCCCGCTTATTCGCATTGTTATTCTTTCTCGAATGTTACTCATGAAACTTTACTTACCTAGACTCCTAGTACTATTGGGAGATTTCAGATAAGAATGAACAAACATGTCCAGTGACAATTTTTAATTTTGTTGAAAAAAATAAAATTGCTGGCTTCATGCCCAGAAAAAAAAAACAATACTTGAATTGTTTTTTTGCGAAAAAAATAAATAAATTTAAGCACCCCTCTCAGTCCCGTGCGCGTTTTGCGTATCCCGCGATGATCGAAATTTAGGCGGCTTCCCCCCAAAAAAATGTTTTGGCTACGGGTCTAGAAATATTTACTGACAAATTACTAATTAGGCATCAGAAGGATTGACAAAAAGTAGTAATCACCTAGTATTAGGGGTCTTATTTTGAGAAACAAAATCGCAAACACGGCACATTGCGCCATAACGCTCTGGATTAAAGATTTTTTTTCTCCGTATCTATAATTGCTGAGGCCTTCAATCTTTGCGAGTGCCCTATATATAGTTCACCTCTGCATAAAATATTGTTGTCCTGGTTAGTGGGAGAAATTTACAAGAATTGCTCCCACAATGGCGTTTAACTAAAAATGCATTATTTTGAAAATCATTTAGAAAAGGCCATTTTTAATATTCTTTAAACTCTCCAAAATTAACGTTTCAATCTATGTACTAACAGATTCTACAAAAAAAAATAATGCAATATTTGTGTGGCTTTGAAGTTTTAAAGCGAGAAATATGGCCAAATCGACGCTAACGCGGTTGCCCTAAATGTGACCTACACATACCTGTTCTTCGCAATTAATTAGTATTAAAAAACGTAAACATTCTACGGGGTGATCAGGAAAACACAAATTTACAGCACAGAGGTGGACGGCACTTTTGAAGGGAAAATTTCTAATACATTTCCGCACAACCTGCCCAAAGGTGCCCATGGGCCGGAGCGATCGAGAGGCGCCACCCTGAAACATGCTTCGCGATGCCTGTTTCAACAGCCGGAGTATAGAGTCTCCGTCTACGCGACGTAAAGGAAGCAACCGGAGCGACTTTGCAAACAGATCAGCCTACAACTTGTCGGTAACATGATATAGGAGGTAGGGCGCGGCAGAACCTGAACCTGCGGCGCCTGTAAGCGCCAATGGATCCGTCGCCGTGGAGGGCTGCATAACGCGTAAAAAGTAAAGATACTTAAAAAAAATGCGATTTACTGAGACTGTCTGTATTGGGCGTTTTCAGATAGGATCGAACAACCATGTCCGGTCGACATTTTTTTATTTTTACCAAAAGATATATTTTACTTCTGCAACCGCAAAAACATATTCGAACTTTTTTTTTTTTTGCGGAAAATAAAATTTCTTTTGAGGAACAAAAATCACAAAGTCGCTGTCGGTATACTCGAACGTTTTTACGACTTGCGTTAAACCGTCACTTTAGAGTTTATAAAAGAAACTGTTTTCTCCTGAGGTATTTTTTGTGCAGAGATTGTACATGAAATAAAAGGAGGTACTGTCCCATACGACCTATAGCCAACCCTGAAGAAGGAGCCAAGTAAGCTTCGAAACGTCAGGACTACGTTTTACGGTTTTGTAGTTGGAGAATTTTTTTTGTTTAGTGACTGAGAGGGTGCTTAGAAATGTTTTTCGCAAAAAACTTTTTTTTTTCCAAAACAAGGATTGGCTTTATTCTTCTGGGTATGGGGCCAGCAAAATATTTTTTTCATCAAAATTAAAAATGGTTTCCGATGGCTGTTCGATCGTATCTAAAAACGCCCTATTGATTTTATAATTTTAACGCTGGGATTCGGCAACATAATATTTCATCCCGAATTAACATACGATTGAATATATTGATCAATTAATGGTTCTCCACACCAACGCGCTGGACTCGAAACTGAACGGTCACCACACATTATACAGGGTATGCGCCACCTCCAGCCGCCATGACAGGCGGATCGAAATACTTCCGGTTCTCTCATGTTTACCTTGTGTCTGGGTGGGTGTGCGGCGACTCTTGGTTCCCTAGCGAGGAGGTGCGTGAGAGATACTTTATAGAAAGGCTCCAGTGTCGTGCTTTTAAGTTGCCGATGCGTACCGGCACGGCACTGCGCACAACGATCCCATCGTTGTGCGCAAAGAGCACCAATGCCCACAAATGTATCACATTGTTACGACTTATCGGGTCTCTTAAATATCACTTCTTCTTTCATAAAATTAGCTATCTTGTTCGCGCTTCACATATAAAAAAGCTGGAACTCTTGCGAAAACAAAAACACCCTAAGCGTAGAAAGCATAACAGTTTTATTTGGTAATGCGAGGAAAAAATATATCACATAAATAAATATGTCACAAATTAAGTCAATCCCTGTAAATTATCACACCTTCCCATTCTCGAACTAGTAAAATTGGAGGGATACCTCGCAGAATAAAATATAACACTATTTACCCGTTTACACTGTCACACCGATAGCGACACCCTCAAAACTTTACAGTTACGGTTTCGAAACAGCTGTATATAAAATCAATTTTCTGTCACTCCTTTTTGTTAATTCTGTAAAAGGTTTAGTGAGTGGCTAAATGTTTGGTTGATTTCCGCTTGCAGTGTGCCACATAATCATCACCACAATGAGGGTCGCAGTGATCAGTGCGTTCTTAGTTGGGATGCTGTCCCTGACAGCTGTGGTTCCGAAACCAGCTTCTGCGGGAGTGTTTCCTGCTGATGCTGACCTGGAAGAAGTGGCTGAGAAGCTGACAGGTGGTGACGAGGAAGCCGCCCTTTTAACGATGATGAACGAATACATGGAGGTAAGAAAAATAGGCCTACTTGCCTTGGATGTGTTGTTCTTCATCGCTCACTGTTCTTTTTTTTTTTTTGGGGGGGGGGGGGGCGGGGTTCTTTTTCTTATATGATTTAGATAACAGCATTAGATATCAAATATATTTTGAAAGTAATCACAAAAAGTCATGACGTGGTCGATTTAAATACGTATTTATTTATTGAATTCAGGTTACCCCGCAGCGTCAAATGCATTATTACGAGGGAAGAGGGTCGGTGCAGTAGCATAAAATATAATCACTCAATGCTGGCACGCATAAAAAGAACAAAGAACAATAAACACTACACAAGCCCCGTGAAATCATAGCACAGTAAAAACAAAAACATATAAAGTCAAAATCGTCATATCTTAAACAATTCACCGTAATCCACGTTTCTATCAAAGATGTTCAGTCATCACATTTTTTTCTTTCGCGTATCATAAGCTTTGAAATAAAATATAAAAGAAAAGTTTATCTAAATATATTGTAAGGTTTACGTGGTGCCCTCCCCTGCCCACACTATGTGACGTAATGCCACTACTTAATTTCGGTGCCCATTGGAACATGACATAATCTTTATTTTCAGCATGTTTTTATTGCGGTAGTAGGCAGCTGCCAGGTAAAACACACAAAAAAAAAGGTTTTTGTGTTAGTATGAGTGAATAAATCGATAAATCACTCAATCATTAGATCAATCAAACAATTTGTGTTCTATGCGACAACGGCGGCATATTCACACGATGATTCCTGGTTAAAAAACTTGGAAGTGCCAGTGTCACTTCGCTAAAGCAACAGCGACCAATCCTGACCCTCATGCCGTTTTATGTCCAAGGAACTGGCTGATCATCCAGTCCTGCTCTACCAATGCTACCGGAATGGAACAACCATAGAAACAGAAGATGCACGAAACTTATCCATTCTTTTCGACGGTATGGGTAAAGAGAAAGGACACGTATCGGTCCAGATCTGGTACGTCAACGGCGAGTCTGGCGAAATCGTCAGGTGAGATCTATACAAATGTCGCAAAACAAAACGTGGCCAGTGTCTTCTCGTTGAATAGCGTTTTCTCAGAACACCGCGACTGTTTTGCCCCTAACTTCATGAGAAAATCCAATAGCACCTCTCATTACACGGGGCCCTATAACATCAAATCCGGGGTATCGAATTCTACATTTAAGCCGCATACTGGGTGCCATTTTAGGATAAAAAGGGCGCTTTCTCCCGATGTTTTGACTTCTTATTTCCTAATTAAGGCCCCCTCCTCCTTTACCCCTCGTCTCGTGACATTTAGATTTTCTTTATTTCCCTCAATACTTTTTTTGGCTATCACATGCGGACCGTCGTCGCACACCGCACATCTGAAAGCATCTCGAGAGAGGCGAGAGTCCAATCCCAATAGAGGAGTGCATGTAGCTGCAGCGCACGGATCGCATCGGTGAAACAAATGTAGGCATGGAGCAGGTGGGATAGCTTTGCCGTTCACAAAAATTTGGCGCAGGTAGGTCATAAATCAAAGATCGTGTCGCCTGTACGATCGGTCGCCCTAGTGCTGTAGCTTTAGCGTGGGAGATTTAAATAATCTTGTCTCGGTTATTTTGATAAAACAGAGAAGCACCCAGTGTGTCATGCGTGTAATGCTCGTTAGTTATGTTTCGCTATGCTTGGTTGCGGAGAGCTTTGAGTGTTTTTGGATATACTGCACACAGAACACGCTCCTGTGATCTCCGTGTCCATCAGAAGTCTTGAGACAAGTTTTGAAATCTTTAGGAGTAGGGTGTGTCAAGAGCATGTTTTAAAGAGAAATTATCCATTGGTTTTATCGGCTTTCCATGGATTCCAGATAGGTGCGTGCAGAGCGTTGGATTCTCGATGCTCTTAGATTGTAAGGAGCCCCTTGTAAGTGAAGTAACCACAAGGGGAGGAGGTTTATCGCGCTTTTCATCGTGTCGATTGACCCCTGTCTGACGTTCTGATGTTTTTAACCGTCTGAGCTAACCCCTCGGTACGTCATCATCCACACAGTGATGTCGTGAGTCCACGTGGAAAGCTAAGCTTTGTGTGGAATGGAGCCGGCTGCGCGCGTTGACGGTCGACTGCGGACCAAGTATAAGCTGGACCAAGTAGAGAGTCTTAGTATCGTGCATATATATAGAAGCAAACGCAAGCGCTGTGCGTTAGCGTTATCATTTCGTGATCCACCCTGCGCATGCGCGTCTTCTCCGTGCGCCAATTAAAGAGACGAATTTGGGGCTCCGCGCACGCGCAGTGTCGAACACGCAACACCGATGCAAACGCGCAGTGCCTTGCTCTTTCCCGAACACCCATACTGAAACTCGCGAGTATATCACTCGACGCCGACAGTCGCCCGCGGTCTACACTCCGCTTTACTTGAAGTCCAACCGCTATCGACGCTTCGGTTTGATGAAGCCAATCAGGCGTTGCGAAAAGTGCGTCGTAACGACGCTCATATCCCCTTTTTAATGCGAAAGCATTAACTGTCCCACGGAGCGAGCCGACGTCATCAGCGTTGAAAGCCGCGCCAAATGGCACCTTAAATATTTTCTCCAAGCGAAACCAGCTCCCAGCTATGAAACCACGCGAAAAGCCTAGCCAAAAGGCACCTATTTTCCCCGATCCCATAGAAGCGGAGTAAAGCTGATAAATTTCGGCTTCGGTCCCATTGGCTGGCGCGCGTCGACGAGGCTCCCTTTGGCCGCTTCGCGTCAGTTTCAACGACCTCCACCCCATGGCGCTGCGGGTCCGCTAGGCAGTGGCTCCCCCGCTCCACGCCCAAGGTCAACGCGCCGAGGACAGCGCGCGCGCTCGACCGTCGACGCAAGTACGCCGCAGACGAAAGAAGGAAGCGGAAGAGCGGCGTGCATGCTTTCGCATTCACAACTCATAAGAAGTGCTTAAGTGTACTACGAGCCTTTTTTTTTTTTTTGCACTGGCTATCATCGACTGGATCAATCACGCAACATGAAGGCGCCGCGATCCCGCGCCTTTTTATTGCGTGATTGGTTAAGCCGGTGATAGGCAACCCGCAAAGACAACGAGTGCACGAGTGTAGTGACGATGCACTCTCTATACTCTGCTTGATTTGCTTCCTCGCCTCATAACGTCGGCTGCGATCGGATTTAAGAACGACTCGCCGCTGACGATCGCCAGCGGACTACGTAGGCTGAACAGGGTATGAATCGCCGCCGACGTTTGCCTGCGGACCAAGTATGCTGGACTAAATATAACTTGCCTACGGCAGTTACCTGCGTACTAAGTGCTAAGGAAAGTGTCACTCGCCGAGGACAGTCGCGTGCTACTGCGGGCGACCGTCGGTGCCAAGTCGTGCTTAGTGAGTAGATTGCGCTCTCGTTCATTTCCTATACTTGTGGCGCCAGCAAACATGCCGAACGGCGGATCCCACGGTCCCAGGTTTGAATCCCAATCTCTCTGGTTTCGATTGTATGTTCCTAGTTATCATCATGTATGAATTGTTATGACTAATTGTACCATCTACGTGCTTCGGATGCTTATGCACTGCCTGCTGCGCGCTAGGCATCCTTTGCGTTGCCTCGGTCGGCCTGCGTGTAACGCTTTTTCGCCGCACCTGGGCGTTACACTTTCCCATAAAATCCAGCCCATAAGCACATGCTGTGATGAGACTCTTTTATTATCCGCGTTGTCGTGCGTCTATAACGGCTAGGCCAGACATTTCCGGTTGAATTAACCCTTCGATCGAATATAGCAATAAATATTAGGGAACGGTAAAAAATACTAAATCTTCGGTGACGCCGGAATTCGAACTCCGGTCCTCGGTAGAACCGCGGTGATTGGAAGAGCCGGAGTTCGAATCTTGGCGTCGCCAAAGGTCGTGTCCTCCGGCGAATTTCTAACGTTTGTTCTCATGCGCTCGAAGGATTAATGTTTCTACATATTTTCCTAATTTTCTTTTGTCAGTCCACCAAAAGTGATGAATATGACTAAAGTCACTGACAGAATGAGAACGGGAGGGCGTGAAGCTGAACAAAAATGTCGAAGCGTCGTCCAAGTTCCAACTCTTAGGAAGCACGAACTCGAGGCGGGGCAACGGAAGTTGATCCTGTCCGCACTCTCCTTGTCATTGACTATACACCTTTTCCACAAGCGCGCAGCCATCTTGAATATCGTCACTTCTGGTATGCGGTAAAACATCTTTTTGATCTCTCCCCGCAGCTGGAAGGTGTTTACGAAAAATGCGTGATTGTCACCATTCTTGATTTGCCTCACCCATATTTTCTAGCATATTCCAGGTTCAAACGTTTTATTATTTTTTCGCCCCGCATACCAGATATGGAACCCACGTGAGTGAGAACGACAGGAAACAGAAAAGGTCTATAGGCTCGTGAACATATTTTCTTACCAACCGTTTTTGTAGTTCCGGTGACTTCCAATACTTTGTGCCCTTTTTTTATTTTTTTGTCTTTTTACTTAAGCGTTTATCACCGGCAGTCCCGTACACGTTACTGCAAGAAAACAATCGATTACAATTACAATAACCCTTGGTTATTCAATTATATTACTCGATTACTTGAGAAGCAAAGTAATTGGTCGCTATACCCGTTTTCACCTCAAGAACCGAAGTAAGGAAAGTCCGGCTCCTCGCGGAGCATTACTAATTTTCCCTTTTACGAGGAGAATTAATATATATGTAGGTTCATTTTAGATTAGATATATTTTATATAATCAAGGCGTATACGTTTCAAACGCCAAAAGGATCGCTTCTTCCTCCGACAACCAAATCTTATATATGTTGAGACGTTCTTTTCCCCTGTCTTTCTTCTTCGACCAAGTTTCCCTGCTAACTCAGTCTCGGGTTTTCTACATCATGATCAACATCCACCAGCTCGCCTGCGCACTCACTGTTTTTTTCAACCAAATCTTGTCAGAACTACTTCGCCCGGAGTATGAACCATGCGCAAAACGTCCTTCTTTCTTGAGGTGAAACCGAGTATAGTTGAATAAGTAGCCGTTACGTTTCCTAATGCTTTATATTTTCCGAATTACAGATTTTTAGGCCGGTTTGAAAACCGGTTTTTCTTACTGTTAAATATTTGACTAGGATCATCGAATTATAAGCTACGTATCTTCTCAATCCACCAATTTCGGTAAACATTTTTCTTGTCGGAGACTTGATTTGAGGATTCTTTGGTAGGAAACTTGTTCAGACAATGGGTGCCATTAGAAAGGGGAAGGAAACATAGTAACGGTTATAAATAATTTGAGTACTTCCCAAAGTGATTAGATTCCTCGTGTGATTGCATTCTAATAAATGTATTCCTATTATTACAAAATTACTCAAAAAAGTAATCGACTCCATGTAACATTATGAATGAGTGTCGTACAAGTCTGGTCACCAGGTATAATTAAGGCTCTCTGGACCCAATTTGGCTAACCCTTTCACAGCCGCGGGTTTTTTTTCTGACAGCTCCTCACCCCTGGTTGATCTTTTTCGCGTGATGGTTCAATGCACATTTCATTCAAATAGACCAGAACTTAACACTGGTGCCCTTCCTTGCATGCACCGTCAGAATTATGTGACAGTCATATATACGTAGAATCCACATACAGCAAGTAACGTCTATCTATAGTGGTGTGTACGGGATCGGTTCGCCGGCGTGTATACACTGCAGGTACTTGGCGCCAGAAAAGGCTCATCAGCTCTACAGTTACGTTCACGACGTCTTGCGTAAACACCTTGCTTAAATAAGCTGCTTCATCGTTTTCAACTTCATTAAATTTAGAACGGATCAAAAGTTAATAACTTGTATCGCCCCTCAAAGATCGGCCGCGTGTGCCACGCTGACGCGACATGGCTACGCAGCCGAGACAAATCGTAAGTGCGAATGAAGAAGCATGCGCTGCACTTGTTGCCCAAAATTTAACCCACAAGTTCTCGGTATTTGCATAATTAGCCCAAGAAGGCAGTAAAAGGGTTACAATATATATTTCGACACATTCAACGCGTTCTGCTACAGAAGGTAATTCTATGAATATTCACCTAATTCGCCGGCTAATGCTAAGTAAAATTGAAAGTCACTCGCGCCTCCACGTGCTGTCAAGGCGAACAGCTTTTTCAGAGTTTCTGGTTTCTCTAGGGGAAAACCTTAGCTGAGTTGCTCATAGAGCGACGCCTGCGCCCCGGGGGCCTGTGCCCCCGGAAATTTTAAAACCGTCAGGGCCAAACTATTTTAAGTCTCAGACAGAAGGATAAGTCCATGAGAGAAAAATAGAGGCGTAACCATGACAGCATTCATGCACGGCGCTCGCTTGCACCATTGCTACCGGGAGACCGGGCGTGGGTGAAGGACTGCAAGGTCCGGCTACGATGATAACACCAGCCTTCCGGCAGATGTGTTACGTTGTGCACACCGAAACAGGTGTGGAGCTGCGGAGAAACCGTCGATGCCTCGTACCGTTCAACGAACAGGCAGGGGAGGACACGGATTCCTCCTTCGAATTGCCAGAGGGCACTGAGGCAAGGAAAGACGGAGCGACAGGCGAAGTTGGGCTACAGGCGGAGCCATCTCCTCCCAATGTTCAATAGACATCTCCAGAAGAAAGCGGTGCTCCGGGCATACACAATATCCGACGGCATTAGCTATGACACGGCAGCCGTGGTCGTTCCGTACCCCCAGTGTCACATAGCAGGCGCACTCCGAAACACAACGCATATCCCACCGTTAAACTGAGACTGCAACCAATGCTACAAGCACGAGAGCACAAGGTCACTGCTTCGTAAAGTTCTTCCACAAAGCGAGCGCTCGCGCTAGAAATTCACGTCTAACAGCTAGCGCGGGGTAAGTGGCGCTTGTAGGTTTGGCTGCAGTCTCAGCTTAAGGGTGAACGGAGTATACCCTGTGCGGCGGAATAGACGTTTCGCACAAAGGAACATGCTGCAAGTGCAGTTCCAACCCCTGCACATGCTGGCGTCTGCAGCAGTAACTGTTCCAAAGCAAAAGCCTTAAGCAAATGGTGGCTCGCACACGCTTTCGTCAACGCCTTATCTTGGTAATTTACTTCGAATCCTCCATACGGGAAAGGCGAATGCGTGCAGCGCGTAGACCTATACTCCCAGCATTCTCCATGATGCTTGGGGAATTGAGCAATATGGCTTTTACTCTTCCAGGTTGCAATCACACTCTCTTCGTGTCGTCTGCTGAATAGCAGACGCCGCCACAGCACTGGCCGATGTTTGCTCCTCAGGCTTTTGTGTGTACCTCTTTCGTTATGGGAATTCCCTGACTCCCGGAAACGAGTCAGCCAACCAATCAGCAAAGTGGACATACCGAGCTAAGCATAATCGTTTCCGATGATTGTTCACATATCTCGGTAGATTACTTTTATTAATCGGACAGACGCCTGCTCATGGTTTTTTCTTGTGTCAGCAATGCCGTGATAATAATGATTAGCTGGGTATGTCCCCTTCGTTGATTGTCTGGCTTACTTGCTATGTGGCGCTGGGGGTGCGGAGCGGCCACGGCTTTCGTGTTATTCGCGACTCCAATTCACTATAGGTGGCGCCACTCGTTTCCTGTCTAGTGCGCTTGCTTCACTGGGCGGTACAAATTATTCCTGCTTATACGAGGCTAGCTACGCTGTTATAAGCGCAGGTCACCTCTTTATCCTGAAAACAGAAACGCTGTTTAGCGTAATACTTACGCCAGGAGGCACGTTTCTGGAACGAAACCGAAACTAACCTCTATTTTGGATTTAATTTCTCGGTATAAGCGGTAATTTCGAATTCTTTCTTTTTCGTGTGTAAGTAGTGAGTGTATGTTTGCAATAGTGCGCTGTAGTGTGTTAATATGTTCAAGATGCATGTCACAGCGTAATTATTTGTCTAAACAGATTGTTTGCGGAAACTTGATATTGTGACATACGTGTCTGATCCAGACACTTCCAAATATTTTTGGAGAGTTCAATGTCCCTTTAAGGATAGGGTCTTTTATGCACCGTCAGAATTATGTGACAGTCATATATACGTAGAATCCACATACAGCAAGTAACGTCTATCTATAGTGGTGTGTACGGGATCGGTTCGCCGGCGTGTATACACTGCAGGTACTTGGCGCCAGAAAAGGCTCATCAGCTCTACAGTTACGTTCACGACGTCTTGCGTAAACACCTTGCTTAAATAAGCTGCTTCATCGTTTTCAACTTCATTAAATTTAGAACGGATCAAAAGTTAATAACTTGTATCGCCCCTCAAAGATCGGCCGCGTGTGCCACGCTGAAGCGACATGGCTACGCAGCCGAGACAAATCGTAAGTGCGAATGAAGAAGCATGCGCTGCACTTGTTGCCCAAAATTTAACCCACAAGTTCTCGGTATTTGCATAATTAGCCCAAGAAGGCAGTAAAAGGGTTACAATATATATTTCGACACATTCAACGCGTTCTGCTACAGAAGGTAATTCTATGAATATTCACCTAATTCGCCGGCTAATGCTAAGTAAAATTGAAAGTCACTCGCGCCTCCACGTGCTGTCAAGGCGAACAGCTTTTTCAGAGTTTCTGGTTTCTCTAGGGGAAAACCTTAGCTGAGTTGCTCATAGAGCGACGCCTGCGCCCCGGGGGCCTGTGCCCCCGGAAATTTTAAAACCGTCAGGGCCAAACTATTTTAAGTCTCAGACAGAAGGATAAGTCCATGAGAGAAAAATAGAGGCGTAACCATGACAGCATTCATGCACGGCGCTCGCTTGCACCATTGCTACCGGGAGACCGGGCGTGGGTGAAGGACTGCAAGGTCCGGCTACGATGATAACACCAGCCTTCCGGCAGATGTGTTACGTTGTGCACACCGAAACAGGTGTGGAGCTGCGGAGAAACCGTCGATGCCTCGTACCGTTCAACGAACAGGCAGGGGAGGACACGGATTCCTCCTTCGAATTGCCAGAGGGCACTGAGGCAAGGAAAGACGGAGCGACAGGCGAAGTTGGGCTACAGGCGGAGCCATCTCCTCCCAATGTTCAATAGACATCTCCAGAAGAAAGCGGTGCTCCGGGCATACACAATATCCGACGGCATTAGCTATGACACGGCAGCCGTGGTCGTTCCGTACCCCCAGTGTCACATAGCAGGCGCACTCCGAAACACAACGCATATCCCACCGTTAAACTGAGACTGCAACCAATGCTACAAGCACGAGAGCACAAGGTCACTGCTTCGTAAAGTTCTTCCACAAAGCGAGCGCTCGCGCTAGAAATTCACGTCTAACAGCTAGCGCGGGGTAAGTGGCGCTTGTAGGTTTGGCTGCAGTCTCAGCTTAAGGGTGAACGGAGTATACCCTGTGCGGCGGAATAGACGTTTCGCACAAAGGAACATGCTGCAAGTGCAGTTCCAACCCCTGCACATGCTGGCGTCTGCAGCAGTAACTGTTCCAAAGCAAAAGCCTTAAGCAAATGGTGGCTCGCACACGCTTTCGTCAACGCCTTATCTTGGTAATTTACTTCGAATCCTCCATACGGGAAAGGCGAATGCGTGCAGCGCGTAGACCTATACTCCCAGCATTCTCCATGATGCTTGGGGAATTGAGCAATATGGCTTTTACTCTTCCAGGTTGCAATCACACTCTCTTCGTGTCGTCTGCTGAATAGCAGACGCCGCCACAGCACTGGCCGATGTTTGCTCCTCAGGCTTTTGTGTGTACCTCTTTCGTTATGGGAATTCCCTGACTCCCGGAAACGAGTCAGCCAACCAATCAGCAAAGTGGACATACCGAGCTAAGCATAATCGTTTCCGATGATTGTTCACATATCTCGGTAGATTACTTTTATTAATCGGACAGACGCCTGCTCATGGTTTTTTCTTGTGTCAGCAATGCCGTGATAATAATGATTAGCTGGGTATGTCCCCTTCGTTGATTGTCTGGCTTACTTGCTATGTGGCGCTGGGGGTGCGGAGCGGCCACGGCTTTCGTGTTATTCGCGACTCCAATTCACTATAGGTGGCGCCACTCGTTTCCTGTCTAGTGCGCTTGCTTCATTGGGCGGTACAAATTATTCCTGCTTATACGAGGCTAGCTACGCTGTTATAAGCGCAGGTCACCTCTTTATCCTGAAAACAGAAACGCTGTTTAGCGTAATACTTACGCCAGGAGGCACGTTTCTGGAACGAAACCGAAACTAACCTCTATTTTGGATTTAATTTCTCGGTATAAGCGGTAATTTCGAATTCTTTCTTTTTCGTGTGTAAGTAGTGAGTGTATGTTTGCAATAGTGCGCTGTAGTGGTTAATATGTTCAAGATGCATGTCACAGCGTAATTATTTGTCTAACAGATTGTTTTGCGGGAAACTTGATATTGGACATACGTGTCTGATCCAGACACTTCCAAATATTTTTTGGAGAGTTCAATGTCCCTTTAAGGATAGGGTCTTTTATGCACCTTAGAGGTAACATAGAATATTATATTTGATCACAAAATCAGTGCTGATAGTTGTGTGTTCAAGCTGCCTCTTCTCGCTCAGACAATTTTCACGTGAAATAATGAACTGCGGACCTTTAATGGGTTTCTGGGTATTTCGATGATAATTGCTTTAACATTATTCCCAGCACAGAATAACAAAATTAATTCAACTTTTCGAAATATCGCAACAGGTGATGAGTTAAGAATATATTCACAAAAAGTATAACTTAAGAAACGCTTTTCTCACTACGAAAATCCCCAAGACTGATTCCGAGTCAGACAGCAGAAGTGTGTGTGGTTTCTAAATCAACGCGTGACGCATAGGACTTTATATTACATCCAGTGTTCGACTGTTTGTCTATCTTGGTAACGATATCAGTGTTTTTCATATGCTAAAAAGATAACAAAATTATACATTTCTGGAAAGACTACTATGGTTAAGTGGCGTATTTTTGAGATCGCGGCGTTTATTGGGGGCCTATATTGCCGCAATTTGTAGTAATATTTATATTACAATTAAGATATTTTAATACGTGGTTTTCGAGCTCTAATGTAATTTGTTGCTTATCATCTATTTTCAAACGCTCAAAATAGTATCGCAATCAAAAGTGTGCAAATTACCATGACTGAAGCCAATTGCAGCATTTTTAATTAACAAGTTATTAAATAAACAGTCTAAATTCAATAAATATATTCTAGCTAATCTTAGAAATCCATGTGAAATGACATTAATTGTGGGTAAAGCATATAGTGCTCTCCAAGTTGCCACTTTTAACAATCGGCAAAACTTCCAAGGTCGCCGCCAATAGAAACGGACCAAATAAACCAACAAAAAAAAAACGAAAAAAAGAAACGTTTTTTTTTTATTGCTAATTTCCCCAGCACATATAGTTTTTTTTTATTAATTTTACGCGCTGTCGTTTCGCCCATCTCAGCCTTCCCAGTTCGAAGGAAAGTCTACCCGCTTGCAGGTCTGCTCACTGGAGCACGTTGCGTTGGCACAGGAAACCGGTGAACAGTAGTGAGTTTTAGTACTGCATATACGAGCGAACGCAATCAATGTGTTTGCGTTAGTGTTGCGTGTTCCAGACTGCGTGTGGGCGGAGCCCAGAATTGCGATCTTGGATTGGAGCATGGCGACGATGCGCATGCATAGCGTGAAGCACACAACTCTGCGCAAACGCACAGCGCTTGCGTTTGCTTCTATACGCAATACTAACATTCTCTAATAAGGTACAATTTCATACCGGTTGCAGCATTACACTGGGACAGTGAACAGTGTTGTTTCCATTCAGAAATTACATTCTGCGAGCCATGATCGTGAGCAGTTCCGCTGCGCCCCCTGAGCAGGAGAACCGGGACCCTCACTAGAGCGCTTCGCGTTTCCGCCGCTGGAGGGCGAGCAACGAGCTGGAGACGCGAATAGCTAAAAAATGACCGCGATAGTTCGTCGCACCTTTGCGTCGAGAAGGGGAAGAGCTTGTATTATATGGTGCTGGCTAATGTTCTAGCATTTGTTACAGTTTTAATGGTATACATTGGTCGAGGCTTTTTTCTGTTGTTGCTTCTTACATATTTTGATTTGTTGTTGAATTTGCTGGTTGATCCGTTTTGGTTTTTAAGGAAAAGATAGATGTAGTGTCATCATGATGTTGTCGTTCAGGAACCTGACCTGCTCGCGCATGGTAGCCGGTGCTCGCGTCTTATCTGGACGGACGTATGGCGGCAATAAATACATCTGATGTCGGGGATAAGCCAGAGGGCTTTTCGGCGATTCGCCTGCACTTGGTTGCATTGTCTGTTACATCCGTTCGTCGAGCCGTAATGCGCACGAAACTATCGTCTTTTTTGTTTGACATTATCAGGTAGATTGCTTCGTGTTAAAGCATATGGCTGATTTTTTTGCGTGTGTTTTTTACTTACTTAGTTTTTTTTTTTTTGTTCATGTGTTTTATAACATTTTTCTACTTTTTCCACAATTGCAGCTGATTCCCATGTCGTGAATAACAGCTGACGCCGGAATTCTGTTAACCGATCTCTTGTATCTTCCCTTTCTATGCTATCCCAGGGACACGGCTGAACTGACCCACCACACTGACTCAGACACGGTAACCTTCGCCGCCACAGGTAATGCGGATAACATGTTCGAAGACTGAGGAAGATTGAGTTATAAATTTATCAGCTCAACGATGCAATGTCTCGAAAGTTTGGCAAAAATACGGCCATAGAGACGAACTGTTGCGTTTTAGAGTTGAAATTCAGGCGAGCAGATTCATGATTTTGAACATTGTTTAAATTTTTATTCTACATATAAGTAAGAAAGCAGTATTTTTTTGTTATATTTATCATTGCCGGAACGCATTGCCATAAATCCCATCTCGTCTTCGGTTTTTGTTGGTCAGCTTCTGACATCCTAGATATACCCTCTCTTTTTTTAAAGTATACAGTCGGCATCGTAACTGATAGATGGCTCCGAATTCAAACCACCATTTTTATTGTTTTACTTATCAAGTTCTTATGCCCACGTCCTTCACGTTTCGATAAACTGATGCATTTCTTAAATAAAACTGTTCATGTTTTTTTTGTTTTTTTTTTCTTAATGTACATTTTTGAGAAATAAACTGAAAGAAATGCATTAGTTATGCGGTTAAAACTCCAATTCCCGCCAGTAATAACTACACGTATGACAAAGAACGATGTAATACCGGCGAGTGCAGAGCCATCCATGTTTGAAAAAGAATAAGTAACGCGTACATGGCACGAAAGAAAAAAAAAAGCAAGCATAAAACGAGGACGGGCGCAATCAATCAGTCACGCCAGACATGATCACCTGTCCCGTAAGGCTGACTTCTCCTGATCTAGCAAACAACCTGCAGGAAGGACCAGTCGCTCCGTCAAGAACCAAAAGAGATGTCATGTTTGATCCCAAAAAGTGAAATTTATACCTCCAGATATACTATCAACATCATTTTACTCGCATATTTGTGAAGGTCATCTTGATTGACACGCAGGTTTATTTCTTTTATCGGGGCTTGTAGCGTTTCTGTCAGAAGTATTCATTCGAGAAAGACGGGAGTTGGGGTGTCATAGGTGGTGGCTATTCATCCTCATGTATTGCAAAACCTGTTAGCGGCCATTTTTTTTTAAATAAATATTTTTAAAAATTGTGTATAACTTTTGAATCATTACGTTTCAAGGTCCTGGACCTTTGGCATGTACCTCAATCACTAGCTTGGGTATTAACTGAACTTTTCACGAAGCACATTTTATCTTTTCTTGTGAGAAAAAACACGCTTTTTGTTCCTCCCGAACATCCAGCACTATAATTAGAAACACGTCTCTTAAGATCGAACCACTGTCACTTTCCTTCTCCAAAATCTGTGTTACGTCTCACGGAACCTCTTCTTTACACAAATATTATAGTAAACAAAATCTGGGAAAATACAAAATCTTAAAGAGTGTTGAGGAAGGCGCCGTGCTTTCTGTGAATATTTTACATCTAACGTTTACACTAAATAATTTAGCCATATTCTAAGGTTTCCGCATACGTGGGCTTAAATGTGAAACGCAATACTTCCTGAGACATTTCCATGCCGTGAGATAACCGTATACTTTCTCTTAACTACGAAATAAAACACATTTTTTTGTAACATCCAAATTTTCTTATTTGTTTCATTTTCAGAGGCGACGTCAGAGGTAACTCTCGTGGACTTCAGAGGCTACAAGAGTCACTACATAAGTAAGGCCCTCACTCTACAAAATGTCTGTAGCCATCGGATACTGGAGTTACTCAGTCCAGTGCTTTAATTTCTTTTGGGATAATAGAACACGTTACTAGGATAACTAAAAATTTATACTGCATCTCTTGCGGCAAAGGCGTCCTTTAAAATCGTTCAATTATGACGATTGATTACACCAAATATTTTCGTAATTTTCTGCGTTCGTTTATAAGGCATCCGCCTCAAAGAAATCCCTGTAAATCATCGTAGCGCTTTGATTTCGACATTCATACGATATCTCAACTTAGAAATCACATCACCTGATAAATAATTGAGAACCTCCGCTTGTTTGTTTGTTTGTTTGTTTGTTTGTTTTTAATGACCTCATTTAGGTGTATAGTCGAAGGCAGTATGAGCTGGCAGAGCTCAAGGCCCGCGCAGCTGTAGTCAGCTTCCCCGCAGTGGAAGCACAGAGGGCGTCGGTCGGGCGTTCGACACACGTCGGTCTTCCGGGGTGCGCGGGGCTCCTGGCAGGCGTACTGAACCTGGTCGTTATGGCGTCGGTCGTGCTGCGCCGCAGGAGACTGATGTCGGGGCGGCGCAACATAGGTGCGAGGAGGAGGCGGTGGCCGTCGGGCCACTGCGGCGTAAGTCAACGTGGGTTCCTCGGGGGCTGCCACGACGATGGGAGCCTCTGGTTAGATGGCTCTCTGGACTTTTTCCGGCACGGCCTCGGCGATGGAGAGCGTAGCTGGTTTTGTCAGTGGCAGGTAGCAGCTTTCTGAGCTCTTCCCGGACGACGTCGCGAATGATCTCGCGAATGCCTAGGATGCTGGAGCCAAGGTCGCCGCTAGACGGCCCGAGGACAGCGAGGCCGGGTAGTCACTGGTAGTGACTGGCTCGGGCTTGCAGGGTTCGTTGCCTCGGTGACAAAATCTTCGACAGTTGTCGGAGGGCTGCGGACAAGGCCGCCGAAGATGTTGTCTCTCACGCCCCGCATGAGGATTCGTAGCAGTGTCTCATCTGTAGCCCCGAGGGTCGGCACGAGCGCTCAGGCGCAGAACGTCCTCCACGAAGCCGGTGACGCTCTCGTTTGGGCCCTGGGTTCTGGTTCGCAGTAGGTCCTCGGCTCTCTCTCGGCGGTGGTGGTTGATAAATGTAAAATTCAGATCGGTCTTGAAAATGTCCCACGATGTCAAAGAGGACTCATGATTTTCGTACCAGTGCTTGGCGGTCTTCTCAAGCGAAAATAGACGTTGTGCAGGCATTGCTCGTCGGTCCAGCCATTGTGGCGGACAACGCGTTCGTACTGGTCGATCCAGTCTTCCACATCTTCGTACTGCTCGCCGTGGACCGAAGCAGCCGTCCGCGGTGCGACGGGTAGGTAAATGATGGTAGAAGCGGCCGGGTTCTGCAGACTGCTCGTTCTCCATTGTCGGCCTATTTGGCTGCTGGGTCCTGGGTGGCAGAAGTCCGTGTTCCGGGTGTAGACCTTGGATGCGGCGACTTGATCGTGCCTGGGTTCTCTTCGTTGGGTCTTCGGGGGCTTGCACTGCGGGCCCTCGGAGGAGTGTGCTGCATGGACATGCGGCACCCCGCACCTCCACCAAAATGTCACGAATGTCTAGGGGACGAAACTAAAAATAACTGAGCAGACTGAAATGTTTAATGGGGCGAACTTGTGCCCAAAACAAAATCGAAGTACGTTAGCGTCGCGGGCGTCTATGTCGGCGAAACAGCAGGATCGAGCACTGGGGCGAGACTAACTGCGGCTCGCCAAGCGGAGTCCCTTATTTACACGCGTGGGCTTCTGGAACAATCGGCGTAGAAGGATCGGCGTGTAGAACATTCGTACCTTGAACAAGTAACAGGGTCCTCGAATTTACCAGATATCTAAATTGAAAGAATAAATAAAAGACGCGTCGCTCCCAGGAATCGAACCCTAGACTTCCGCACGAGAGCCAAGCGCGGTAACCACTCCGCCACGCACGCGGCCGCCCGCCGACGTGCGTGGCATTAATGCGTGATTTCGTTTTTTATGGAAAGATTACAAAAAAATATTGCATATCTTATTAGACACTCTAATTTTTTGTATTTATATTTTTTAACGATCCCGGGACACCCGTATAGTATTGCTGTCATTACGTCCTGAATCTCATTGTTCCAGCTTCAAAGGTCCCTTTGTGTACCACCTGTGCCTCTGCAGCAGTGTTGTTTGTACCCGGTACCAAAACTAAGCCAAGAATTAGCGTTACTCGTTAGTTTATCAAAATCTAACGCGCGCTAATATTTGTTACCGTTCAGCAAATTGCTCGAAATAGCGTTACTGTTACTTCCACAAATTAACAAACGTTACGTTTGCCTTACTTTAAAAGTCAGTGTCATTTGGCATCGAGAAACCACGGATACAAGCTTCAAGAACAAATTAAGTTTTACAGACTGATTTCAGATTATTTGGTTTATTTTGAATCAAATTTTATTCCATTTTTTTAGTTCCAGTTAGATCGATATTGCTTTTTCTTTGAAAGATATTGAAAGGATGCCACGAAGGACGTAAGGTTTCCCCTTTTGGACGCTGTTCACAGAATTCGAATGAATTTGCTCTTAAGCTAAACCGAACAAATAATAAAGAGTAAGGAGTAATGAGAGCAGTTATTTGATAGACAATATTGTAAAAAGGTAACGATAATAACGTACTCGTTAGT
This sequence comes from Ixodes persulcatus, assembly GCA_013358835.2. NCBI lineage: Eukaryota > Metazoa > Arthropoda > Arachnida > Ixodida > Ixodidae > Ixodes > Ixodes persulcatus. The sequence goes on along the minus strand of JABSTQ010010663.1, from coordinate 880,258 downwards.
CATTTCAAAACCTAACGAGTACGTCCGCGCGTTACTAAAAATGTAACGCGTTACTAGTAAAGTAAATATTAGTTACGCGTTTTTTTCCAACACTGCACCGCAGTGACTTGGCGCGGTTTATTTCGTGACCGAATGTGACACCTCGAAAAACATAATGAGAATGATGTTCACAGTATAGAGAAGTGTAAAGACAGAGCGTGTACCCTCAATTTTAAACGTTTAATTTGAGCGGTGGTTGTACATATCTAATTATTTTGATTTTGATTTCACGCTTCGTTTGCCTGGTTTTGGATGAAAAAAAAAAGAAAACCTTGTTGGTGCTGGCTTCGTGCTGGTTTCACACTGGCAACTCCTGTGAATTGCAAAATACAGTATACACTTTGTGAAAATTTCCACATTCCAGACCGATCGCCTGCGAGTTGAATCACACCGCACACAAGCAGTCATCTAAACTGTTTATTTGCTTCACGTCACTGGTCATGCAGGGACTTGTGTCGCGGTAGTTCAGTGGCGGTCTGGTGTCGCTGGTGGGTCCCCTTCCTTTGTCCTCGTCGTCAGGTGGCTCGCGGCAGGCCCGATCGTAGGCGGGCAGAGCCGGAACCCACGGAGAGGCCAGTGCCGACGTCTCCGTGAGTCCGCGCCAGCAGCCAGGACCTTCATGCTTGGGAGTCCGGTCAAGGGAGCAGGCCGTTCCCGGCCGCCCGTCGGCATCTCGCTCTTGTTTGCAGAGCCCTCCTGGCCACGTGATATTTCCATTTGGCCGAGAGTTGGCAATGGGTCTACCCTGTCTCGCGAACAATGTCGCACTTACGTCAGGCGGCACCTGCAGGTGCAGCCGCGCGGGATGGCCAAAACGGAAGTCCTTAGGGAACGCCAGAAAGGGTTTGCACCAATTCCAAGCGATGAACATGATCCAGCAAAAGCCAATCAATATGCATTCAAGATGTATTCTCTTGGACACCGTTCCTTTCATATACCAATACCATTCGTATCAAAAATCGTTGCCTAGTGGATAACTTGGATGGAGCTCGTCTACCACCTACACAGAAATCAGTTTTTCCATCGATTGTATCCTAAAATTTATTCGATTTCCGCTCCTCTAACCTTTTTCTGGAAACTCATCTTCGTGGGACTTGAGTAACTTGGCCAAAAACGAATTTAATTAGTCAAAATCCAATCAATAGATTAAACACTGGCCCACACAAAGAAAACAAAATACGCCACGAATAGCTTATAACATCATTTCCGTAAGACCAGAATTCGGCGGAAGCACCCATACAAGTCAAGAAACGTCAACCCTCTTGCTTTCTATTGATCAAAAAGCGTACTCCCTCCTCACCCTCTCGAACCATTTTTATTTATTTTTCCTTACGAAAGTGGGCTATGCGGGCGGAAGATTTTAAAACACGTCTTTTGTAGGTTTTTTCTACAACATAAAAAACCTATACTTTTTTTATTAGAATAATACTATGTAAATGCTCATCAACTTTTCCAAAAAAAATTGGGGACTTAAAAAATCAGGTTGTAATTTAGGAAAACCAATCATAACAATCGAAATTCAGCGAGTGAACTTCAAAAACGCGTCACTCATTGCCCCTTTTTAACATCGGAAATATGACCTTAAACCATCTTGTTAAAAAATGTGAGGAATAGAGCTTTAAAATGTTGCCTTTTGTAATATCATTAAGGAAACAACCTTTTTTATTATTAAATGTACCCAATCTATTTATTGAACATTTTGTTCGATTCCTTCCAACTTTAACGATGTGTTTTGTTACAAATAAATTCTACGTCTTGCTTTTTTCAGTTGAAGAAGTCGATGGAAACCCCAAGGTTGGAAGATCTACGACGTGGACCTCACGTGCACCAATGGCCAGGAGCTGTACGAGGAAGTCTGTCCAGATGGATGCGGAATGTTGGCCACGAGGAGCTTCGTCTTTTAGGGTGCTCCTTAATGGCGCTCAATATGCCTCTCGTACACTCTCGAAGAAGATAAAGGAGAGTCGCTGCGGTCATCTCTACGTATAATCCTAACCTACGCAACCTACGAACGCGCACCCTACTTTATGCTATTTTCTTATATTAAACGCACGAATATGCACGCGTGAATAAACTTCCATGAATGAATAAGTTATCGCGTTCTGTTCATTTTAGGAATAAAGCTCCACTTCTTGAATAGGGTAAAGAACTTAATTTTCTCCAGGACCTTAATTTTTACTCATTTTAACATCGTAAACTCAACATAACATCGTAAAAAATATATCCCCCCGCTTATTTTACCCAATGCTAATGATATGCATAAAAGGCACCACACCCAATGGCGAAATTTTGTGCCCACAAATACTCCCGAAAACCGCATTTTCCGAAATATGGAAAATATCGAGCCCGAAAAATAAAGTCGTTACCGTAATACACCAACTCGCCAGTTGCAATCCGAAGTATCAATGAAAATATATCACAACGAAATGGACTACTCGATGTCTAAACTCATTTTCGCTACATCAAAATCCTCTTTGCCAAAAAAAAACAAAAAAAAAAAAACATTTTTGCAGGCGTTTTAGAATTACCGTCACTGTGCCAAGGTTTGCTTAATGATGGGTTGATGGTTACTCTGCTTCCACTACTAGGAATCCTTAACATGTCGTCACTTACGGACACGGTACCCAGCAGCGTTAGAAAATGACCTAATCTAACGTAATGACTCGTCTGCGACCCTGCCAGTAACAGATGCGCTATTTTTCTGTTTGTATATAGGCAAGCTATTCTTCGTTACCGTCGTCTTTTGTTTACGGTAAAACGCAGAAGCAATTAGAGAGTTTTAGGGAAACCGTTTTTGCACATCCGATACGGTACGATGGGCCCTCCGGTACGAAGTGCGCATGCGCTTGTCTTCTGCGATCTTACCGTAATGCGCTGCTCGAACCGTAAGGCGCGACCGGCACGACCAATGGCCGACATGGACGGTCTCGCTTGGTTAGCAAACGGCCATTTCGCTGGCGGAGAGAGCGGGCCGTGGCTTCAAACATGAATAAAATAACTCGTGGTAGTGCCTGGCAGGAGCGCCATATGTGACAGCAAGTGCATAAAGTTGGAGTCAGCAAATAAGAAAGAGAATACAGATCGAAACGCAATAAGACATCCTTGATAGAAATAAACTAATGTTTAGCAACAACGATAGTCATCTGCTCAGTGGCGCAGTGGATTGGAGCGTCCGTTTCGCGGTAGTGGAGAGTTCGAATCCGGCTGTCCCATCCACTTTTTTTTTCGTATTTTAATTTGTTTTATTAAGTTTTTTATGTTTTACGTTTTTTATAATTTAAGTTTTGATATTTTTAAGTTTTTAAATTGCAAGTTTTTTTATAATGCAAACTTTTTTTTCATATTTTTTTTTTTTTCCATCCAAACGTTGGGATGTGCATTTTGAGCTCTTGTCACCCCGTTTTTACAGCTGCTTTATGACTGAGGGTTATCTGTAGTGTCAACAGAGTGAGCACACAGCCTTCTGGATCAAGGATCTGGATACTTTTTAGTTTAAAATGCTGCATGAATTAAAACTTTGTGTTCTAATGCTAATCACATATATCCTATAAAACGAGCCCTTTAAATATTGGGTGATAGTTTAATAAGTGCACAGCAGTAAAGATACAGGTTTTCCTTTATTTTTATTTTTTTCGTGGTCGTTACCGTACACGGCTCAACGATCGGTTCGCGGGCGTACGACCGTGATCGTCTGCTATCTTTACCGTAAGAGAGCAACATGGGCGCCGTATCTACCTCCGTCCCTCCGCCTCCTCCTCGCAAGCGGTTTTCAGCGGAAGATGATACCTTCCTACTTCGGGAGGTGCTAGGCGCTAATCCTTTTTTTACTCCAGTCCCTTTGGGATGACGTCCTTAAAGGCTGAACGCGGCGTCGAAAAAAACTTCTCGTTGCGAGGAGCGACCGGATTGACCTCCTCGTAACCTTGTACAAGAAAAATGACCGCCTCAACCTGAGAAAGTGATTATATTTCTGTTATTTCTGTATTTTCTTCGCGATTTAATATTTCTAGTTTATTTGTCCACAACTTTCTTAATACTCGACCCTGCAGTGGGCCTCGAGGGAAAGACACAGGATCGCTGGCAGACAACTTCGAATGTTGATGATAAGCGCGCGCGAGCGTGTTCTTATTTGTGTGTCAAATCGAGTTTGCTGTCGGCGACTTTTCAGCATATCAGGACGTGGTTGGAGTAAACATCATATATGATTGATGTAAACACCAAAGCTTGCCCACTGAGAAGAACGTATGACGTACAAACCAAGTTACCATGTAAGACCGAGAACTATTTTATTCCCCGAGGATATAAATCGAGTAAACTGAAAAAAAAAATTAAAAAAGGTGGCAAACGAGTTCCCGACACCCAGATCCAGCCGTTGGCTGTCAACGTCTCCGGGATGCGCAGCGCCGATCGGAGATGGGGCAGATGCTCCTTTGTGAACCTGAACTGCCGTACGACGTCCTCCTCGTCCATCGACGCCAAGTTGAACGTCCCATGCCTTGCCGCCACAAGTGCCTTCTCTTAGTGCGCAGACAGTCGTGCAAAAGAACGTTTTTGTAAATTGTTTTCGCCGAATAGAGCCAACTCCAAGTCGTCGTCAAAAAGATCGAGCTCCATTGTTGTCGGAAAGCTCGTCTGCTCCTTTAGCAAACGAACATTTTAGAACTCGCAGTGCCAGTGGCGACACGCCATGGAGCGCCAGGTTTGTATTACGGAAAGCGCATTCATTCGAGTAAAAAAACAAGACGAACTATAAGTAGATATACATTGTTTTAGGTTCCTATATTTATAGGATGCGATTTTTATTTACTTCAGTTTCTGCGATTTGTACAAACACACGCAAATTTGCCTTTTCTTGATGAGGCCGATGCAGGTTTCCGTTTGCCAGGGGGCGCGACCTTGTACCGATCGTCTGCTCTCGTCTGCAAATACGGTTCCCCAAAGCCGTTTCGAGGCACACGATCGGTCGACTCGCCCGATCCAAGGTATCGATCGTTTTTGTTTATCGATCGTATTTTGTTCCGGTTCCCCAAAACTCTCTATTAGTTAGCTCCGTCGACAACGGAACCCAAGGAATACGATTCGGGACGAATTTTAGGACGCTTAAAGGGGATGCTGAACCGAAAATCGAATTTCAGAAAACAAGTAGAATCGATACGCGGGACGCTACAAATCCCCAAAACGTCACACATAAAGCGGTAACTCCAACGGATCGTCGCATTTTTTTTTTTTTTTTTTGTAAAAGAAGAGTTTGCTCGCACAAGGCCGAAAAGACGCGTGGCCTCGCGATTCTCATTTCCTCCTCTTTTCGCTTTGACTCCGCGAGGGCGCGGAGAGGAAAGAGAGCGAGGCATTACTCCTTCTCAACTCTTCTGCGATAAGATGACGTCAACATTCTCTCTCATTCGGTCCTTTATTTTCCAGAAATACGGCCATCCGCTCGAGATATGGCTATACAAGTGATGTTTCGTGGTTTATGGCGCCCTGTTGAACACTTCTGCGAGCTCATTTTGTGAAATCTAAATTCGGTTCAGCATTTTTTTTTTTTTTTTTGTAAAGAAGAGCTTGCTCGCACAAGGCCGAAAAGACGCGTGGCCTCGCGATCTCATTTCCTCCTCTTTTCGCTTTGACTCCGCGAGGGCGCGGAGAGGAAAGAGAGCGAGGCCATTACTCCTTCTCAACTCTTCTGCGATAAGATGACGTCAACATTCTCTCTCATTCGGTCCTTTATTTTCCAGAAATACGGCCATCCGCTCGAGATATGGCTATACAAGTGATGTTTCGTGGTTTATGGCGCCCTGTTGAACACTTCTGCGAGCTCATTTTGTGAAATCTGAATTCGGTTCAGCATTTTTTTTTTTTTGTAAAGAAGAGCTTGCCTCGCACAAGGCCGAAAAGACGCGTGGCCTCGCGGATGCTCATTTCCTCCTCTTTTTCGCTTTGGACTCCGCGAGGGCGCGGAGAAGGGAAAGAGAGCTATGTCCATTACTCCCTTCGCAACTCTTCTGCGATAAGATGACGTCAACATTCTCTCTCATTCGGTCCTTTATTTTCCAGAATACGGCCATCCGCTCGAGGATATGGCTATACAAGTGATGTTTCGTGGGTTTATTATGGCGCCCTGGTTGAACACTTCTGCGAGCTCATTTTGTGAAATCCTGAAATTCGGGTTCAGCATTTTTTTTTGTTTTTCTAAAAGAGCAGCCTTGCTGCGCACAGGCCGAAAAGACGCGTGGCCTCCGATTCTCAATTTCCTCCTCTTTGCGCTTTGACATCCGCGATGGGCGCGGAGAGGAAAGAGAGCGAGGCCATTACTCCTTCTCAACTCTTCTGCGATAAGATGACGTCAACATTCTCTCTCATTCGGTCCTTTATTTTCCAGAAATACGGCCATCCGCTCGAGATATGGCTATACAAGTGATGTTTCGTGGTTTATGGCGCCCTGTTGAACACTTCTGCGAGCTCATTTTGTGAAATCTAATTCGGTTCAGCATTTTTTTTTTTTTTTTTGTAAAAGAAGAGCTTGCTCGCACAAGGCCGAAAGACGCGTGGCCTCGCGATTCTCATTTTCCTCCTCTTTTCGCTTTGACTCCGCGAGGGCGCGGAGAGGAAAGAGAGCGAGGCCATACTCCTTCTCAACTCTTCTGCGATAAGATGACGTCAACATTCTCTCTCATTCGGTCCTTTATTTTCCAGAAATACGGCCATCCGCTCGAGATATGGCTATACAAGTGATGTTTCGTGGTTTATGGCGCCCTGTTGAACACTTCTGCGAGCTCATTTTGTGAAATCTAAATTCGGTCAGCATTTTTTTTTTTTTTTTTTTGTAAAAGAAAGAGCTTGCTCGCACAAGGCCGAAAAGACGCGTGGCCTCGCGATTCTCATTTCCTCCTCTTTTCGCTTTGACTCCGCGAGGGCGCGGAGAGGAAAGAGAGCGAGGCCATTACTCCTTCTCAACTCTTCTGCGATAAGATGACGTCAACATTCTCTCTCATTCGGTCCTTTATTTTCCAGAAATACGGCCATCCGCTCGAGATATGGCTATACAAGTGATGTTTCGTGGTTTATGGCGCCCTGTTGAACACTTCTGCGAGCTCATTTTGTGAAATCTGAATTCGGTTCAGCATTTTTTTTTTTTTGTAAAAGAGGAGCTTGCTCGCACAAGGCCGAAAAGACGCGTGGCCTCGCGATTCTCATTTCCTCCTCTTTTCGTTTTGACTCCGCGAGGGCGCGGAGAGGAAGAGAGCGAGGCCATTACTCCTTCTCAACTCTTCTGCGATAAGATGACGTCACGCATTCCGACGGCCAGAGATGGAGTGCTAACGAGTGCACCGAGGAGGTGCGTCCTCTAGGGCGCCCTCGGAAAGAACCAGCTGAAATCGTCCCCCTTCCCCCCCCCCCCCCCCAAGCTGGGAGGGGGGGAGCGATTCATTCACCCCCTCCCAGTAGCGTCGAAAGAGGGGGCAAGGGTCATAAAGGTATAAGAGGGAGCCGGGGGGGAGGGGGGGGGGGAGTGGGGAGGGGGTGGAAGCGATCGCCCCAGCCCCAGAGAGAAGACTATTCGCAACTTTCAGCGATGGTGGTACCGCGGTGTGAGAATCGCGCTCCCTAGCTCCTGGATGACTGGCCTCATAATAAACGGGCTTGCCTACATCTTTCTAGCGTTAAAAAATAACGTAAAGCTCTAATACTGTTCGTATATAGCAAAACTGGAATTACTTACGCGTCGCAGACCCAGCCTCGTACCGCTGTTCTACGACGATCATCCAGATGACAGCCATTTTGATAGGCACTGCTGCGCCCCCTATAGGTCGTGAAAGTTGCGAATATACACCCACCACGGTGGAAGAAATACATTTAGGTGATGACTCTGGCCGCTCTTACCGGGGGGAGCAAGCGACCAGATCGTGCTCGGAGCTAGCCTCGAACCAAGGGCAGTTAGTTCCGCGCCGCCGCAGAGGGCGCTAAGGTATGAGCATCATTTCGCGGAAATTGTGGAAAGCAGTAATGTTCCCCGGACTAACATATGCAAATGCAGTGGTGTGTGTCCCAGGAGATGTCCGCGCCATAATGGAGCGCAGGCAGAGATACGTTGGACGCCAGGCACTGGGCTGCCATGGAGCGGTCGCCAACGAGGCAGTGCAGGGTGAGTTGGGCTGGTCCTCTTTTGAAGCTCGGGAGGCTTCAAGCAAGATTGCGTACGTATGACGGACGCCTTCGGCTTATGGATAAATGCCGTTGGGCGAAGAGACCGTTTATATACACCAATTTGACTGGTCTGCGGACCCGCTGGCAGAAGCGCCTCTATCAACTTCAAGACAAGTACAGCTTCTTCTCGGAGCCTAAGGATACGTCGGCGGAGACGGAGTGGACGTCGGAAGTTAGGAAGAGGGTCCGAAACTACGAGACCCAACAACGGCTCCAAGACGCCCAAGCAAAATCGACGCTAGGGGTGTACCTCGCCAACAAAATGGCCATCGCCTCGGAAGTCCGGCTGTATGACAACAGCCTGGGTAGCCGCTTCTTGTTCGAGGCACGTGCCGGGGCACTCCGGACGCTGTCTTAAAGGCGTCGTTTCGACACCATGCATTGTTACGTCAACAACGTGTAGGATGTGTGGGGTAAACGATGAAACAGTGGAGAGCATCGTGCTAGACTGCGCTAGACTCAAGCCGTCCCGGTCACAGGACAATGGCCCAAGACTTCCGAAACCCTTAGCGCTCGCTGAAGCGTTAGGCTTCACTGACAGTGAAATCGGACAATTCACAGCAGTCTGCCCAGCTACGGGGCTGAAGATAGCCTCCAACGACACAAAAAGGCTTGTTGCAGACACGAAAAGGAGACTGGAGGACTGGTGGCAGAAGATCCAGCTCAGGGAGCATTAAGACACCTACGCTCCCAGGCTTGGCCACAAACCTTGTTTGAGTCCTCCAGATTCAAAGGGAAATAGCCGCAGCATCATCATCATCATTATCATCATCATGGGTATAAGGTCCCTCCTCCCCGGCCACGGTGTCGGCGACGTAGCGTGCTCGACTTTTTCGCGGTGTGGTGGTGGTGTGCGGCCAGTGGCTGGCCTCGTGTTTTGCTTTGGGTCTGTGTCGATCACAGGTGCCACCATCGTACACGAAGGTGTGCCTTAACCCGAAGAAGAAGAAGAAGGAAGAGAACACAGGATTTACGGAATCTGGCGACTTGGTGGCGGCGTGGTGGCGGTGAGGTACAACAAGAAGTGGTGAGCGAGGGAATGCGGGTCCACCACTGGGAGCAGCAACCGGAGCGGTCCGTTTGGGAGGGATTCCATACTTGGGCGCCGTATGTCTCCGTGCGAGTGAAGCGCGCTTGGTGCGCCGAACATAATGTTGCCGCCGCGTCGGACAGAAAGTCATCAGCTAAATGCGTTTCTTCCTCCGTGGGTACAACAAGAAGCGGTGAGTGAAGGAATGCGGGACCACCGCTGGGAGAAACAACCGGACCGGTCGGTTTGGGAGGGACCCGATAATTAAGCGCATTCTACCCCCGTGCGAGTGAAGCACTCGGTGCGCCGAACATAATGTGGTCACCGCTTCGGACAGAGACACATAGCCTAAATGTATTTCTTCCACCGTGACACCAACTCAAGGTCGTTACGTCACGCCGCGGTGGTGGCGCTTCGATCGCATTTCCGGTGTGGGGTGGGGGCGAAAGACGCCTCGCGGGCCTCCTGGTTAAAACGCTGGACAGTTCCGTAGGCTGGGGCAGCACCGAAAGGGCTGGAAAAGGTGTGAATTAAGGTAGTGATGCTGGCGAGTTGGTTCATGACTAAATCGAGAAAGCAGCGCAACAAACACAGAGACGAGCAAAAGTGGACGGGACGAGTGCGCTAACTGACAGTTAAAAGTTTATTGAAGAAACACATAAAAACCGGCCACAGCAACCATCAAAAAATATATAAACAAAACGCTTAAGAACAACAAGACAAAAACCTGAAAGCGTCACGCGGGAATGACAAGTTAAAAGACACGGGAGTTGCACAAGAGCCTACAGTCAGTGAAAACTGAGAAACTCGATTTTCTTTGAGTGCAGATAAACAGACGTCTTGCTTGACGCAGCTATCTGTACCCGCTTTGGTTATTTCAAAAGCCTCAAGCGATTCGCGTGCAGTCTTATCATTACCCCTACCAATGATTTGAATGTTAGTAAAGTTATGTCGGCTATGACATTCCGCCACGTGGAAAAGTAACTGCACCCCTCATAGTGATTTTAACGACAAACCATGTTCTCTTGTTCGTTCATTGATACACCTCCAGGTCTGCACTATATGCACTTTTTCACACGACAGTGGTATCTTAAATTACCCAAATCAAATCAAGTCAAATCAGTTTCTTTTCTCCTTGTACAAAGAAGATGAAGGAGCTGCGGAAAAAAGCTACAGCATTGCAGCTTGACGAGTCCACAGACCCTTAATATTGGCAGCTAAGCAGCATCGTGCTAAAGTATTCACAGAAGAGAAAAACAAAAACAAAAGAGGCGGGAAGAAAAGTAATCTTAACAATACATTGCAACAACACACTCACAAAAAAAAAAATCATTGTGATCATAAATGGTTAGGGCGCACACATTTAAACCAAAAAAATCTTAAAATTTCATACTCTCTCGGTTTCATACATTCTACGGAGTTCACTGTACTTACAGGTAATTAAATCAAAATGCACAAGATGATATCTATTTAATAAAGACGGTAGTATGAAACTTAAGCAATCTTTTCCATAGTTCGAACGAGGTGTACGCACTACCCAATTTTCTCTATATCTTGTTGAGTAGCTAGTTATGTTCTTTATTTGAAGATGAGCCAGATCACGTAAGTTAGTAATATTGTTTCGTGTTTCTAATTTATACCTCGAACTTAATCGATATTTATACAAGTTGAACGCTTTAATCACATGGGAGCGGTAGAACAAGTTAGTACTTGGCGCTCCATAAGGCGCATTGTAAATATGCCGAAGACATTTTTTTTTTTTTTGTAATATATGAACAAGTTGTAGGTTTGAAAATGTTGTTGTTCCCCATACCTATTGACAATAGTTTAGATGAGAGACCCCTCCTGCGCAATCCGCATATTTAATCCGATGATTTATCACACATCTGCGTTTATTTTGACTATTTTTTGTTGAGGCGCTGGCACAATTGTCCCAACCTTTGGGGAGCCGAGAACACGATTGAAACATCGTACCGTTCGGTTACCTTTTTTAAGTTTTGAGAGACCTTGTGCATGTACGGAACAACTTACGGTCTGGTACTTGACTTATTCTTCTTGAGATTAGACCCACCTTTAAGCTTCTTTACCAACTTCTCTGCAACACTAAGCGAAACCGAACTGGGGAAGCCCGCGGTCACAAGTCGTTGCACTTGTCGACTGAATCTGTCATGCATCACATGACGACACGACTTCTCAAGAGCTGCACGGGGGCAAGACGACGCAGAGGGGGGAGGGGCGGGTACGGAGAAAAGGAGTGTACGGAGAAGGAGGGGAGGGTACGGAAGAGGAGGAGGGGAGGATACGGGGGAGAATACGAAGGAGGAGAAGGACACGTGAGAGGGGGAGGGTGGGAAAAGAAGAGATATAACTCTCTCAAATTCTTTAGCACGGTATATCGCAAAATCAAAATACCACAAGAGCTGCGGTCCAATTTCGTATAACAGAGATTTGTAACGTCTTTCATTTTTATTTCCCTTAATTTGGTTTATTCTCGCAATCAGCCGTCGCTCACTCATCTGTCAAACACTGCCGACGTCGCTACCCACACCGCCTTTGGGTGACCCCGGTAGCGTTGTTGACAGTGGCGGAAGAAGAGCTCTAAATCCGCGTTCACCGCGCATGGTCAATCTTTGCCTCGATTCCGAAGTGAAGATTTTTGCCTCAAATAACTCCTTCCCAAAGTTGTGGAACGTCACTTTGTCGTCACCGGTAACTTCCACAAGCGACGATCTTGCGACGAGAAAGCTTCGAGTATTCACACCCCGCCTGGGGACAATCCAGACACGCCGTTCACACACTTGCGACGAGTACGACCGAGGGAGACGAGACCTATTGAAACCACGTAAAATTTCTTAGGACGGGAGAACACACTGGCACGCTGGCATCTTCTATGCGGTGACCCTGGGACTGCATTTCCCAAGAGCGAAGATTTTGCGGGATTTCTGAGGTCAAATTTGCGTAATACCTACGAGAAAGGCTCGTTTATAACGTTGACAAAGTTTTTCGAGCCAAAAAAAAAAAAAGAATAATACGCGATAGAAATAGAAAATATGCCGGGCCGCCAAGTTTACACCGCTACCCATTAGATGGCGCCCGTGTGTCCTATCGTCGTAAGAGATATTAAGAGGTTCCAAGGCACTCTGTTCCAAGAGGTCGCAAGTGTGTGAACGGGCCTTAACAAGACCGGTTTTTAAGCCTCTTGCCACGGCGTAGGACCAGATGCGTTGCTGCGGAGCATTACACCGTCGCAGGAGGCTTAAAAACCGGTCTTGTCTCTCTCGATTCTACTCGGTTGCAAGTGTGTGAACGGCGCATAACTCGGCATAGGGATATTCGCGACTCCAGCGACCTATAGGGGGCGCCACCACCAAACAAACATGGCGGCTGAGTCCAGGTCGCGTCGGCTCGGCCGGGCCGCCTGAACGGGTGGCGCATTCAGTTTAACACATTTTCTTTTGTTTAATGCCCAATTTTATAGGTATTTGAACTGAGACGGTTAGGTGTAACCGGTGCACATAAACTTGCAGAGGATAGTTTTCTTTTCCCGGTGATTTCTGTTCTTTTCATGCCAAACTTTCGTTTCGGAGATTTCGTTCAAAACCGAAACTATGGGCTCCGGAGAGACGGTAATAAACTCTAATCGGTTTTGATCATCTAAGGAAAGCGACGATGACTACAGAATTGTTCCACCAAGAGTAATTTTCAGCTAACACGCATGCCTCGACCATGCGACTTATCTGTCCGCGAAATCGAGCTCCTGTCGACTGTTGTTGACCGAGGAGACGATCCTCTCCTCGGTCAACAACACAGGCTGCAGGACAATTACGATAATTAAGCAAGCGCTTCTTGAGCCAAGGAGTATGTTAACCCGCTGGCGCCATACTAAGCAGCTGATACTCGTATTTCAATTCAGGTCTTATAAAAAAAAGTAGCTATCGAGAAGTCATTTTGACTTGCTATGTCCCACTAAAGCGATATTAGTATATTCTCCGGGTTGAAATATGAGCTTAGTTAACTAGCTGTTAGGTTAACTGCTGAATAAAAGTATACTGTAAACGACTAAATTTTCGCGAGGACCTAATTTTCGCGAATTTCGCGAATCGCCTACAAACGCGAAAAATACGTCCCGCGAATAATTCGGGCAATATGTGAACGCTACGGAAGCTACACTCGATTCGCGAAAATTAGAACCTGCGAATAAATTCAAATTTTCAGCTTTGACCCGATTCGCGAAAATTTGAGCCCGCGAAAATTAAGTCGTTTACAGTATTTGACAGATAGAGAGATACTACTTAAACTTAGCCAAATGGTTCTAGCCGGTAGCACGGAGACGAATGCGGACAAACTGAAGAGAGTCTTCATCGGAGATTCACGCAGAGCCTTTCTGCATTGAACTTGACTTCGAAACCTGAACGGAGAAAATTAGTATTTTTTGTGGCCGGTCAACCTGAGCAATGTATACGTATATTGCTGCTGGCTTCGACGGGGGTATAAATATTGGAGGCGCGATAGATCATAATGCCGTGACAGCTTCTAACTTTGCAAGACGCGTCCCCCACCTTTTGAAAGCAGATAATTTCCCTCATTAATCATATGCAGCGAGCAGGTTTTCTGAATCAAGTAATTGCGAAATCAGCCCCACTCCTTCAGTCTGGTCTAGAGGCTATTTCGGCGAAAAGCAGCCAAGATGAATAGCCTACGCACCGACCGGCGTAGGCGGCTCAAACTTGAAGCTAATCGAACACAACCAAACTCAAGAAAAGCAGCCATCGAACCTTCCCATTCACTTGGCTGTAACATTGGTGTTCCCGCCAGTGAAACACCTCGTCTGTCGTCCTCAGTCCACAGTTCTACATCCTTATAAAGAAACCACTTATCAGCTACCAAGTAGTCGTTATCTTGAATGTGATTCGAGACAGACAAGAAATCAAAACGTTTTTCCGTGATTCCTCCCCATCCAAGAAATCGAAAGCACGCGTCCGTGTGTTCTGGAGTAAACGGGCTTTCAAACACGTGATGGAAGAAAACAATCTACTGAGGCTTCACCACACTAATGAACACTCAGGCAAATTTAAGAAATTTTCGGACCTTCGTCAAATTACATTGTTCGCCACCGCGCCGACAACACGTGTCCGCAAAAGCCACCAGAGACGAGACGCGGAGGGGCGCGGAGCGACCTGGTCCGGCTGGTTCCCGGTTTTCCCGCTTGGCGGCGTCCGTTTTGCTGAAGTCGCGAATAGGGGCACGCGGGCGCGACGTCTTCAGTGCAGCCGTTCAATCGGCTGGCCCACGGTGTTGCTCGCGCGCGCACCGATGAAGCTCGCTACGACTTTGTGTTCCACAATCTCGCTGGGATTTGAGCGCCGAGAGAGTTTGGATGACTGACGTCTCGTCCCGCGTGACGCCATTGTCGCGAGAGTCCAATCAGCACGCTCAACGAACTTCGGCTTTATGTTTGACAAACTTTATGTTTGACGAGTTTAGCTGACCTAAAGTAGGAAACAGAGTATAAAAACTTGAAATGCAATTGACACTATTTCCAAATGGACGACAGATTCGACTCCTTTGCACACACTTTCAATGAACTAATCTAACAAACAAAAGTATACATTCGCGCACCTTACACTTGAGGTTATATCACTAACAAAACTAACAAGAAATAGTGGTAAAAATTACTAGAACCTTCGTGAAACTCCAACTGAAAGAAAAAGGGAAAGATGAGATGGAAGTAGAAACCTTTAGGCACCTGGTACTATAACACTTACCTTTCGAACAAGTGAGAATACTTCGAGCAAAAGCCCCAGACATCGAGCTATTGCAAAAACAGTCACTTGGAAGTCCTTTCGACCTATAAAGATATATGACAAGAAACCCACTTCTTATCGCGGAATAAGAGAAATCATGCAACAACAAAATATTACCCATGCACACTGAATGTTTTATAGGAAAAAAGTTGTATTCCAAAGTGCTCCGATAAACTTTTAATTCCGAAGTGTCCGCGCATTCAAGCGATCATGCTTGATTTTCTCCCAATCTCTTAAAGGATCAAGAAGTAGGACAATAGTTATGGCAAGGCCGCTCGACTCTGACTTTGTTTCCTGGGAACGACCTTCCGAGTGGCTATTTTTGCCGGGGAAAACGGAAATTCTCAGAGCGACCGCAGTAAGTGGTACCGAACAGGTGGCCTTGACTGAAGTCCCTTGATAAAATTCAGGCTTTCAAGTACCGGCAACTATTGTTGTGGAAACGTGAAAGACACGTGCCACGAGCGGGTGCTCCGCTGCCATTCCCTTCCAAGGGCGCTCATTGTAATGCTGCGCAGCCATTTGCTTCCAAGGGCCGGCCGCTCGAAACACGGGCCTCGTGAACTGGTGCATTTGACGCTATTTTTTAAGAACAACGCAAATACATCGAGGAGCCTTGCTCGTGTCTAGAGTCCCTGAATACAGCTCGTGTCCGCTGGACCGCGCCTCCAGCGACGAACTCACAAAACTCAGCTGGGGCACTGTTTCTATCCGTCTCCTGGTGAAGCGGCATAGAATCAAGCGGCGATGTTATAACTTATAGCGTAAATAAAATATATTTTCATGTCAAAGTACATACACTTGAAACAAAATTGAAAATCAAAATATGTATCTAAGGCTGATCGCAAAATCATACAGCAGCCCTTCACAGTCAAGCTGTAGATTCCATATAAAACAAAATTATATAAAATGAACTGAATTCGTCTTCAGCATGTAAATCAAGCAGAACAACAAAAAAAAACCCATGCACACTGAATGTTTTATAGGAAAAAAGTTGTATTCCAAAGTGCTCCGATAAACTTTTAATTCCGAAGTGTCCGCGCATTCAAGCGATCATGCTTGATTTTCTCCCAATCTCTTAAAGGATCAAGAAGTAGGACAATAGTTATGGCAAGGCCGCTCGACTCTGACTTTGTTTCCTGGGAACGACCTTCCGAGTGGCTATTTTTGCCGGGGAAAACGGAAATTCTCAGAGCGACCGCAGTAAGTGGTACCGAACAGGTGGCCTTGACTGAAGTCCCTTGATAAAATTCAGGCTTTCAAGTACCGGCAACTATTGTTGTGGAAACGTGAAAGACACGTGCCGCGAGCGGGTGCTCCGCTGCCATTCCCTTCCAAGGGCGCTCATTGTAATGCTGCGCAGCCATTTGCTTCCAAGGGCCGCTCGAAACACGGGCCTCGTGAACTGGTGCATTTGACGCTATTTTTTAAGAACAACGCAAATACATCGAGGAGCCTTGCTCGTGTCTAGAGTCCCTGAATACAGCTCGTGTCCGCTGGACCGCGCCTCCAGCGACGAACTCACAAAACTCAGCTGGGGCACTGTTTCTATCCGTCTCCTGGTGAAGCGGCATAGAATCAAGCGGCGATGGTTATAACTTATAGCGTAAATAAAATATATTTTCATGTCAAAGTACATACACTTGAAACAAAATTGAAAATCAAAATATGTATCTAAGGCTGATCGCAAAATCATACAGCAGCCCTTCACAGTCAAGCTGTAGATTCCATATAAAACAAAATTATATAAAATGAACTGAATTCGTCTTCAGCATGTAAATCAAGCAGAACAACAAAAAAAAAAAAAACTACGTCATTTTAATTATCCTTTTTTTTAAGTCTTTTCTTTCACCTAGACGTTCCGTCTCTATTTTTGGATAGGTCTTTGCACTCCGGACACCTCGCCGCTTATCTGTAGCAGCACCCAGTTACCGACTGAAGGGGCTTAACCCTCTCGTCCGTTCCGACGTTGAAGCGACGTGTTCTGCAAGACAGATAAACCTGTCTCTTAGAGGAGTTACCTGTTCGGGGCCAAACGGACTGGTTTAAACGAAAAGGACCTCCGAATTGGACAACGCCGGCCGCTATACTGCCGGCGTCGACGAATTCACCGGGCGAGTATCTCGCAGTCGGGAACCAAGAAGTTATGTGCCGCACTATCGGCGCGGGCCGCTTTGAGGGCCCGCAATCTCTCGCTACCTGGTGCCGTATCTCTGAAATTCCCTCGCCGCTTATCGAGGGTGCGGATGTTAATTCTAAACCCGAACAGTGGGGGCGACACGCTCGCCGCAATAGGGAGAGCAGAAAGAGACAAGCGAAAAAAAAAAAGTTCAAGTCAGACCAAAACTTTATCGGCACTGTTCTCACACGCATATCCTCCTCCTCCTCCTCCTCCTCTTGCTGAGTCGCGTTCTTTCCGTTCCAGCCGTGACACCGGTGGCAGCACGCCCGTCGACGGGACATCTATCTCCGCCTCTTGACCCTGCGCGTGCACAATGACGTCGGTGAGCTTCGTTGCTACGCTGCTGCTGAGTGTGCTGGCCTTGCTCTGCAGAAACCTCGTCCAGTCCGTATGTCCGAAGAAGGAAGAAGTGCATCCTTGCAACTGCTACGGTTTCTCTAGCTACGACCGCGTCGAGTGCCGGGCCGTCGAGGACAAACAGCTCCTCAAGCGCGCACTGTCCAAGTTCAAAGGTATGCACATCTTCGAGTTCGAGTTGTCCCTGATCGACATGAAGGACGTGCCTTCAGACGCCTTCAAACACGTGCAAGTCAGCGAACTGTACACGTACATGGCCAACTTCTCCGGACTACAAAAGAGCGGCCATTTATTCGAGGGCTTCGATAGTACCCTGTACATGCTTGAGATCAAGAGGGGTATCAACCTGGACGACTGGGACTGGACAGCCCTGGCGAGGTTGTCCAACCTACAGAGGCTCTACATATTCTCGTCCAACCTGCGGAAGATCGACCGTCGGTTCTCGGCGGTTTCCAAGAGTCTCACGCACGTCATGATCCAGGGGGGAGACCTGGAGGTCATCGAGGACGGCGCCTTTACAGCTCTCAGGCTTCGCGATCTGGAGATCTCTTACACCAGGCTGGGACACGTGTCCCGGCAGATCTTTCCGGTTCCCGCCACAACTCTCAGCGTCCTGTCACTCAGGTACGAAACTGTGGCTTGTGTCGGTGATCGTCTCGAGCACCTCCACTTGTCACAGCGCGAGCGAGTGGGAAAGGGAAGAGGAAACATGTGATAAGTTGGCAGATACTTGACCTCTTTCCTTTGTCTTTCTCATCTTTTAGAAAAAGTGGCCTACTTTTTCTGTTTTTTACAAAAGCACTTACGTCGGGTTTTCTTGTCGTGAGTCCACGGCTACCACAGGTTTTTTTTGTGGTCGCCGCAAGCCATCACAAGTTTATCGAAGCAGTTGTACTCTAGTGCGCTTGCGAATATGACTATCATCAAGTAGAGACACTAGTGATACATTAATAGATCAGGATTTATGTTTGAATGCCGTTTTTCGCTTAGCAAGCGGCGTGGTCTAGTAGGTTTTTTTACGCTCATGACAATGGCGTAATTCAGAATTATTTTATATCATGCGACGTTCTGAATATTTTGTACTGGATCTCATGAATAGGCGGGCTGCGTGTACTTGGACAATATCATATTTTATTTTAAATATATTTTTCTTTTGCGTCTGTCAACTTCGCTAAATTTGTTACGTCCTTCCCTAGCGCTGCGACCTAAGTGACGACAAAACAGCGGTACGTTACGAATGTACCTATACAAAATACGTGGAATGCGGAATATATAAGTGGTAATCACGAACTCCAGGACCCACGTGATCTTATGTGCTATCAGATAACTTAGTCAAGCAAAACAAATTCAGCTAGGCGCATCGTGGACACAACGGCGATGTCCGCTTGTCGGGGACCGAAAACAACAACCAAATAATCACCCGTGTGGTTTGTTTTGAAAACGACCTTTTGGTAACCTTGTGTGGGGTACGCAACATTGTCCGGAGGCAAAACATCTGTTACCCCGCTGATAGGCAAAGGTTGCCGACGAGCAGTCTGAAAAACAGAGCTCACCGAAACAGTCTCGCAGTTCGTAGCAGACACTCGAAAACGCTCGTCTGTGAGCTGTGCATGTGGGCACGTACACAGGCGTGTGGACTGTTATGTTACATTGACATAAAACTATGGTTTAAGACAGCATGCTATACAAGACATCGCTGTGGTTGTATACACCTTGCAAGCAGCAAAGCCAGCCGGTTTCTGATGCCAGAGATCCTTGAATATAATTCTTACCACCATAAGGGCTGGGCTTTGAATGAGCGCGTTGCTCGCGTGTGTGCTGCATATAGTTTATCTTGAGGCCTTGCGGACCAGCGACCTGTCAACATCAGCACTACAGACTTGAAGTGGCCGGCGTCTCGTGAAGTGTTTGGCTATGTTTGAACTCTCGCATTTGAAGGAAGAGCCAACTGCTGGCACGAAGGATCGCTGGAACCGTACCTGTAACTCCTGGGTCCCATCGAGAAGAAAAAAACCGGCTTTTCGACCCGCATAAATAAATTGCGCATCGTAGAAGGCTGAAGGGCCTTGAAACTGTGAAGCTAGTGGCGGTGACGGAATGCGGAAGTTGGAGAACATGCCGTTACCTGAATAAAATTATACGAAAGAATAAGAAAATGTCTTCACAGGTGGACTTCCGCTTAAGTTTAATATTTATCAAACGAAAACAAAATACATTGTAGACGCCTGTAAGATTTACATCAGTGAAAAAGTAACTTATCAGCAAGTTTTCTCGCTGACAAGTATCTTCACTGAAATATGTGGTACAGGCACCACCAGTGGCGTAGCGAGGGGAAGGGCTTTCAGACCGCCCCCCTTTTTTAAAATCCAGCCGACCCTATATTATACAAATGCAACCCCGCACCCCAAGTCATGGAAATCCCAGCGACCTCCGGTTCCCCTGGAAGACATTTCTGGCTACGCCATTGGCGCCCGCAAGGTCGTTTCTTGGTTTGATCAATATTAGGCTTAGGCGGACGTCGGCCCATATAGGAATTTTGTTTGTGCCTTGTATCTCGTTAACCAGGTAGCGTCATATTCTTGAAATTTGTCATTCTATCACCACCGCTAACGTCACATTTTCACAGTTTGAGCTTTCTGTGATACGTAGTTTATATATGTAGGCCGAAAAACAGGGTTTCATTTTCTCGATCGAACCCAGTATACTTTCTGCTTTGTACCCCAGGCTAGGTTTGTTAAAATAGCATTAACCATGGGAATGATATGACAGTGAGGATCGAACACAACCTGGATTTTAAACGCTTTGAGAGATTCCCATATTAAGGTAATCTAAATGGTCAAAGCGTATTCTATAACTTTCAATACTTTGCTTGTTTGATTACGTGGTAAATTACGTATTGTGCTAAGTTCGTGTTTAGTTCGACACTTCATTAATAGTACATAAAGATTTCAGGATCTCATCCATTCAAAACAGTATTTGAAGATGCCTACTGGGGAATAGAAATATCTGATGTAGAGGAGTACAGTTATTACTTCGTCGTCACAAAAGTTAGTGTTCAATTTACAACTTAGAGATTAATACGACTTTATTTGTTTAACACACTCTTTGTATAAAATGGATTTAATGGAAAATATATCTGGATTAATGTCCTTGCGCGAAAACAACCAAATTGTTAACAAACGGTACAAAGCGTTATTCACCAAGTGGTGCACTACCAAGTATTCACTATAGTACGTTTAACAAAGCCGGCGTTCTTCATATACGCAATGACATAGTTAGGTCAAAATAAATATACTTATATCGCCATTTCATGGGTTCATAAAAGGTCTTAAGAATCGACGAACCAGCACTCGGCATCGGCGTGCGCTTGTTCGCCGATTCTTTGATAAGAGGAGTTTGTTCTAAAGACCTTTAACGTGCTCGTCTCACAGCTGGTATAAATTTATTCGGGACAACTTAAACTCTCAATTTTCTCACAGATTTGAGTAACTGCAAGCTTTGAAACTGATCACTCCCCTTCGTAACGTTGTAAACAGGAGACTGGTATAATAATCCCAAGACACTGACGGCTTAATTAAAAAACCGCAAGGCGTCGCGAGTACCGCCGCGTCCTAATAGGGAGTTTTAGGAACCCGCTTTTGCACATCCGATACGGTGCGATGGGCCGTCAGGTACGAACTGCGCTTATGCTACCGCAGAAGACTCGCACATGCGCAGTGCGTACAGAAGGACCCATCGTACCGTACCTGATGTGCAAAAACGGTTCCCTAAAACTCGCTAATAGAAAGTTTTAGGGAGCCGTTTTTGCGCAAACAATACGATACAGTCGGCTCTCCAGTATCAACTGCGCATGCGCGAGGTCACTGCTGCGTTACCGTAGTTCAATGTCCGAACCGTAAGTTGTGATCGTGTAATCAAAGCGGCTGACATCAGAACCGTCTCGACTCGTTTATAGAACGGTTGTTTCGCTGTGGGAGTTCTGACTTATTACCGAAGTTTCAAACTTGAAAAAAAGCATTTGAGGTTGTGCCTGGAAAAAAGGCCATGGTGGCGGTGAGAGAATCAAGTCGAATTCACGACAAATAAAACAGAAAACAAACGAAACGTGAACAAGACACCGGCACTTTCTTAGAATCATATTGCTCGTTTGTCTCAGTTGGCGAAGATGCGGCAGAGCTGAGTTGGTTGAAGCGTCACCCTCCCATTTCGATGAAGGGGCCGACAACACGGGCTGAAACCATGTTCGATGACCCAGACCTTCGTGGTTAGGGTGTCCGGGATCTGCAGCATGGATCGAAGATGAGCTACGTCGGCTTTGTAGAAGCGAAGTTGGCGTAGTACATCCGCTTGATCCATTGACGCGAGGTCGTCAACAATCTCCTCCTTCTTGGGGTAGCCAAGTCAAATAAAGTGAATTTTTCTCCGTTTTCTTCCGCTGAACAAAGTCGTTCTAACGTCATGATTGACGCGAAGATTGTCTGCTCATTTAGCAGACGAACTATTCTGTCACGGTAGGGTCGCTGCCGCCATATTTATAACGCTCCTATTCCAACAAAACGTGATAAAATATGGATAGTTCCACAAAATTGGCTTTAGGCTATTTCTGAAAAGGAAAATATTGTTCCTTCAGTTCTGTGAAATTACGAAGCGCTCCTCTCCCTTATAAAACATGCCCCTTCTTTACCCACTTTACGAAGCCGTTGCGCATTTCCGTTGCCAGGAGGCTCGACCCGCACCGATTGTCTCCAAACGCGGATCTCTAAAAGTCGTTTCATAGAAAACGATCGGTTCGATCTCCAGATCCGAGGAACTGATCGATTGGTCTATCGACCGTGTTAAATTCCGCTTCCCTAAAACTCTCTAATATCAGCCAATGAGATGACGGTAGTAGCAGATAAGAGCACCGCAGAACTAGTCGCGAAGCAAGAGACGTGAAAATAATTGGCCGCGCCCTGTGTTTGTAAAGCTGCCAGAGAATATATCAGTGACTATGATAATATTATTATCTCCTGGAAACATGGTAAACAAAATTCAAGTTGCAGCATGCCCTTACCCCCCTCCCCCCTCTTCCCCTCCAAAAAACGGAGTCCGGTACGTCAGTTACAAACATCACTCTATTCGATACTTGGGGAATTACAGAAGTGAGTGTCATAAGTGGTTGCAAACGGAAGCCAATGTATAGAACTATCTGTATACATAATGCACACTGAAAAGAAATAGATTGTAGTCAACATATACTTATGAACATTATTATATCTTGGGAAGCCGGGAGTTTCCTAGCGTCCCACTATCACATCGTTACTTGTTCTTTCTAAGCGAGCGCGCGTAGGAGGATCAGCTCTTGCTTGCATATGAGCACCATACTTCCCCGAATTACTGTTTGAAAGATAAAGCGCATTGCAAAAACTACCGTATCTTCCAGGCTATGGTCCGCACCCGGTGTATAGTCCACAAGGGCGAATTTAGGTTTGCTTAGATAGTCCGCATCCAGTGCATTGTCGCGACTACTTCTTTTCGTGATCGCGGAAAAGGACACAAGACGACAGAATGACATTTTCCGTAGTCTGCTGGCGCAGCCCTCGCTCGGCAACTCGACAAACCGCGTGGCCGGCCCGAAGGCTAACACAACGCGGCCGTCTCCGCTGGAGGACCGAGGTGCGAGGGCTCTCCAGAGTTCTCGTGGAACACACCGAGTTCCCCGTTGAGCTCTCAGTCCATCGCTCTCCATCGGCACTCGGCCTCCCCTTTTTATAGCCGACTTCCGTGCGTCCCGAGAAGGGACGCTCGCCTCCTCCAAGGTCAGTGGAGGAGCGAGCCCCCTCTCTCGGCACACAGGAAACCCGTTCGCGGCCCCATCGCCTCCTGGTGGACCGCCAGCAAACTAATCATTTATTTCCATGTAACAGCATAGTCCGCACGCTATGCATAGTCCGCACCTGGTGCTTAGTCGACAGGAAAATATATTCATACACGGCACACCTTGACAGATGTCTGCTTTCTTAGCTCACAAAAAAGCTTGTATTATACATAAATCGTCATTTCCATAGTTTTTCATTCACAAATTCTGTGACGTGTCGTCACGTGAACGATCTTAAAAAACAATAATTTCTGTATAGTCGCGTAGATACTCCGCCCAGCCAGAAATTTCAACTTTTAAACATGTATAGTCTGCGCTCTATAGCCCTGAAAATTCGGTCTTGACGTTTACTCGCGTGACTATGATGCTTTCAAAACCGGCAATCACGAGCATTACAGCAAACTCTGTGGCACAGACTGCGACAAGACGAAACGTTGGCGTCATGCAGCAGACATATGCATGCACGTTTCCGCCTCCCTGCTTAGAGACTAATTTCAGATTGCTAGAAAACGCATTCCTCGCGCTTTTTAAAACAATAAATTTACGGGTGACACTTTGCAGGGATATCGGTGTCGGCATTTGCAGATGTCTGTCGTCGCCGCAGAGATGAAAAAACCCTTCTTCTCCCCCCTCGTGGCGCGAGGGGTTAGATGTCGGGTGTTCCTATTGGCCACGCCGCGCGAAGAGGGAAGAGAGGAGAGCCCCGACGACCCGCCAGTAGACCCCTTTCGAAAGTTTGTCCTCTGTTGGAAGCTGTGGAATCCCTGCATGATGGCGGACACAAAGCCGTAAAACCGCAGTCTCACTATACACTTTCTGCGTTTGTTTGGATTAGAAGGCAATACCACACCCGTAGAAACTGTGATGAACGCATTGAGGTTGCGCTTTCAATGCTGTTTGATTATCTGGCTACACCCCTATGTAAGCAATGACTTACACGTTCTGCGGTATCGGATGTTCCGCCATTGTGCAGTAGTTCCGACCTTCTAACAATGGTCACGTGACTTTGGAAATGGTTTTATAACGGCTCGACGTAGAGGAAGCGTCAGCGGAACTTTTCCCCTGTCGCGTGCTGACGATAACTTCGAAACAGGTGTTTTCAAACATTACTCTCGTTATACGATATCCCACTTTGGCAGTGTCCAGTTGCTACGCATAATGTTGGAGGGTTTTAGGAACTTCCACCGCGTTCAATATTACTATAACATCTCTACTTCCTGAACCAGTCTTGAAAAGTAGAATATGTTGTGCCAAAACTCGCCACTTGCCACCTGGCTTTTCCGCAGAACTTCACATTGTTTCTCTGCATACATCCCCCTCTCCGCTCATCACTGAACATCACTAGGGAGTTTTGGTACATCGTTTTCTGCCGTCCCGCAACGCTCTCCGCAACCCGCTTTGATACCCGAACTCTACAGTCAATGCAATCGGCGCGCAGGCGCAGTATAGCGGGTTCTTCGTTGCGGAGGGCTTAGCGGAGGGGGAAACGCGGTCTACGAAACCTCCCTATTTCCCCCTCCCTTCACCACTCAACGAAACCGGGAAAACCTGCGCGTTCGCTTGCGTCGTCACAGCCCGTGACTTGTTGTAATGGAGCCGCCACGCCAAGACCGTACTCTGTCCCAGGAGCGAGTGCGGAGGGAACGGCTGGCTACCGCGGCTCGCGACCGGCGTCGCGCTCACACTGACCACCAACGAGAGGTTGGTGGTCAGTTCTGCCACTTACTTGACTGAGCATCCGGTGTCTCGCCTTGCCCTCTCACTTTACCGATCACTGAGCACTCGTAGCAGTCGTCAGTGGCATTTACGACGCCAACCACGACGGCCATGTGCGTTAACCACTTCGCACCCCCGTCCTCCGGTACGTGACGGCACCATCTTGGCCGCATGGCGCCAACGTGCTACAGCTATCGTTTTTACTTCGCACATTCTTAACAAAAAGGCCACTTTTTTGTTGTTGCTTTGTTGTATCTGTTATATAATATTATATTAGCTACCACAAACGTCTTCCGAGTTGAAAATGCTGGGACACTTTTGAGTAAAAAAACACCGCCTTCTCCACGTTCACTTTATTTGCGCTGCGAGAGTGTTCAGTTAACACTGAGTAGAGCACACTCATTCGGCGTCATGATGCTCGTGAAGCGTCCAATGCTTGCTGCGCCGTGTGGTCTCTCAACACGTCGAGGCATGCGACCGCTCATCCAAAGTCCACACCAGGTTCGTCTGCAGGTATGGCAGCTTAAGGCATTGCTCTTTCCTTTTCTTCGCTATTAGCCCCGAGAGCGAACACAAGCGTCGCTGTGGTCGGCCTTCCACGATTGGCCGAACGCTGACTATGACTGTAAGAAAGGGATTTATCATCGACGGAAATAAGAGGAATGAAAGAACTTTAATTTTTACGGTGTTGGCAGTGTTGCTTTGAGAGCGCAATGATTTCAAGCTTCCACCATGCTATTTACAAACACCACCGCACTTGTTGTTTGCAAGGTAATGACGTCACAAGGGGGAACCATAGGAGGGCGCCACCAAAACATCTCGCCGCTAATTCTCCTGAAAAACACGCGCTTGCTTAGATTAGCCGGAACGTTCGATGAAACCGCGGGGATCATTGAATTTGAATTTACTCACCGTTGATTCGGTATGCATATTCTCTCATATCAAGATAGTGTTTTTTTTTTTGTTCAATTTGTTTTAGCTGTGCGCTGTGCTGTACCCCAGGGCGTAGGAGTTGGTCGGACGTTTCTTGAAATTCGCTGATGCGTAGTACCATCAATGCGCAGCCTTTACCCTAGTTACACAAGCGCTCTTAAATCTCATTCAACCAACAATCGTTGACATCTCCCAACTGTCATTGAGCTCAACTTAGTTGTCCGGTGTTACATGGTACTTAGAGCTTGTGCCGCCGAGATCTGCCCCAAAGCAAGGAGCTCGCACTTGTAGCCTTTCCTGCGGTAGATCACAAGGTGAAATAGAGTATTCGCCTCGAGATTCGATCGACACGGCTCATTTGGTGAAAAGCTGAACTACGCTTTGTTTTAAACTTACTTGGAGCAAGATGAATGCTACACACGCGAGGCCGAAGCCGTGGGAGGCGCCAATGGAGCGCTCGCGGGCTGCTAAGAGCTCGTGCTCTGTACCCAAGCTTGCCCGTGCTCCGTGCCGTTAGCGTGGATGCTTTCTCTCTACCTGCATTGTGAACAGATGGAATCACCACGTGCCTCATAGAGAACCATGGATAAACAAAAGCACGCTTCCACACAATAGAGAGTTTTAGTAGATCGTTCCGATACCTCCGATACTGCCGATCACGATACTCCGCCACTGCCTCCCTTGCGCATGCATAGTATCGTTATCGGGGCTATCGGAGGTATCGGAACGATCTACTAAAACTCTCTAATAGAGAGTTTTAGTAGATCGTTCCTATAACGATACGATAACCATACGATGCCGATACACAAAACAGGAATGCGCACCTGTTCTGTGTATCGGTATCGTATGGTTATCGTATCGTTATAGGAACGATCTACTAAAACTCTCTATTGGACTTCTTCCAAAACCGACGCGCCCCATCGCGGCGAAATACCACGCAGTGCACTCTGGGAACTAGTTGGCCACTCAGTTTCGGTTTCGACTGAGCAGCTTCATCTCATGCTATCACGCCGCGACCGAACGCGCTGCTTGCGTTTTCGATTATCTGACTTTTCACGAACGTACAATACACTCATTCTCGAGCGATACAAAACGAAGACCGGGGCACTTTCCCTGGTTCCCGAAACACCGGATATTATATGAGGGCGTATGCAAACCAACGCGCTCAAGCTCGTTGATGCAAACGTAGTAAGACGTGGCTTAGTCACCTCACCCCACGAGTGCATCTTTGAGTTAAATTTCGATAATCCCGTCTAGTACCAGTGAACCACAACTGAAATTTGGTCACCTGGAGCCTTACACGTATTTTGTTTGCCAAACGTCCGCTTCGTGTTACTTCATTGGGCGAAAAGCAAGCCGCATCCTCACAGGAGTATCAAAGTTGAGCCCAGCGTTGACGCATGATCTTTTAAGGAAACGCAATAAATTCGACCTCACTACTGCACAAACGTTACTGTATCTCCCACTCAAATTTTATGCTGATAGAAGATTTAAGTTTTCGCAAACGCTGATATCGGCTAGCTACGACGGAGGCCCTAACACGCGTCCCCAACTCCTCGCTGAGCCTTTTTGGACGAGCTTTCACTGACGCCCAATATTTGTGCCTGACCGGTGTGCTTGAAATTGTCTCGGCATACTCAGGCAGGAAGAAAGCAAACACAAAACAAATATTATGGCCATTACCAAGCGTCAAACGCGCTTTGAATAATTTCGTTCGTTTGGGGCACCGCATAGGGGTTCATGCCCGTCCGGGCGCACTTCCGGTGAACGGTGCGACATTCTTCACACAAGTGCTCGACTTTTGCTTTCTTAAAACGGTTTGTATGTGCGAATGTGCTTATTTGATTGCAGGATAACTTCATGCGCATACGCGATGTTGAATATTAGTGGAATGCAATCGGGTGGGGACTTCACTTAATTCGTGCAGTGCTGCGGGTCTGTACAGATAAGAGATAAGAAGTGTGTTAAAATTGAGCTTTTCAATGGCGCCTCCGAGTTTTACCTCGCGTACTCAGGCGTAATAAGACAAACGGTAATCGCAAAAAGTAATATTGTGTCTATGGACGCACGAAACAAACAAACTTCCTTTCTGTTAGCGTTTCGATCGAGGTATGTGGACGAGCCAATGCTGGGAATCTCGACGCTGCGAAGCTCGGGGATCTTGCTTGTGTACGAATCAACAAGCTGTAGCAACCAATAAGTATGCATGCATCGAGCTCGCACCTTTACATTAGTGTTGTTTGCTTGTCTACGAATCAACAAGCTGTAGCAACCAATAAGTATGCATGCATCGAGCTCGCGCCTTTACATTAGTGTTGTTATCAACAACACTAATGTAAAGGCGTGAGCTCGATGCCTACATACTTATTGGTTGCAACAGCTTGTTGATTCGTACACAAGCAAGATCCCCGAGCTTCGCAGCGTCGAGATTCCCAGCACTGGCTCGTCCACATACCTCGATTGAAACGCTAACAGAAAGGCTCAAGTACAAAAATACAACAAGCATGTGTTAAGACAAGCTATACGTCTCGGGTTTGTGCTAAAGCTTTGAGGTCTGGCCATTTAGGTTAGTTTAGAGACCACAAATGACGCTCTCGGGACCAGAAAACATGAGATAACGGCCGTTAATAGTCCACGCTCTGTCGACGTGTCGATCGAAACCGAAACCATGCCACTCTCCTCCCTGGCCAACTAGTTCCCAGAGTGCAACGCGCGCCGTTTTGCATGCAGGGCTTTATGGAAGTAGTCTATTCAATCTGGGTCTGGAGGCCAATAACTGCGGCAGGCCAGCTCAGTTGAACTCAGTGATCGTTAGCGGCTCAATGACAGTTGGCGCCGCCATGTAATTCCGGCCGATCGAGATTGAGTTCACTGTCGTTGGCTTAATTACAGTTAACAGCGCTAGTGTAACTAGGGTATTAGATCTCGTTGGTCCATTCAACGGGGTCCCAAAACCCAACTTGATACCACACCGGAATGCACAGCCCGACAATATCCAAAGCGGCCGCGTTGAAGGGTAGTCGATAGCAGCGCGATTGCTTCTTTCGCCACTGACGAAAGAAGCAATCGGTTCGGTACGACACGCTGCTGATACGGCGTCAGGAACTCGAGCAATATCATTTAGCTCGGTCACGAAGTGCTTTAACCACCAGTTTTAACATTCTTGGGGGTACGAAAACGCGTTTACAGCAATCTCAAATGAAGCTTCAGATAACTATCAGCCATAAATATTTAGCATCAAGATGGCTGGAGTGTCGTTACTGCGATACGTACAGCTCATTTAGTGGCTCTAACTCAGCCACTGATCCTCCCTTTTCTGTAGCTGAAGACACCAAGATAGTTCGTTAAAACGTGACCTTGTTTGCTTGCCTTCTGTCTCGTGTTTCTTATCGGCGAAGGCAAAAAATAGACGGCCAGAGCAATAAGTTGCCACATTTTACCCTTTCCACGGGACACGTCCCTAAGATATACACCGTCTATCTCCATAGAGGCCACATTCACGGCGGAAACAAAGGCCAATCGTAGGTCAAGTTCATCTTATTTATCATTTTTGGTTTTTCCAGCCAAGAAACGACTGACTATAACCGCCCATTCATACGGCCAGCCTAGAGGGTTGGTGCAATAATTTTTGTACTTTCAGTACCTACCACATAGAATTGTTCCTTGACATTTATAACCTATATATGAAACACTGGTTAGTTTAAAGTGTTAGCTTTGTAGGGCCGACCAACCTCAGGAGCCGCGTAAGCATGAAATGTGTAGGTATCCGTATCCGGCTAATAGCCGATTCACATGATGGACCTAATAGCGATTCTCGTCCGAGGACCGTGCACCACGTGACCGCCACGTCACCGAATCCTGTGATACACGCCTTTTCTGCGGACACACGAACTGATAAAGTCGAGTGCCTTTTCACTCGCTGATTTTTGGCGGTGATTAACTTGAAACGATTGCTTTAAGTTGAGTTTTTTTCCGAGGGCTATTAAGGCTGCGGTCCCACGGCAGCCATCTTGAACAAGGCGTTAATTCAACCAATAGATGGCGACACGCCCCCGTGGGGTGTAGAGTTACTGTATAGACCTTTCCAAAAGAAAGCTTGTGGCCGGTGCCATTTTGAGTGTTCGTGCGTATGGCGCGTGCTTTGCTCGCTTTCCGAAGCGACGAACACGCACGTGCTGGGCTGTGAAGATCGCACGCTGGGATGTGATTTTGTAAACAGTAAAAAGGTCTATAGGCTCCCTACGGGAGCCAGAGTTGCGCGTTTATGCTGTGATTTTTGTAAACAGTGGAAACGTCTATACAGGAACTCTAGTGGGGTGTAGTGGGGTGGCCGAAATATTGGTTCACGGTGGGATGGCTCGAGCACCACCACGTTCCCATCGTGGTCTTGCTCGCGCCGCTGCCAGCTGTGCTCAGCTGGCTCAATTGCCATCGTTTGTAGTACCTGGTAGTACCCGATGCCGACAGCACGCGCTCACAGGGAAAATACAAAGAAATCGCAGGAAACAAAATGTCGTCGTAGCACAGTCAGCGCCACGAGCGCGTGCAGGAACACGCTCTTTCACACGATTCAGAACAAAAAATAAAAATAACCGTTCGAAACAAAATGGCCAGATGTCATCACCCCAAGCAAAGCGCACATGAAGGCACCCTAGGCTCAATAGCGTGGCCCAGCAAACTCATGTATGCGAGAATGTCAGGCTGATATAGGGACATGCAGTTCGGCGATTGCCACGGGCTTTCGCAATAGGCTGATATAGGGACATGCAGTTCGGCGGTTGCCACGGGCTTTCGCAATAAATCTTACCAAGAAGGAATCAATTGTTGATTGTCGTGTCAATATTCTGTCAATAAAAAATTCTTCTACAGAAATGCACGCTCAGTAGACTCAATCGGACGTCTAGTAAACTGCTTCGCGATTTACGGTATTTACCTCGCCATTATAATGACGACTGAAAAGTGACGTCACGAAATATTGTGTTTCACGGGATCCAGAAGATGTTGTAAAAGTTGTTGCATTATAGTTCCCAGAAAACAAACGCCGTTGCAGTATTTTCGGAAGTGCCGACACACATTAAATTCTAAGTACAGCTTAGGAGGAATATGATGAAAGCATCAGTATAAATCAGTGGCGTAAGCAGAGGGGGGGGGGGGGGGTAGCTCACGCAGTCGGTTTTGCACGAGGCACAGATCAACGGTGAAGCGCGGACAATCTCCAACTTATCTGCTTTCGGGGAAAAAAATGTTTGTAGGGTGGAAAGTGCTCAAATTAATAAAATTTGCAATATTGTTTCATTCATGTTTATTCGATGGGATGCGAAACTCGATCACAGTATATAGAGAACGGATATTTCGAAACATTTGTGGGGTGAAGGATGGCAATTTCAAGGCAAAGTATAACAAACTATTTTTACTGAATTACTCAGTTCAATCAAACCAAAGTGAACGTAATAAATCGAACACACGTTGATAATATAAAACAGTGTAGGTGATGTAAGGAATATTAAATGAATTGTAAAAACAACTGCACCGTAAGCAACGGGTGCTGATCAGAATCACGTGCTTTCGACTAGAAAGTACCGCGAATAAAAAGATAACTGTGACCACTTATCTCAGACAGCAATTTACAGGCTCTCTTTATCATCTCATTTATAATCGCCTACACATTAAGATGCAGTCACCTGCGTTCACAGCAAAAAATATCCAGGACGTTCTCCGCTTGAACTTCAATGTCGCGGTGAACATTAAAAAGCGCAAGACCGAGCAGTCGCTCATTCGAATTAGGCGTTCTCAGGCATGCTTTCAACCGTCGTAGTGAAGAGAACGAGCGCTCAACTTCCACCGTTGTTTCGGGTAGAATCGCTAGGATCTTGAGGAAACGATGGACGTTCTGAAGTAGCGCCTCCGGACAGAGAGCGGCCGCCTGTAGCGCAGACTATACTTCGTTTCAGCTTCGGTTCAGACGCAGCCGATGCTACAAGCGCGAGCATGTGGCCCAGAACAGTGCATGCACTGCACGAGCGCGCGTGCTTGGCAGGGATGCTGAAAGCCCGGAGCTCGCGCGTGTAGCTTTGGCTGCGTCTGGACCGAAGCTGAAACGAAGTATAGGCGGGCATTGGACGCCTAAAATTTCCCTATTATCGGCGAAGTCTCCCTCACTTAGTGAAATTTTCCTCCATCGAGTCGCTCACGGATGCGATGACGGTCCGTCTTGCTTTCTGCTTTGCATGTCGAGGTGGCATCCGATGCAATTCCTTATTAGATTAATCTCCTCGTTGCACGGAACATCAGAAACTCCGAAGAGACAAGCCTTCCTATTCTCATTACGCATAGGCGCATGGGTAGTCAAGTTCATTTCCACGTTCAGCGTGTGGTTTGCTTGTTTGTGTGTGGTGTGTCATGTCGTTTCCCCGAATGACGGAATGACGAGTTCGGACTAATGACTTCTCATGACCCCGAGGATATGCTGCTGCTGTCTTTGGACCACGCTGCAAAATAAAGCGGCCTAGCAGAGATAATACTTTCTTTCCTTCGGCATCTGGTTCTGTAGCACGAATTTGTTAAAGGGGTCATGAAACGCTTTTCCAACTTTTTCCTGTTTAGCTTTAACTCTAATTTTACAGCGTCGAGATTTTTTTTTTGCTTGCTGCTTTATTTTTTTTTGTGACAGTCTTTGTGTTTTGTCTGGCCTTCACGCGTTGGTAATGCAGTGGTACCTCAAAAAGCCGGGGGAGTTGTGTGCTGTGAATAAGCTTTTAAAGTTGGCGGGCCGCAACTACGACAACAGTAGAACAGTGAGCCACCATGCGCAAGTTCCTGTAAATAAAGCCTGTTCAGTTTTGAAAAATGACAATGCAGCTTTGCCCGTTTGATCTTAAAGGGGCCCTGAAAAGAAAAAAAAAGTGTTTTTTCTAAAACAGTTTCGTTGGGATACGCGTGTCAAAAGAAAATTAGATTTGTTATTTATTTTTATTTTTTTAGAGATATATTGACGGCGCGAGCCGCGATTCAGTCGGTAGGCACCTCCTTTCCACATGTTTTCTCTCTCGGCATTTCGGGAGCGTGGAGATGAGGTGGATCGGCTTCACCTTCACCTTGAGGTGGAAAAAGCGAAAGACCATCTCGTTGAGGTCGAAAGAGCGAAGGACCATTCTGTGAAGTCATGGACTTTGCGTGCAGAATTACAAATAAATCTCTCGCCGTGGAAATGGCTCTGTTTAAAACACATATGTGTTTTTGTTTTAAGGGGCCTTTTAACAGCGCCTCCCTTATCGTCCGGACCGCCAAGCTCACCCTGCGTCATTGGGGGGGGGGGGGGGGGGGGGGGGGGGGGGGGACTGGGGGACGCCGTAAAATTTTTCCCGAAAAAAAAAAAAACCTGGCTACGCCACTGGTATAAATAGGAAGACGTTTATTAGCAATGAAGACGCTATGATTGAGCGGTGTTTAGTGACAGAAAGTGATGAGCGTTCGGGAATTTATAAGTTCACATGATTGCTAACTATAGACATGCGGACAATGAAGACCTGTTTTGTCGGGAGATGAAGTTGCGGTGATGACCTGATATCGGACGACTCGTGGCAGACGAACAAGCAAGTTTCGTCTCAGCGAATGGTAAGCGTCAATCGTCAAGCACAGCACGTCGCTACCGACGTTGTTGACGTTTCGAGCACTGACCGCTTTCGACAGTGTTGGCACCTGGGCTAACTTTGTGGAAAGACTCGAAGTCTTCCTCGAGTCCAGCGCCATCACGAACAGTAACTGAAAACGATCCACTATTCAGTCGGTGGGTGGCGAAATGTATTCGCATCTGCGGAATCATGGTCGATGCGTGCTGTAAGGGATTGGAAGTTTACACGGTGCATGCCACGACGTCCAAACGAGTCATTGACGTTCTACGCTCTCTTTTTGCTACTTTTGGCCTACCGAAAAGACTTTTCTCTGATAACGCGTCGAACCTTCTTTCAAATAAAATAAACAAGTTTTTGAGAAAAATAAAAACGGCATCAGGCACCACATTAGTGCACCATACCATCCTGCAACTAGCGGGCAAGCAGAACAGATGGTGTGTGAAACGAAGAAAGCCCTCTTGAAGCTTACGGATGAAGCAGTTCAGTGAAGAATCGCCAGGTTCTTGTTCCGGCAGCACGCGACGGTCTCATCTTCCACGAGAAAAACACCCGCCGAAGCAATGTTCGGCGGACGAAGAGCCACACCCCTCGACCTCATGACACTATGGCTTACGAACGAAGATCGAGAGATTCTCAAATTGGGAGTAATGGCAGTTTATTCGATCGGACAACTCGTCTACGTGAGAAAGTTCAGCGGAAGTCCGGCCTTTCATGTAAAACTTGAGTAGAAAAGGCTCTATGTTGTTTGGCCAGATGATGTCATCCCTCTGAATACGTTGGATATCAATACCCTTGAGTATAAATATAACGACATCACAAAAATCTTTGTGTATTGTGCGACTGCCCTTGTATTTTGTGGCAGAAGCTATGGTGATTTGGACCTTTCACAAACGGCTCCTTTTTTTATTTTTCGCCTCATACTCTTTTGAGGTTTGGGTAGGCTATAAAAATCTTTTGGAACGGGGACACTTTACCTCAACGAGGCCATTTGTTCCAAGTAGTCCATCAGGGGATGCTGCTAGAAATCTGTCCTTCGTATTAATGAATAAGCTGCACTTTCGCGCAGTGCAGTTTTCATGTTCAACGTACAGTTGTAAAGAAGCATCCTCATTGATTCTACCATATTCTGTTGCGGGTGAAGAAACGTCTTTCGGTACACGATACCACGATACTTGAAACAAGTCTGGCACTGTTCAATGTGGTTCGATACTCACTAATGTCGTCGTCCTCATAGAGCCTCATAATTTAATCATTACCTCGTCACCTCATATTGCTCTTCATCAACAATAAGTACAATAGGCTACCGCCATATTACAATACATGAATTAAAAAATTGATTCGTTCAGTCCTTCATTATGTTTATTATTTATATAATGTTAATACGTACGTTACATTACCTCAAGACGATCGACGTCCATCGTCGATTTTCAAATGTACCAGTATATGGATTAGACGCAGAATCACAAAGAACACAGCGTGCCACCTCTTTTCTTTGGATCGTCTTTTTGAAACCAGCGCAAGCTGGCATTTTCTCTTCTGAGACGGTTAGAACGGTCACACATAAAACCCGCGTTTCTCCTACCCGGACGCTTCCTCCTCTCATCATGTGCAGTTGGTTATAACTAAGCGTAAATAAGCTATAATAATGGTGTATTATTCATATTTAGTTTCAGTTTCAGTCAGTGGAAAGGAGGCTCGCGGGAACTAGAGCCGCTAAATGAGCTGCGCTTAGAGTATCGGCACTCCGTTCCCTTACATTGTTGTGGGCGCCGCCATTTTGGTGCTTGTGCAGAGCAGACGAAACTGCCGATCGTCATGATTCAAAAGTGCGACTTCCTCAGCATTAGATTCGGTGTTAGGAGGCTCATGTAATATTGCGTTGCTTTGTCGCGAACTGTTTAAACATTTGTGGAGGACGAAAAAGCGTTTTCTGTGATTTCTGATAAAGCTTCAGATAACTGGCAACCATGATTTTAAGCCACAATATGGTCAAGTGTCGCTACTCTGAAGCGTAGCTAATTTAGTGGCATTAGCGGGAACAATGAGGAAGAGGCAGGCGTCAAAAGGTAGTGGCTTGTGGAACCCATGGGGCTTACGTCATGGCCCCTTCAGGTATTACAAGCTCCTTGAACAAGGGTATGAATGGTGTCATTAAATAAGCTACGCTTCAGAGTAACGACACTTGGGCATATTGTGGCTTAAAATCATGGTTGCCAATTATCTGAAGCTTTATCTAAAATCACAGAAAACGCTTTTCCGTCCTCCACAAATGTTTAAACAGTCCGCGACAGAGCAAAGTAATATTGCATCAGCTTCCTGACACCGTATCTAATGCTGAGGAAGTCGCACTTTTGAATCATGACGATCGGCAGTTGCGTTTGCTCTGCACAAGACCCAAAATGGCGGCGCCCACAACAATGTTGGGGAACGGAGTGACTCTAGGCACGAAGTGAACTCGGGTGTATTCTTTTCCTTTTCGTCTTTATTGTTCATCGATTTCAATAATATCGAATAATGAACACATTATATCACAACGCTTGTGTAATTATTCATCTTAGATTTATTAACCTGACCCAGTACTTAAATCATTCATTTGTCGATAGTAAATCTTCCAACATATTTTCTAAATGTGAAGGTAAAAATACGCGGACATTGATGATGATATAGACGCCAACGCTGCCTAGAAAATTTCTTGAACATTAAAAATCAGCAGTTTTGTCTGCCATCCGGCAGGTAGCGCAACAAAACACCCAAACAGTTTTTAATTGTGTTTAAAATTAACTAAGCTCTACAACTATCAAGAAACCAAAGCAAAATCATTGTGAAAATTTAATACATCGCAATGTGTATCTACTTTATACAATAAATGTTATTAGATGCCAATAAATCTGTTTGATGTCCATAAAAGAAATGCGTCAAACACAGGTAAGTTTGAAGGTCTCCTGGAGCGTTATGACTTTGAATATGAAAAAAAGCCATCGTCCACTTCTTGGGCAACCATTGTAGTTCCAAATGTCATAAAATATTTTATCATAGTTTATTCCCTCAGCGGCATTTGAAGCACCTTGACTCGAAGCACAAAAAAGTACTACGTTTGATATAGAATATCTAAACAAAAAAAAAATTTACACAACATTTTTTTTTTCTGCATATTACCAATTATAAGCACTACGTCTGTAGCTAATTTCATTGCCCTAGCGCATGTTATTAAAAACATATTTGTGCTGAAAAATTACAATTTCAGGGCAATATTTGGAGAGATTAACAAAACAAAGTAGTGCAAATACCAAAAAAAGTATATCGTTCCATTCTGCTCCAACATCATCTTAACAAAACTGCTCTATTGAAACCGTGTTATCTTTAATAGATTCTTCATGAAACATGAACCAGCGGAGCAAGTGAGGGTCCGTGCCATCATGTTCGCAACGCAACGAATGCGGATGAGCAGTATAAACCAATACATACATAATATCAAATGAAAGAGGATTGCTTTGCCTTTCGAACGACATCAATCCCACAAAACAGTATTCAAAAGAAGAGGAGTAATGACCTGCCAATAAGTACCTAAACTGCCACATTTAGTGGGACCGTGGCCTTAAAGGAGCGGTGCAACGATATTCAACTGGAATGTTTTTCACTTTACACGAGCTTATACTGGCACTATACTTCGTCTCACCTTAGCATGGACTAACTGCGAAGGCTGTGCAAGCGCGAGCGGGTTGCCTTGTCTACCTTGACTGGAGCACTCGCTGCACGAGCGCTCGTGTATCCGCCGAGGCTTCATCCAAAGCGAATAGCTCGCGCTTTTAGCATGCGCGGCTAACAATAGTCCATGCTAAGGTGAGACGAAGTATAGGGAGTATTCACTGGCGGCCATAGCCGTGTGCTCGGCTGCGGAGCGCGTGCTGAACGCGAGCTTCCACAGTTCTTTCGCCACGTGCATTCCGCACCACCAAGATTGCCGGTCTTGGCAGCCTATTAATGCGAGCTCGTTCTGAGCATGCGCTCTAACCAGTGACCTCAAATATGGCGGCCAGTGAATACCTCCTATAGTGGGACTCAAGGATACTCGCACGCAACGCCACTGGCCAAGAAACTCCTTTGTTGCGGTGTAATTTCAAGGACAAAAGCGATCATTTTCATTCAATCTCTCCTTTGCAAATTTTGATGACGTAACGTGGGGTCGCAGTACACCCCAATGACGATATTTGAATGCGGTTCATAGATTGAACCCGAGCATTGCGTGGGCACTCGATTTGGGATCGTGATAATTACTAGCTCGAGAAGCTTTCGGGTATAGACCTTTCCAATGTTTACAAAATCACAGTCCAGCGTGCGATCTTCACAGCCCGGCACGTGCGTGTTCGTCGCTTCGGAAAGCGAGCAAAGCACGCGCCATACGCACGAACGCTCAAAATGGCACCGGCCACAAGCTCGTTTTTGGAAAGGTCTATAGTGGCCCGTGTCCAATCGCTGCAACGACGACAATAGCCGAGCCATAGCAATGTCTGGAACTCAGCGCGTGTCCTGTGCTTTGCCAACCCCAGCGCGTGGCTATGATCAACATTGGCGCATATAATCGGCTCCAGATCATGTGGCCGCTTGTTCTGGCTGCGAGTTGAGGGGGTGAACGCTGCTCGTTTTCCTTTAATTTTTTTCTGGGACTCCTATAGACCTTTCCAAAAACGAGCTTGTGGCCGGTGCCATTTTGAGCGTTCGTGCGTATGGCGCGTGCTTTGCTCGCTTTCCGAAGCGACGAACACGCACGTGCCGGGCTGTGAAGATCGCACGCTGGACTGTGATTTTGTAAACATTGGAAAGGTCTATTGGTTGGGGTGAAAAACGAACGCGTGTTTCATAGGTCATTAACGTCAGGGATCCATTCTAAGCGATATTTGCGCAAAGTATAAAAATTGTTGCATCGCCCCTTTAAAGATTGAAATATGTTACCTGATTCCGCTGTGTCATCTATGTTGCTAAAATAATTTCTGGAGCGTATCACTGATACTGTTGTATGTGCTACAAATTAAAACCCACATTGCTTGTGTAAAGAAATGTTTCAAAACTACGAAGTCATCCGTTTCGTAAACTACCAAAATTACGAAGCATCACAATATACTTGTACTCTTTGTGTATGCTTGCATGTAAGCGTACATGTTTGTTTGTTGTTGTCTTTTTTTTTTCCACCCCAGTAATAGCCCTGTGCAAGGGCTGACAGTATCAATGAATGAATGAATGAATGAATGAAAAGCGTTTACTCTGGCAACAGTACAATATTTTTTTTCTATTTTTTTTTTATTTTCGAACAATTAATACAAAAATGGCGCATCGTGGTGTTTTGTGATTTCGCTCGTTAATTTTTTTGCGCGATTCTTTGTTCCACGCGCCCGGCTGACGCGACGCAGGTTCCGGTATTCCTCCGGATCCGTGTCAAGGACTTCCTTCAAAACTCGTCTAGCACGCCGGGATAATTTTTGTACGTACAATCAGACTTTCACCGAGCAAGGCCTTCCTAGTGGCAGTTCCTAAGTGTTGTGCACTGTAATATTCGTGATTTATTGACGCTCCATGGTACGCGCGATGTCGACGCCTACTCGGGTCACACCCATGTCACGCGTCTCGTGATCGTTTCTCGTCGTCTCTTTCTGCTTGGTGGTGCCCCCTAAGGACGCCACCAAGCAGAAAAAGATGAAAAAAGCAGAATATTACATGTCCCTTTTTCTCTTCTTTCTTTTAAGTCGTGAAGTTCGGGTCGGTGTACCGCGCAGGAGGTTTTGCTCTTCTGGTACTCTGTCGTAGCACAACCCTATTCCTCTGATGTACTGATAGTCCCTCCTCGTCCTGAACAGTGTACGAGCGAGGTTGTTTTCTTGTGAGGACGATGGCTGGTGCCCACTGGTGGCTTGCCTGATTTCTGACGTACACAGGTGCTCCTGGCTTGAGATCAGGCAGTGGTGAGGTTCCTTTGTTTTAGTACTTTGCTTGTTTCTTTTCGTGGTCGAGTAGTTTTTCTATTACTGTTCTTTGATCCGGTGAGTTCTTCTGCAAGAAGCTTGGATGTGCGGGAACTTGCGCTCGCGTGTGGCGGTTCATGAGACGCGGTGCCGGAGATTTTAGAACTCCGTCCCTCGGCGTGTTGCGCCATTCCAGCAGTGCGTCATAGTACTCCTGAGTCCCAAAACGATGCTTGTTCATCAACTTCTTTGCTTTCTGTACTCCCCTCTCTGCCATCCCATTTGATCTTGGGTAGTAAGGGCTTGACGTCACCTGAAAGATACTGTACTGTTCACGAACTGTGGCGCCCTCATTTTAAGTAGTACAAGTTCACCTGACTGGGCCTCGCACTTGCTATGGCTGAGCTTTTATCTTTTTGTGTAGTGCTGAGAAACGAAACAACACCTTTCGACGTCCGAAATCCGCTAGATGCAACGACGCAAGACAATCGAAAGTGCCAAATGCATGCCGCCACCGCTAGGGTACGCGTCTCTCACCTCTGGGTTGTGATTAGGGATGCCGCGAACTTTTTCGAACCCAAGGTTCGATGATCGAATCAAGCGGTTCGAAAGGTTCAAAAGATTTCGAATTTTCGAACTTTTCATATCGAGAAATTCGACGGAAGTCGAATTTTCGACCTTATTAAACTAAGAAGTTCGACGCTTTTCGAAATTTCGAACTTATTACGCTGCAAACTTCGATGCTTGTCGAACTTTCGAACTTGATAGACTAAAAAATTCGATAATTCTCGAACTTTCGAACTTCTTGCACAAAAAAGTTCGAAGCTTTTCGAACTTTCGACCTTCCTACGCTAAGAAATTCGATAAGTTTCGAACTTTCTACCTTATTAATCTAAAGAATTCGAAAATTGTCGAACTTTCGGTTCCTGAAAAGTCAAAAGTTCGACGAAATGCGAACCTCTAGGGTAAAAGTTCGAAATTCGTCGAACTTCGAAAGACCGGCAGGCGGTTTCATTTGGATTCAAGCAGTAAAATACATTCTTAATTTTTTTTTTTTGCAATTTTACATGCGGTGCCGCATTCCTTGCGAAAGATAATGCCGTTTATTTCAATCATCTGGCATGTTTGGTTTTAAAGAAATAGATTCCCGAAGGAGCGAGGAAGGACGACGGGTTTTTGACAATTGTCGTTTGTGCCATATTTGAAGCGCGCTATAGCCGAAGCTATTTATGGTAGAGATGTTAAACGTTTTAAGAATGATCTAGGTATAGCCTAGGTAAGTTTCGTCTTAAGATATGATTAGTTTTGTTTAAGACGAGTTTCGAAGAAATGTCCAAACATGTATCTACGGGCAATTACGCCCTAAACTTGGTAATTTTTTTCGTCTACATTGTTTGAGGTATAGCATTTCAATTAATACCACAAACAGTACATATCATTACCATCTGCAGAATACAAAATAATGTATTTATTGTTTTTTTCACGTTGGGGAATAAATTAACTCATGGGAGAAGATTTCTAAAATTGTTCAAGTTCAGCACGTCATATAAAAAATCATTTTTAATTTCTTTTTTTCTCATTTTACGTTCCTGTGACGCGTTTCTCTTTGCCTGTACACATTTTGGTAGGATAAACTTGTTTCATAGTTTTGGGCCTGTGAATATGCAAGAATACAACACTTCCGGCGGGTTCTTGATAGTTTTTTTTTTTTTTTTTTTCTCCAGCTTTTTATTTTTGCATTTATTGTTATGTTTATTTATTTATTATTTTTTTACCAATGGCACAGTTATTTAGGTCGAAAAGACATAGCTTTGAACTTCTGAGCCACCGAGCACTTGACGAGTAGTGCCTTCTGACAACAAGTTTCTAACAATGACCATTTACGCGATCTTTTTGCAGAAGAGCGACAGTAGCTATACATATGCCTAAATAATTTCAGACTAAAATAAGCTCGACCATGCCCTCTTTCCCCGCATTGTTTACTTTAACAGTCCGAAATATCTGGGGGGGGGTGGGGGGGGGGAGAGACTGGAGCCCCCCGTTTTTCCTCTTCCGACGCCACTGGTATGGTAGAACGCTCCCCGACCTCAAGTTGTGTCAGCTTCTGTGCTTTTTGCTCGGCGTTTGTTCCGTCCCCGAAAATAAACCTCCAAAGCAATTACAAACAAAAAAATTGTCAAGGTGCAGGCAAGCTGATGTATGTTGATCATGATGCAAAATCCCGAGACTGGGAATGAAATTCGCAAGAAATAGTGTAAGAAGAAAGAAAAAAGGGGACAGGATAACGTCTCAAACTCAGCTGAGTTGAGTTTGAGACGTTGTCCTGAGCTGACTTTTCAGCTGAGTTGAGCTTGAGACGTTGTCCTGAGCTGACTTTTCAGCTGAGTTGAGTTTGAGACGTTATCCTGAGCTCAGTTTGAGACGTTGTCTTAACCCCTTTTTTCTGTCTTCTTACACTTTTTTTTTCAAATTTCATTCCCAGTCTCAGGGTTTTGCATCATGTACAAACTAAACTTACTATATGCCAGCGTCATTTGGCCGGCGTTCGATCGGATTACTACCAGCGTGCAAGGCGGTAGGAAGGCAGTTTTGCAGATCGCTTCGAGGTTTTTCTGAGCCTCAACCACCTGCCTGCCCCTGGCCGTTTCAAACTGGATGAGTATCGTTAAACAGTGCGTTCGTGTGATCACTACTTCGTGATGCACGTTAATGACCACCCCGGGCTGGCGGTCACAATTACTGATCTATGGTCACACGTCACTCAGCACTGGCAAATATTCCAGCACATCCGGGAAACGCGTCGTCTCATTTAATTGCCTGACCAACTTCGCGCAGTCTAAATATCACACCCGAACTTTTCTAAACCTGATTTCGTGAAAACCAGTGAGGCGTGAAAACGTTATTTGAAACTGAAACTG
Source organism: Ixodes persulcatus (assembly GCA_013358835.2). Lineage (NCBI taxonomy): Eukaryota > Metazoa > Arthropoda > Arachnida > Ixodida > Ixodidae > Ixodes > Ixodes persulcatus. Next base: position 837,632 of record JABSTQ010010663.1, on the reverse strand, counting down.
TGGCGGAACATTAAAACCGGACCTCGAACTTTGCGCACTTGGACTCTAAAGAAATTGGAAACCTTCAAAGTTTTTTTTGTTTTTTTTTTCGAATTTAGCCCTGAAAGAGAATAGAAACTTTCGAACTTTTCGAACTTTGTGTAGGAAGAAATTCGAAATCTTCGAATTTATCGAACTTTATGTTTATAAGAATTCGAAACGTTCGAATTTTTCGAATTTCAGATAAAAAAAAACCTTCGAAACATTCGAATCTCTCGAATTTCAAGTTAGGAAAGTTCGAAATCTTCGAATTTCTCGAACCTCAAGTAAAAAATATTCGAAATAATCAAACCCGAACTTTTAGAAACCGTGAAAGCTTCGAACTTTTCGAATTCGAAACTCCACGATTTTTGAAAGTTGCGAATTTTTCGAATTCGGACCTCCGTACGGTCGAAAATATCGAAACCTTTCGATTTCGAACATCAGTTCGGTTCGAAAATATCGAAACCTTTCGAATTCGAACCAAGGGTGGTTCGCGGCATCCCTAGTTGTGATGTCGAAACGTCTGGCGTCTGACGCTTTTTTTTTTTTTTTTACTTTTTTACTTTGGGATGTGTAAAACCGCGTCTCTTGTCTTAAGGCTATAGTCCGACGTAACGCGTGCGCGCGTGCGAGCGCGTCACAGCGACGTCACGTCGGCGAAAACCCGACGCTCTATACTCCGGCGTCGTGGCGTAACCGACGCGACCGGCGGCGTTCGACGCAGCCTGACCGCCTCGACGCCAAAATGGAGCATGCCGTATTCCGCGCCGGCCGCGCCAGCGACGCCGGACCAGGATGCCGCGTTGGCTCCCGCCAGCCCTCGCGCGGGAAGCGCGGCGAATACGAGCAGTAGCAGACGACGAGAGCACCACTCCGTGCAGCGTCATGTTCGAAGATTCGGACTCGGTCGTCGAGAAGCTGATCGAGGGAATTCGTCCTCACCCGTGTGTCTACGACTCGAGGAAGCTTGAGTACCGCAGACCGTGCGCTTGTCAAAGATGTACCGTATGTACATTGACCGCCTACGCTTGCGGCGCAGGCGGTGCACCAGCAGTGCAAGCGCGAGTTTTCGTCGTGCAAGGTACGTCCACGCCATCGCTCGAACTTTGCGCTCAAGAAGCGCGAGAATTTTCGTCTGCTATACAAAACGAAAAGGAACCGGAAGTGGCGCACTCTCGCAGGAAACGTGCCCTCGTAGTCAGATTCTGCGCATGCGCCGCGCTGGCGGCCCACCGACGCGCGCCGCGGGAGCCGCCAGGGACGCCGGAGTATAAAGAGGGCGAATTTTGGACGCGCGAGGCAACATTTCCTTTGATTTCCTTGCTTTCAAAACTCTCACTCTCACGCGCGAGGCGTGACTGACGTGACGTAGCCGACTTCGGCCAGCGTTCGCTTGCACGCGCGTTACGTCGGAGTATAACAGAGCCTTTACGCTCTTAGCGTCTTAGTTTTGACCTGTGCTTCGGAGGCGTTCGAATTTTTGTCGTTTCTTTGTAGTTTCCTCAGGATCCGAGTTCCGCAGCAGAGCAGGCAAGCTCAACATGTGTGGCAGTTTGAGACGCTCAAGTTTGTACGACCCAAAACAGGTCCTAACGAGTCCCTTTTCACAGCGTTCCCTGGGCAATGCATCAGGCTATAAGCATAGAAGACGCCTGCGAAATCGACAGCCCCTAGCGGCTAGAACAGAAAGTCATGGCGGCAGGTTCGCTCTCCAGCCTTCTCGAGTGAATCAGATATTCGCAGCGCCTGGTGGTCACAATACAAAGCCGTGAAAGTAGGTTTGGAGTCTGTGGAAATGAAGTCAAAGGCACAGGAGCGCTCTTCGCTCGCGCACCTTGAACGCCGATTAAAGTTGTACACGCGCACTCCTCCTCTCTTTGGAAACGTCAACGCAGAACTCAGGGATCCTAGGTTCAATCCTCGCCCATGCCCATTTCAATCCAAATAAACATCCTACCGACAAGCAAAAAAAAAAGCAAAAAAAAAAAAAGGCTCGAGGTACACCGAAGCATTTCTTATGAGTTGTGAATGGGAAAGTATGCACATCATTTTTCCGCTCCCTTATTTCGTCTGCAGCGTATTTGCGTCGACGGCAAAGCGCGACCTCCCCTCGCCGCTCTGGCCTTAGACATTTTGTGTTATCGGCGCGCTGACGGACACGCAACGCCATGGGGTGGCGGTCGTTGAAACTGACGCGCAGCGGCCAATGGGAGCCTCGTCGACGCGCGCCAGCCAATGGGACCGAAGTTGAAATCAACCAGCTTTACTCCGCTCCTTTGGGATCGGGAAAACTATACTCTGTTTCATACTTAGCGTGCAAGGCTGTCAAAGCTATTGGCGCGAGCGCGTGGCTTCATCTCAGGGTTGGGCAGAAATACTCGAAAATGTATTTGGAAATACAAATACTGGGATACATTAAAATAGCAGCTAAAATACTGATACTGAAATATATCTGTAAAAGTGTATCGCGATACGTATCGGAAATACATTTTAAATAGAAGCAAAAAGTATTTGGAAATAGAAATACTGGAATACATTCCAGGGAGGGCAGAAATACAAATACAGAAATACTGATACTGCAATACATTTTTCGAATTTGTTTGAGACGCCAAATAAGATGACGCTTGAAGTTGGAAGTGGAAGTTTTTGATCCCGAAATTATTTTCCCGTAGGCTTGGCACTTTGCCTTGTAAGTAGTGGTTTCGGAGGACGAGAAGTCTTCAATAGGCTCAAAAGAAACGTTCCATCAAGGACTGACCGCGATCCCTTCCCTGACGTATCCTGTCAGTCTGCCGAGGGATGCGAAAAGATTTCGACCTAAATAAATTTTTTGTCATCCTAAATCCCATCAAAACGTCACAACGCCCCTGTCCAATAAGGACGCCCCTTTCAACATTGATCACGTGACGTCACGGTAGAATGAACTGCTATTCTTGATCTGTAGGTGTGGCCTTGAGCATAAACTTTACCACGCTGCTGTATAAAAGGACAATACGTACTTTTGTTGTAGGTTACCTCGTTGGAGATCGTGCAGGGCTGCAGGCAGTGTCATTTGGAATTGTCGAGAACAGTGGACCACCTGAAGCATTCTGGAACACATGTCTTATCTTCTGTTATGGTTGGAAAACCGATACGGTGGCATCCCTGTTGTGAAGGTCCTTCCTGTGTACCCTTCGCCACCGACGCATAGATTGCAGTCCTCAAGTTTCGCCTAGCATCATCCAAACAGAGGTCTCGTGGATTGCGACCTGATATTGCCGGCACAGGTGCGAGCTCTCCGAGAAACAGCGCGCTCGAGACGAGTCGCAGGTGTACGAAGTCTGAGCCGGAACAGCGAGGCCACGCCTGGCCTTCTTCCTGTGTTTCGGATCACCAGAGCAGCGGGTCACGTTCACGTCGGCTGATGACGTACCCTTGAGCAGTGCAATATTGCGGGGGCAACCGCAGACACATTCGAATATGTGTTGAACTTCAGTGCGTGAGTCATCCTATACTATTTCAAGTCAACCACCACCGGACTCGTGCTGTAGCGGACTGTGACTCAGCTTTGCCGGCTGGGTGTACTGTGTACGCTAAGGCAAGAGAGACGGTTAGCAGCGGGCATTAAACGCCAGCAAACAATGACTCAAGAAATCCCTACCTAAGAACCTGCGGCAGAAGATGCTCTGACTCCACTCCTGGCACGCCACCTGGCTCGAGTCCCCGACTACGCAACACTTCTCAGAAGAAAGAAGAGGACGCATAGAAAAATAGTTAGGAGAATTGGAAGGAACCTTGCTCAACATGATCCTTGACCCTATTGCCATCAAAAGAAAAAAAAAAGCGTTTGGATTTTTGTTTTTGGGGGGGAGGGAGTATTTTTTAGGAAATGTAACGAAATACATTTCACACTGAATGTATCGCGATACAAAGAAACATTCAAAATGTATCGCAATACAGAAATACAGATACGAAATGTATTTCTGAAATACTATCGCGATACATTTGTATCGCGATACTGCCCAACCCTGCTCATCTATGGTTTTGTTTGCGCGAGAACGCGTGCAAATGATGGTGAATTCCACTCGTAGATACGGAGCGCTTTCCAAAATCTGCGAGGGAGGCAAAATTCCGCTCCGTGGGACCCGCTCCGAATCGACGAGGGGAAGATAAACTCGCCTTTTTGGAGCGACCTCCCCCACACTCCTCCCCATCGCTTCCCCCTCCGCCATTCAAAATGGCCGCTGCTCGAACTTGACAAGCCCACCAACGCCCGAGACGGCTGACCTTTCCGACGCAGAAATAACACGCGACACAGGCCGTGCGAAATTATACGTACCACGGCGCTCATGTCACAAATAACGAAGACGTCCGCGCACTCCGCGTTCGGCACCGTCACATACCTTTCGGCCGCGTCGAAGCGGCGGGGCACGGACAGCGATTGCCAGCGCGGTGGAGTTCAGATTTCTGATACGACTTTAATAAACACAGAGGTAACAAACCACCACTTGCACGGTCGTTGCCTAATCTCTTCTTGCTTTATTGCACGGGAAAACGCCGGCGGAATGCCGTGCAAAAAGGTAAACAATCATTGGCTGCGGAATGAACAGGCCTAACCTTGCGTCTGCCTCAGGCTTTCCTGTCGTTCTTCCTCTCACGATCACAGCTGTCAGCGCTTACGATTTACCACGCTCCACAGTCCCGGCTATGTATCCCTGATCTACGGGAGGTAGAAGCGTTCGAGCCGTCACAATCCCACGTAAACAACCGATGCACCCGAACAGATCCAACTCGACGACCCGTCCGGCCCGCCGACCTTGCCGACCTTGCCGACCACAGTGTTGCCGACCTCGCCAACCTCGCGACCTCGCCGCGCATGCGCACTGCCGATTTAGAAGGAAATCACGAGGGCCGCTCTGTCAACATCCGGAGAGATCTGTGAAATCGCGCAGAGCAAGTTTGGCGGAGTTTGAGGCGCTCCGTGGAGCGGGCGTTGCCAGAGATCTACGAGGGGAAGATGACCAGCTCGAGCCAGATCTGCGAGCGGAATATGCGCGCTCCAAATGGAGCGCTTTTGGAGCGCTCGAGATCTGCGAGCGGAATTCACCATGAGTAACGAGATCAAGCCCCACGCTCGCGCCAGTAGCTTTGACAGCGTTGCACGCTAAGTATGAAACAGAGTATAGGTGCCGTTTTGCTAGGCTTTTCGAGTGGTTTCATAGCTGGGAGCTGGCTTCACTTGGAGAAAGGATTTAAGGTGCCGTTTGGCGCGGCTTCAAAGCTGATGGCGTCGGCTCGCTCTATGAAACAGTTAATGCTTTCGCATTAAAAAAAAAAAAGAAAAAAAGAAGAAGCCAATTAGACGTCTGTGTTTAGACAGCGTAAGCCCAGTTGGCTTTTGAGGTATGGCGACACTGGTTTAAGCTGTATCAAACATTTCGTGAGTACAGTACACTACTGCTAGCCTGGGCTCTTTAACGTACCACACGCAGTAATGATACACAACCGCACGCCGGTACGATGTTCGTCCAGATCGAAACGAGCAGGATTGGGGATAAAATTCATAATCCCTGCAAGTTCTGCAGAGCGAACGTTTGCTCCACGTTCTCCGAGCTGCATTGCACCACCTCGTACACTCGGCAACCAATCCTCCTACCTGATTGGGTTCCTGTATCACGATTCACGATATGAAAACCCCAGGCTAGCAGTGCTGCACTGGCTAAGTTTAACATCTACCTTGCAAACCAGTTTCGCTAAACTCTGGCAGACCAACCTCACACCGTCTAAGCACTTCATATTTAGACCGACTGAGTAAAACATCACTTCGCGCGTATAAGTAATTATCTATTTATTTCATAAGAGAGTTTTAGTATTGCGTATAGGATCAAACACAAGCGCTGTGCGTATGCGTTAGCGTTGAGTGCTCCACGGTGCGCATGCGTGTCGTCGTCATGCGTCAATCCAAGGACTCAGTTTTGGCTCCGCGCACGGGCACTGTGGAACACGCAAAGATAACGCAAACGCACATTCGGCAACACTAAAACTCACTATTAATGCAAGTTTTAGAACCTAGGTTTGCGTGCACGTCGCACGCGTTTTCACAAGATGAGACAACTCACAAGGCGCCATGATAGCAATGACGTGTATTTCAAGCGGCAGAAAGTTCAAATTGCGCAGAAGACAGTAACGAAAAAAAGTGCCGAAGTATCTGTGAGTCATATCACTGACGAAAGTACAGCGTTGATCGCGTGCGGTTTTGCTATCTTCTCTCCTTCTTCTTTTCTTGTCGTTTTAAGCTTCGCGTCTCAAAGTGCGAAATTCCCTTAGCAGATATCAGAGCGCGAGCGATAAATGCCGGTCCAAAGAAGGTATTTGGAGAAGTAGCGAACGGCGGCAGCGTAGGCCTGCTGATTACGCAGGCACTCTACTTGCGAATTCCTGGAATTCTCGCAGTGACGTACGCGGTTGCGGATGAAATGGGAAATCGACGGAATGCGAGTCCACGAAACCAAAGTTCTTAGATCTATTGGCTGACAAACTCCCCCCAAAAACGTCGTTCGCAAAAGAAAAAAAAAAAGAAGAAAATCATAAAGCGTTTTTCTATATCCCAGCCAGAACAAGCTGCCACGCCCCCGCCCGTTTCAATGAGCACCGAACTCGCGTGCATTCATGCAGTCACCACTGCGTGGTGCACGTTAAAGACCCCGGGCTAGTAGTCGTAGTGCACTGGTTACGTTTCTAGTTTACCCCGTGCCACAGTGTTGCCCAACCCTGGCAGACCAAAGTCACGCTGTTCATACATATAATTAATAATTTGCTCGTTTCTTTTATGTTTTTTTTTTTGTTTTTGGTTTTGCGAAACGTAAGAAAAACATTTTTCTCATTCACACGAGATTCCCTACCTCCTTCCTCATTATAAGAGACAATGGTAAGTGTCGCCAGTCTTAGCTGGTTTTTACCGTACCGCGTATTGTCAGCAGCGAAAGTACTATTTTTCGGTGTATGAGTGGCATTTTTTTTAATAATATCCGTTGGCGCGTTTTATGCAACCTATTTATGTATGCTTATTTTATAGTTATTGACCTTAAAAGAGGACAGTGCCCAAGAGGGTCAACTGTTCAGCGTTTAGCTTAATATGAATGACGTTTACAGTTGATACTGGCAGTTGTGAGATAGAATGCAATGCAAAGTTTCATCTGTGTACATAGATTGTGAAAACAAATAAAATTGTTTTCATCAGGAGCACACTGACATTGTTTAGGAAAGCCATCGTTAAATATCTAATGTAGTACCCCACATTTGTTTGCTAGATATGCAGCAGAATGTCTGGAGAGTGCAACTGTGAAAACAAGAATTTCCAAAAAGTAATTTATTTCATGCTAACATCGCGCTGAAAAATCAAAAATATATTTTACCTTTTTTGCCGTCCACCAAATCTTAACAACTTTTATAAAAGACATCCACAAAGTAAGAAAGCAATGCCATAGTTGCATTGCTCATTAAATTCCAGTTAGAAAATACAATGAGTGAACCCTTGCTTTTGCCCCATCACTAAACGATAGTTTTCCTAAATTGAAATGTACGCCAAAAAGTGAAACGGAGAAAAACGTGTTTCAAAGGTGTGAACCTCTACCTTTTATTTAGCATCGGTGGACCAAAATACTTTAAAAAATACTAACTATATAGTGTAAACAAATGAAACTTACTGGGAATACTCTCTAGGTGTTTGTGGATGTAATCATGGCATTTTTAAAAATAATATTTTTTGCAGAATTATTTTTTTTTCTTGGTAGTGTCGCCTCTTAAGGAGACACTTCAACGAAATTTAAAATGTACCCGTCGTGTTCAGAAATAGGCTGAATATGATCCACAATATTAGTAAATTACAATCGCACGTTCGCTTTTTGAGCCTTATGGCTGTATTTGTAGTTATAAATGGCCCGTGACACGTGACACGTGTCCGAAGCGTAGCGGCCCAGGGAGATGTATCGGTCTCGCCCTCTCACGCTTCATACCGTGACGACACTGTGAGGTCAATCGGTAGTGTCATATACCCTGACTTTTTATTATCACTCAAGAACATAAACCTTGATGGCTAGAGTAAAGAACAGATGCTCCATAATCCCAGTACACACTGCCAAAAACAGACTTTTCACAAGATACATGAGCTCCGAATAAATCATAAAACGACGACCGCGGCGACGCCAGTGCTCGCACGTGTCTTCGCTGATGGTGCTAGGGTCGTGACTGCAGCGACTCTGCGTGCCATGTCGTTCGCATCAGTACTCCGCAACTATGTGCGACTTATTCATAGATGCGATTTATGTGCCAGCTTTTTCATGAAAGAGCCGTTTATAGAGGGGTGAGGCCTATACAACGCTGCAGCTTAAAGACCGCATAATAGTGTAGGCGCCAACAACAGCCTTAAAGACCGACGACCAGTTCGCGCTTTCGTCTTTACCCTCACTTCCTCCTCTCCCCCCTTCTACCCGGTCCACCGTTGCCTGTTTCCTCCTCCCCCATGGTGAGGAGGATCTTCTGCCTTGCAGAACCGCGAGTCTGGTCGTCGGCCTTTAACGGCGTCACTTGTAAGCGCGCTGTGGTATTCATGCTTTTTACCCGCTCTTTCAAATTTACCGTCCAAGAGTAAATTATTATGATCGTATGGCATAGGACGTCCCCTGTAACCAAAAAGCATGAGACCTTGCACAATAACATGATGTATGCCCCTTACAGGCACAACAATCTCCGGTACCTGCCAGAGGACATGTTCAGCGAGATGCCGGCACTCACGCTGCTCGACCTGAGCGCCAATTTGCTCAAGACCCTCTCGGAACGCACCATCTCGCCTGTCATCCGCAACCTGCGACTACTGGACATGAGCAGTGAGTGTCACTTGTTACTACAATCATCTTGCTTCATACATGGGTCTGCATTTTCGTTGAACTCCCTCACTCGCAATCAGTTCAAAATAAAACAAATAGTAATTCTCTCGTCCTCAAACTCACGGCTAGAAAAAAATTAAAAAAACGCAGTTACCCTCACCCTCACGACCGCACTCGCCTTTGGATCCTCACTAACAAACTCATGAACTCTCTGAACTCATGAACTCACCAAAATTATGAACTCACCAACCTTATAAACTCACTAAACTTATGAACTCACCAAACTCATGAACTCACCAAACTTATGAACTCACCGCGAACTCTCGCCCATCACTGAACTGATCACGCCCATCACCGACTTCACGTCCCTCAAACTCATAGTTTTCGAGGCTAAATAAATCACTCGTTCTCACCTCACGCTTAAACGGTGAGGGTGAGTGAGTGCGCTCATAAGCAAGTTTTTACAAAATAATTGCTGGAAGAGAAACCAGAAAAAATCACACTAACTTGATCATGTTGACAAGAATCGAGGAGTACATCAGGGATTGCTATAAATAAGCTGGGCACATGCTATTAGTGCGTGCGTGTATGTTGTCACGTAACGTCATGAGCTCAAATGACTGACATGACACGACGTCATGTTGTCACGTGACGTCACGGTGAAAAATATTGTGACGCCGCGCGACGTCCAGAGTCACGTGACATCATGGAGTCGCATGACGTCATGACGTCTCAGTCTTTCGTGACGATTCTTTATGACGGTCCTTCATGACGATTTTCATGCTGAATTCAGCGGATAAAACACACTCTGTGTTAAAACATTGATATTTACCTTAGGCAATTGTCCCTGTTGACTTCAAGTTTTTTTGTTTGTTTGTTTTCTTGTGCAAAAACTTAAAGCCAGAAGGCAAACTGACGGACGTTCTGTCTTTACAGCGACATTTATTTATTTAATTACCTCTAAAGGCCCACAGGGGGCAAAAAAAGGAAACGTGTGTGTGTGTGTGTGTGTGTGTGTTGTCCACTTTTTTTTTCCTAAGTTGCGGGTGTTCAAGACGTTAAAAATTCGCCAGCTCACCTGCATGTTCTCTGTCATTCCTATCTTAAATATTGTGGCTTGACGTAGTAAAACAACTTAAACTATGGGAGACACCCCAACGACTCCTTTTGGAAGAGCCGATTAATTGCTCAAACCCTCCCTTTGCGCTCCGAAACATTGACCGACACTGAATCGTTCCGCGAGCTTCCTCGCTGGTGCTTACACTCCGTTTCACTCCCAGTTCATTCGACCGCAGTCGGCACTACGACCTGACTGACGGAGTCAATCGGGAAGCACCAAAATTGCATCGTCCCGGCACTCGTTGTTATTTTTTGCGTTTGTCTTCACCAACTGAACCAATCACGCGCACTGACTTCGTCGCGATTCTGCGCTTTTTTTCTGCGCACCGTTGGTCTATAGCCGGCGATAGAAAACGCACAAAACACGACGAGCACCATGGCGACGCACTCCTTTCTTCAATTAACGTCTTCGCTCTCTCTCTCTCTCTGAGCGACGCTCTTCCTCTACACGCTCAGCCGTTCGTGAGAACAGGTGCGCCCGTTCCAAAAACCCAACTGCCTCGGCATCAAAGGACTCTGGTCGGACCACGAACGAAGCTTAAGGGTAACTTCCCAAGGACTTCCTGATAAGAGCGCTACTCCGCGAGAGGCTAGAGCTCTGCAACGCAACGAATTCCGTAATATCTTTGTAATCGGAGACATCAAAGACGTCATTCAATTCGGAGCGCATGATCTCGTCAGCTGATTAGCGATATCAGCTACACCCGTTGCCTAGTGGATGCAATCGCTCCCACCTGGACCGTCATTGCCGGGTTCATGGGAGTGCCCCATTGCGTGTCAACAAAGGATGCGAAGCAAAGTGCTTTTGCGCCGAATCGTCGGGCAAATCGCCGTGTGCAATGTTTACGCTACGATTCGAGAAAAGCGTTCGTGAGCAAGCTGCGGGGGCAACTGCAAACTAAATGAATCGCTGGTACACAGCTCGACGCCGTTGACGCGAGCAAGCCCCTGGCGATTTCTTTTTAAAAAGCACGAACATGCTTTTTAACGCTAACCCCGATTTCAAAATTTTGTCCGTCCGTCCGTCCGTGAATTTTTCGCTAAATTTAGCTGGGAAAGTGGCGTCACGCTGACGTCACGCGACCAATACACCTTGGGGAAATTGACGGCACGTGACCTATACGTTAACTAAGTTTCCCCGCTAAATTTAGAGAGAAAATTCACGTCTTTAAGGCAAAACATAAATTAAGTTTCCCCGCTAAATTTAGCGAGAAATTGACGTCACGGGACCTGTACACCGATTCACTTACCCGGTAAATTGAGCGCGAAACTTCGCGTCTCGTGAACTAGACACCAATCCAGTTTGCCTGCTAGATTTAGCTGGGGAAATCGTCGTGAAGCGCACTGACGTCAAGTGACCTACACAACCATTCAGTTTCCCCGCTAAATTTAGCGGAAAAATATACGTCACGTGACATACCAATTCTATATAACGCATTTTATGTATCATAAGACATTGAAGGTAAATGTCGCTGATTTTGTAATACGATATTGGCTTCTATTAAGAACTACTATACTCCGTCTTACATTAAATTCGACCGCAGCCAACGCTGTGATCCGATGGAGCCAATCAACCAGCGGCAAAAGGGCATCGTCATGGCCAGTGGCGTACGAACTTGATTTTGAGTTGGGGGGGGGGGGCAAACCAGACCCCCCTCCCCCCCTCCCCCCTAGAACCGGGGGCGGTGCCCTTGGCATCCATTGGCCGCCGCCGGCCAGTGTTCGTCCTGCTCATTGGCGGCTGTTTCAGGGGGGGGGGGGGGGAACCCATGCCTTGCCCCCCCACTCGGAGAACTGGGAAGGCAAGCGCCCCCCTTGCACCCCCCCCCCCCGGTTGGTACGCCCATGGTCATGGCGCTAGTCATCTTTGTGCGTTTGATATATCACCGGCTACACCAATCACGCGCAAAAAATGGTGCCGGACCAAGGCGAATTCTCCGTGCGTGATTGATTTAGTCGGTGATAGCCAACGTAACTAAAGCACTCAGTTGGGAAACTCACCCTTGAAACCTGGAACACTCGCGTCCACCATGACCAAACTGGACACGATAACAGCGCCACCCTTTAACGACTAGTCAAAACATGTAAGTTCATTTATATTGCTATTGCGAAAGGGCACTGCGAGATGGCGCCACCGGCTCTTGGGCGACTCGACCTGAACCGATACGTGCACAGGTGCAGTTCCCGGAGTGGCCGCTGCGGCAGAAACGGTGTTGCGATCGCCATCACTTCTTCTCGAGTAATGATCGAAGCCACTTTTTCAAAACAGGCTCTATGACAGTTTCCGAACTGAGTTAAGAAGGTAGGAGAAGCTCCTCCCACAAGCGTGGTGCGCCGGTTTCAAATCCCTCCGCAATCGAAAGAAGAGTTCACTGGAAACGCTCCTTGTTCCGCTTCAATGGATAGATAATGGCCACAGAGTGGTGCCAACTTGTCTCCGACCCCCACTTTTTAAGAAAGCGACCTTGTATTCATCGGAGAAGGAACCGAGCCCCTGAAAGCAGCCTTTGTATCAATCGGAGGGGAAGCTAATCCCCGAAAGTCGTCTTTGTTTCCATCGGAAGGGGGAAGACTTAATCTCCCTTTCGTGGCTTCCACAATGCTAAGTCAAAGTCGAGAGATAAAGGAAATATGTACAGAAAGGCACGACCCTCCTCGCGCGTTGGCCGCAACGCCACGGAAACGATGGGGCGCTATTGGATGCGGAGGTGGCGGAGGGATATATGATTCCCTTTGAGGGGCATTTGCCGCTACCTTCTTGACTTGTAACCTACTATAGTAACGTTGGTGATAACGAATGCACAAAGACGACGAGCACCTTGATGATGTTTTTTGGTGCTATTCAAATGACTCCGTATGACCTCTTTGCGTGCACGAGAAGAGTTGCATGGTTTCGGTTTCGATTGCCCCGTTGACGAAGTAGTGCGTCTCAGCGCGGCTTGAAAATAAAGTCAGCGCTCGCTTGCATTGCACCTATTCATCTTCGTGAGAGCCCCCGTTGGAATACGGACCTCCAGCGACCGTAAACACCTGCGTAGACTTGGCAAGGAGTAGGAGGACGGACGGCCGCGTCTGGTACCTTTCCGACGGTCCGGCTGCCACTCCAGAGTACAGCACGACTTTCCCTGCTCACGTGTCATTTAAGAAGCCTTCGACACAGAAAATACGATGGAATAAGATAACCGGACCGGTATACTTCTTCCACGTGCTATTGTAGTCCTGTGTTAACCTACGTACAACTATGACACGTCGGGATTACCAGAAAACGTGCTCAAGCATTCTTTTTGTATTGATAGGCAGTACCCACATCTAGTATCATAAATTTAAGAAAAGTCATATATTCGAAAATGCAAGCACTGCATTTGGTCGCGACAATGTCATTAAGTGAGATTGGCAATAGAAACTGAAACTTATTGGCCAATAGGTTCCTACGATGCGTTGCGTGGTACTACGCCGCTAAATAATAATGTTGTATAAATGTTTGCACAGTCGAGAGTTAGTCAGCCTCAATGGGCGTTTGGTGTCTCAGCTGTAGATAAGAAATTTAGCCAGTGCAGTGCAACCGCTACCCTGGGGTCTTTAACGTGCATCACGCAGTATAGTGAGACACGACCGCACGACGGTATACGATGCTCATCCAGATCGAAACGGGCAAGGGTGGAGATTGAACCCAGGATCCCTGGGTTATGGTGAACTAAAAGGGGAGGTGTGCTCATTGCCTGGTTCGGTATGGTAAGTAGGAAGTGATGGTGTGGGTGTTCTGTGCTACTCCGCATTGTAGCATCCGCACGGCGGCGCTGTTGCTGTCTATCAAGTCACACGGGATGTCGGCATCTTGTTCTAGCCAATTAGGGAACTTGTTGTCTAGGATCAGAAAGAAAAGAAGCGGTTGAAGTTGCTTTGATATCAGCCTTTACTAGGTGAGCTCCAGATCTGTTCAGTTTTCAGCACCCGTATGTACTGTCGGAGCATTTACAGACTTGTAGTCTTTGTCGCATGAACATAAGGAGCATATGAATCCTGTTGCATTATGCTAGTCGCAATGGGGCAGACTTCGGCATAAGTATCATGAATAGACTGTTGAACCTCCGCCCAGCTATGACCGCACACTTTCGCCTAGCCCACTTTAACTTCAGCCCATTGAGACAAATAATCCACGGCTTCAGGACAAGTCTGGGGGCGCTGAGATTGAATATGCTGCAAGCGTCATAGCCAATCATCTACCTGAGCCGCGCCCCTGCTTGTTTTGACATGGACAGGCATCGCACAGGTGTGCGGTTGTATAATCACAGACACGTGGAGCAGGTTACAGACCTTGGGCCGAATCTCGGACCGCAATAGATAAGCTACTCCTCCACGACGCCACACCATGCCGCTGAATCTCAGAGAACAGAGCTCTCTCGCTATTAAAACGTTCATGAAACCCGATTTGTTTTTTGTCATTTATACCAAAGCGAAAGAAAATGAACATTACAAAAGGCTCTCTACGAGCACATGTGTTTATAGGTGTTACAACGTACGTCTCCTGTGAAAGACGTCTGAAAAATGGGAGATACATTTCAACACTACCGTACTGCGCCAGAGTGAGAGCCCGGCACCTAACCTCACAGGTAGATGTTGGTCTTCTATACACCAAAAGACGAAGTCGATCTCCAAATGTCGAAAGCAAATATCCTCGTGTAGCAATTAGTAGAGCAGGTCAGTATTATGTGAGTTCTATCTTGAAAGTCGTTTCATGAAGGGGCGTCGTCACATTCTACTTACTATTCATACTTTCTCGAGGACACCACCATGTAACAGATCGTCCCGCAGTCAAACTAATGAATTCTCGTTCTTATCGTCCGCGAGGTATGACTCTTATGAAGGCCTGAATTCACTTTCGTGGCGGAAAACCTTTACAGGAAATTAGATCAAATGCAATTGTTGGAAAAGCGGTCAATAGTTGCACGCAACTCAGTACTGAGTACGCCACAGTACCAGATGATCTCAGAAAAAGCGGCGACGCGGCAGAAGACGCGCGGTTTTTGGCAGATATTTTGATTAGACTAGATGACTGCGCAATTTATTTCCGTCTTGGATCTCGAGAGCGGCGCCCTTTTTATGTTTTGTTATCGTCACTGACAGGATGAAAACGGAAGGGCATCTATGCCCGGTTTTCAGCACGCGCTTTTGCCTTCTATCGTGCTTTGACCTCGCGTGCACACTCGAAGCTCACGAGAAGTGTTATCGAAGGTAGGAAGCTCGCGCAGGAGGCGGGACAACTAAAATACCTTCCTGTAGTTCTCGTCCTGTTTGTGACTATATCAAGCCTCGAACTCCTGAGGTTCCAACCGATTTAAAAGTGACAATGGTGATTGTGTGCCTGTGGAACATTGATATATGGTCCTAAGCAACGTTGCTATGATCGCGCACTCAACAAAGCAGCATCGAAATTTACTTTCGAAGCTTAACATGGGTTTACGCTTACAAAAGTAGAGAAAACCTTACTAAAACAATCATGCTCGGGTCCGATCGTGTCGGCTACAGCAAAGATTCTGGTCGCGCAAGACGTCAAAAGACTAAAATCACTTGTGTTGTTGGTTTGTTTACAAGACAGGAAGTTAGTCAGCCCCAGTGGTCGAGTGATGTCACCGCTATAGACGAGAAATTTATCCAGTGAAATACCACCGCTAGCCTGAGATCTTTAACGTGCATCACACTACCGCACTCCGTCCAGATCAAAACGGGCAAGGGTAGGTATTGGACCTAGGATCCCTGGGTTCTGCAGCGGGAGCTTTCGCTTCACGTGCTCCGAGCTGTGATGCGCTCACACACTCGGCCTCCAATCTTTTTTTTTTGTTGTTGTTTATTATTATTACATGTAAACGACATTCCAGCACAAACAACTTTCTTATATTAATATTTTATTGTCATTATATCTTACAACTTATCAGGATTCAGTACAATGAATAATTCCAAAGACACGTTTTATTCGCTTTGGGGCATCTAGAACATGTGGCCAGTTCGAATATTTCACGTCGTCTAATCTCTTTTTTCTTTTTAGAATAATTTTAATACATTGTTCACAGAGGTTCTGGTTGAAACTGAGTGTATATGGAGTTCGAACTTGTTCAATAGATCGAAGAAACATTTTACCTAACTCCTTTGGAATTTGGCTCCGCGTGTCTCACCACCATACGGGATTGCCAAATGCAAAATAAACAATCCCATTAACATTATCATGTAACAGGAAATGCCGTCCTCTGCGTCTAAGTCCAAAACCTGATTGTAAAGCAGGATATGTTAAAGTCTTTTTTAATCGTTTGTTAGATAATGTCCCTAAAAATTAACGCGTCACAACAAAATCATAAAGACGTGATCTATACTAGTGTCTGGCTGCTCGTAGGGAAGGCAGTTTTCCGGCGATATTACAAAAATATCTTTCTTTATTTTTCCACACTTTTACAAGTAACGTTGAACTGCGCATTTCTAGAGAGAGCTCCTCGCTCCAATGGACACTCGCCTTTTCTCCCTCACTACAGTGAGTCACCCTCTGCACTCCTTTCTTTCAGATAACCAGTACTACTGTGACTGCAACCTGACGTGGGTGTCGCGGGCTTTCAAGATGAACGATGACCGCTTCTGGCAACGAAACGAGATCACCTGCCAGTGGCCCCACCAGCTGTACGGCACCGATGTGCTCGCGCTCACCGACGATGCTCTGGACTGTCCAGGCACGCGCGTCTCTACTCCGCATCAGTTGAAGATCGACCACGGACAAAGCTAGGAGCGCCTCGCGTTTTTCTGCCACGTGTTCGCCACCTCGGGGGCTTCGAGCGAACCAGCATGAAGGGCTCGCGGCGCCCGTTTCAGCGCGATGGAAGTGTCGTCTGTTCTCCTCTACCGGATCAACGTGGCGACTCCAGGGCAGAAGACACGGGTCATAAAGAAGATTGGATGTGTGGATGTTCCAAGAGGGCCAACGCCGGTGTCCGCAGCAAGCTTGTAGTCTACTTATTTTACTAAAGACAAAATATAAACGACGAAGGGCGTGAGGAAGGGCGCCTGAAATTAGTGAAGGTGTGAGAGACGTGGCGTTTTTACGCGAAACAGTCTGTGGCTAGCGGGAAACACCCGTCCGGCTTACAGAGAGCGGTTTTCTTTTGTTATCACACAAGGATTTCACACCCAGTTTTGGGGATTCTGGGATGACAAAAACATCACGGATGGCTCAACAAACCGACAACGCTGTTCTAGTATAGCTAGACGTCTCGCTCGATCTCCTTATTTTCGATTTTAAACATGGTGGGCAAAATAATTGTTTTGTAGTGGTTTCTTTTTTTTTCCCCCTTTTTTGGAGGGCACATAATAGGCGCATGAAAGTGCGAATACAATCCGTAGCTTCTTTTTGCATGTTCCCCATTTTTGATTATTCGAGCTGAGTGAAAAATTCCCATTTTACTTTCACACACACACACACACACACAACACACACACACACAACACACACACACACACACACACAATTAACGTTGGTCCGGCAAATATATTTCACTCCCTTCAGACCCGTGGCTTTGACTCCAGTAAGAAATAATGTTAAATTTAAAATATAGAAATACTGAAAGAATGACGACACAGGTGGGATGAGGGACGACGTACATTTTCCTTCAAGTAGCAACAGTCGTCATAGGAGGACACCATCCGGTTCGGCAGAGAGCTAATAGGATCATTTACCATAAACAAAGCGGACAACAATGTTTCTGCTCCGCCACTCGTTTTAACTCGAGATGTGATTCCGTTCTTGTCTCCGAAAGTCACATAGCCGTTTGGTCACAATTAAGAAAAAGAAAAATAATAAGGCAGTTTTTACAGTCCAGTCATCCTTTCTTTTAATCTTCTAATCTTATAAGTTTTCAGGATATCCTTTCTTTTTCTTTCCTTGCCCCCTTTCCATGTATCTTTCTTTCGTTTTTTTTTTTTTTTTTTTTTTTTTACTGTGGGGTGTCATTTTAGAAAAGATCGTTGTGACTTTATTGTACTGTTGCTACTTGAAAGAAGGTGCACCTCGTCGCAACCGTGTCGTATTCTTTCGGTGTTCCTCAAGTCTACATTGTCCAAAATAGAAGCGAGCATCTGAGCCAGCTTGAACTGCCTGCCTCGAGAAACCTTTTCAACCTGAGTCTTCAGCGTCCGCTTATTTAAGTGCAATCATCTACGTGTATGCCATGCCATTCGACATCTCAACTACACAACATCAATCCGTTCATCGGTGTTTCAAGCGACATTGCTGACGTGCCGCGACAAACACCTTTTTTGAGTATCGCAAATGCCACCGATAAAGTGCTGTTCGTATCATCTGTTTTGTGTCGTGTAGGTGCGTGCCTTTTATCCCTCCTGTTGACATGTGCAAACGTGTGCTATTATCTCCTTATCGTTTTCTCTCCTGTGTATGTATTTACGTGTGATAGGACCCTTGGACTACGAGTGCATCGCTCACGACGAGAATGTAGAAAGGAAGCACGTCACGTTTGAAAATAAAATGTCAAAATGTTCAGGACAAAAAAAAAAAAACTCGTTTAGAAGTCAATAAAACGTCTAATTCTGATACTCGTCTAGTTGCGCGAGGTGCGAGTGATCCATGCCAGAGGTCTAATGCTCCGATGTGCGCCTTTGCAATGCCCGCTGCCACACTATATATTCCCGTTGACAAATGTCAGGGGAGTTCTAATAGAAACTGAACAGGAGCAAAGCTGCGGATGAACCCGGGGATCATCGCAACCACAGATGCTAAAAGACATTTTGGGTTATGGTGCTTGGACCGCGTCTCCGACTGGCGTGTTTACCGCGTCATCGAAAGTGGTTTCTCGATTTCCGCTCGATAAAGTCATAAAAGTGTCATGCTCTTGCCCTGTCGCGATCCTGGCGGTGGCACAGGGCGGAGAGGGATGGGACAGACGCCTGTTCCGTTGCAGGATTTTCTCCAGTCAGACAGCCAACGGAAACCTTAGCAGCCACAAGTTGGGACGTCGCGACGACAGCGACCTTCAAGTCCGCTTGCCCTTTTTTGCCAGAATTTCTACGACCAACAGCATGACACACCGGCTCGTGTTACGCAATTTGTTGTTACTTTGAGAGCACTCTCGATGCATATGGGCGGGATAGGACGGTAGGCACGACAGTCTACGACACGTTCCGGACACCGTCTTTGGGCTCTTCAGGCGGCAGAGTTTGAAGTTGAAATGAAAATACAGAATCGGATCCCTTCAGGGCTACCCTCCTTCTATATCCTTGAACTGTTGGCGTGACCAAACTTTATGCCACGCAGGAACTGTCTGGCACTCTCACTGAAAGTGGCACACATGGGTGTTGTTATAGTTGCTGAATAAAAGCTTCGAAATGTAGGAAAATAATCCCTGGAGAAGGGGAACAAGGGGGACAAAGGACAAACACAAATCTCCATACAGAGCTAGGTGACTGGTGCGCGACCGAAAAAATCCGCCTGGTCCTGGTATCGAACCAGGGACCAGGCGGATTTTTTTCGGTCGCGCACCAGTCACATTACTGTGATTGGAAGTTGGTGTTTCTCCTTTGTTCCCCTTGTTCTCCTTCTCCGGGGATTATTTTCGTCATTCTTGTCCAGCTCGCTTTCACATTTGCCTTTATTGCATTGTCATTGTAGTGTAGGATTGCCTAGGTCTACATCAGAGATTGAAAATACCGTCTCTATACTTTATTGCTGAAGACCTGTTCAGAACCTCGAATCATGCGGAATAAATAGCCCATCAAAAGGCCATAGTCTGTGCTTACGCTCATCCTTCCGGAGCACGTGGGCTTTGACAAAAGCTCTTGGAAACATTGGCACGTGGAATCATTGACCTGTTGTTTTGCACCATGCTTGCTGAAAGACGCGACACGCACAATCCAACAACAGTTGCTGCTGCGCACTGCTGTTGTTCTTTTGTTGGACCGCGATAAAAAGGTTCGTTTATCGCGGTTTAGCAAGATTTAACGGCGCGTGATGATGTACTACAGTGATCTGAATGAAGACTGAAAACGCGCAACTGGAGCGTCGGTGTTGTCAATCGCGCGTCGTAACGTCATTAGACTTTCACCGCCATGAATCTCAGTAAGACGCCATGCCGACTGCTAATAAATTAGAACTGAAGAAATTCATTTCAAAGCGACTTTCCGAGTACGCTCTAGTAGGTGAGTAGGTGAGATGTCACAGGAACCCGGTGAGGTCGTAGAGACGTCAAGCTGGGATTTACTTTTACGAAAAACGGTTCACAGAAAGGCTCACGCCGATCCGAACTGCCATGTTCACACGTGGTTTCTAGATGCGCCTGCCCGCAGTCCCCGCGACCCGAGCCGTCCGGACCTACCCAGTGTTTTATTTTGCAGCCGCTAGATGGCGCAACGTGTAGCGCCAAACTGCATTGACGGCTGCCTATACCGGGTGTTTCGTGAAAAATAGAATCGTGTTTTTCGGCAAATAAATTATACACATCGCAGAAAGCGGCTCCGCGAAAATGTAACCCTATCGGTTGTGATATAACTCGAAGGTTTGAGAACATGACGTTACTTGGATCAAAATACAAGAAATGACATTGTGGCGGCCCGTAAATGTAAGACAACAATGCTTCTTTACTTGCTGGTAAGTGTTTACCTGAATTCAAGTAGCGTCAGGTTCTCATACGTTTGCGGTCTATACCAACTGATTTCGTCATGTATACTCACGACGTTGGAGCTTCCTGCGATGTAGAGTTTATTTACACGGGCCGAAACACATACGGCTTTCGTTTCTTAAGAACGCCCGGTATAACGGATTCGATGTCTATCTCGTGTGATAGCTCGGTTAATACACTCTAATAATTGTATAAACAAATTTTCAGTGAATGAGACACGGCAGCGGTAAGTTAATCTTTACTATATTTGTTATAATGAGCCTATACTACCCCCACAAAAACCCAATTAAATTCATTTCCATTTGATGGTGGACGAAATTGAGTAACTCCGTGATATGACTCCTTGTTCGTGACAAGATAACAAGTGATTCCGTTATGTGACATTGAGTTCGTGATGATACAGTCATGTCCAGCTAATACTACGGATCCAGTTAATATAAATACACCGCTTCATAGACGTTTTCGGGGACGAACTGGGTAAATAAATGGACCTTTGCCTCATTATTATAAACAGCATACATTATGGACGTTTTGTTTTAAGAAGGACGGTGGTGTTGATATAAGCAAGATATCGCTGTTTTTAGCTGAAGCAGTGTCCCTGAATTGCAAAGTATATTCTTTTGTTCTCGATATTGTGTGTATAGTTTTATAAATACCACGGCTCAAAGTTTGGTTTTGTGCGTCTATGGCAGAACCGAAATTATATGCTAGATGGATGGCAACAATGATCATCAGCCGTAAGGCGGCGACGTGACGTCACCGTGGTTCTGCGTTACGCGGTACAACCCATCAACCACAGCTCCACCGTGACGTGACGTCAGGAGCGTGCTTCGCCAGTGTTCCTTGATCAGAAGCTAATCCGCTTGCCGCCTGCTAAAGACCATGCTGATCGAATCTTTAAAATCGGTTTTAAGGGAGTATGCGGCCTCACTCTGACGTAATATTTCGGCTGTGATGATATTTCGTGCCATAAAGCGATACCAGCCATTTATTTTGGTTTCGTTTTCGACCGGAGTTGACCTTTAAGTGAGTTAGATAACCCTAGGAGAAATCATATTTCCTCCTACCCTATTGACCGGCCCTCGGAGAGGGACGCATCGTTTCCCAAACATAGCCTTGATTCCTTGCGAGGATGCAACGAGAAGGGCGGGAAGGGATGAGTCAGTCCGCCGGGGAGATTCGTCTTGGGCACGCGAGAGTCAGGAGTCACGACAAGGAGCGCAGTCGGCTTGACGCTACGCTCGCCTCTTGATCGATCTGAGAGCAAACGTGGCCTATTCCCGGAAGTGTGTGAGTACCGCAGGCTCCTCCTCGAGTGTTGTCATCCGGAATCAACCCGAAATGCAACATACCTCTTCAAGTTTTGTGAGCTCGTAACACGGTAGCATGGAAGAAGCGAGATTGCGACCGCCTCAGAATGTGAGTATAGCCTTACCTGCAATATTCTAGCGAGAGCAGTACTGGACCACGTAGACGGTTATGATCACTGACAACCTAAAAGAGACGCAGAGAGTGGCGAGCCCCAAGCATTTTGGTATCATTTCGCAGCTACTTGGATTGCCGCATCAGCCGATATAAGAAACATGATGAGCAAACAACTAACCACCAAGCAAAAAAGCGTGATCTTAAGAGGCCACGTTCTGGTTTCTTGAGCTCTCACTGACTATAGATAGAAGGGTTTTCTGTGAAATCTGAAAACCTAAACAGTCTTGCATCTATACATCTTGTATGTACAGTACGTCTATCCTTCTTGTATAATACTCTTTCGTGATGGTAAAGTGCGTGGAGCGTTCTAGTGGGTTTTCAGACTTGTTTCTGGTAATTACATTACGTTGTACGAAAAGTCTTTAAGCATTCGTCTTTGACCTAAGTTTTTTTGTTGTTTTTTTTCTCCAATGGTTACGTCATTTTGAACTATTTTCTCTTGAATTGCTCAAAAACTACCATCCGTCTAAACCAAGCGCGGAAGCACTGACACCACCGGGTAGCGTGCATTGCATTCAAGTGCCCTTGATAGGCTGTTACAGTATCTTTAGGGGTTAGAAACCACTGCCTGCGCAATCGTTTCTTTTTTTTTTTCGCCAAGGAGAATGAAATGAAGTTGTATATGGTACGAGTTCTAGATTGTAGAGAGCGTGGCTCATGAGTTTCACTTGAGTATCTTCCAGGAAATCGATCGTTATACTAGGCAGAGCGGGCTTATCCATTGCTCTAGTGCAGCAGGATTTCCCACAGGCCAATTTTTAGTCGCCTGTTCTGGATTTTCTCGGGTGCTGCTGGCACGCAAACTGTGGAATCTTTCGGCAGTCACCGTGCTTTCGTTTCCGAGAGCAACCATGGCCACGTGGCCGCTGGATACAAATAAGGTTGTTACCGTTCTCTTTCTGACACTACTTTACCTGTTGACCTTTTGCGATAGAGTCTCCCCAAGGAAGACCCAAACAGATGTCTGGTCATTTGTTTCGGAATCATGCTTGTAGAATTAGTTTTAGATGTCCATCACCATGTCAGCAACACTCCTATACTTGGCGTCAACTATTGTTTTCTACGTTGTCAATGTTGGCATAGCTTGCACAATGCTGCAGCACCGCAACGCTGCGAGATCACGTGCACGTTACTTTCTTTTGCATTCACGAGCTCACGAAAGTAGCGTTGAAGCCGTTGGAGGCTGGAGCCCTGCGGAAGCTACGCTAGCTTTCACAACGAGAGTTCCCACTTCAGAACCTGTGTGGCATCTTTTGGTACCATTCTTTCAGTGTCAGCTATTGAGCTTCCGACAAATGGTATGAAACCAAGCGAGAAGAAATTGTTCTCAGACGAAGGTCTCTGTGGATAATCGTTGAAGCACTTGACGAACTAATCTTCAGGGTCCTTCGATAGCACCGTAACTCAATCGAGGGTCCTTTCTAAAGAGCCTTTCCCGACGTTTTCTTCAGTCATGGCCATCAATGGCAGCCAGTCAGCTCGCCGTCTTTCAATGAGGTACGGCCACGCTTAAATAAACCGAAGCAATTAAACGTATTATGGCACTTCACGGTACTGTCCAAAAGCACGCGACAACCGTTTCAATGATTCTAATTTAAATCACTTTTTGATATAGTAAAGCATCTTTGCTTGAAAATCCCGTCTCTCCACGTCCGTGGTCAAAGTCGAACTAAGCTATGTGTCGAAATCTAAGTCCGCGGCTGACACATAGGCGGCGTTGTGGTAGCCGATAGAGGTCTAGTTTGGCTGTAATGAAGAGGCTTTGTGGCACCACACATCTTTATTGCCTACGGCATTTCTGTTGGTCACATCTAAACAATTTACTAGCAACCTGCCGGGTCAGAAACTGAATGGTAAGTACCATACCTAAACTGCGAAAAGCAAAGACGTCATGCTCGCACCGACTGCGTCGTGCAGTGTATACGCTGGCAAATAGAAATCGAAGATGTTGGCGATGTGAAAGATGTTCGGCTACTCAACTGTAACTCATGTGAAAACTGGATTAAATAGCAAACTGTGTAATTGATTGAAAGTTATAATTATTTGGTAATTGTTATATAATGATTACAAATTATCTTTTAAAGAAGCTTAGCATCCGAAACACTGTGGTAATTGTCAAGTTGATTTTGCTTTCCATATTCAAAAAGTGGGTTCGCTAAGATACTTGTGATCAGGGGATATAAGGACCGAAACCATTTAGCCTATAAAGGAGTACATTTTATAGGGTCATAACTGCTCTTAAGATCTCCCGTACTAATGCCATAAATGTCGAGCAGTTAGTTTAGAAACTGAAAAGCTTCGTTCGTAGAATATATGATCGGTCATCTTGGGTAAGGAAAGCCGAGGAAACGTTTCAGTGTAGAAAGTATGTTGAAAATTGTTTATCGTCGTGGGCTACTCCATAGAATGTAAAATAACTGATTGAAAACCTTAACTACTTTTGTCGAATTGTGACCAAACAATTTCTTCAAACTGCGTCGTCAAATTATCACTCCACACCATTTCCTCGCAAGAGACTCGCCAAACATATCGTGAGTGTGGAATATTTGAACGCGCTTTACATATATCTTCATTTCCGAAGTATTTTCTTTCCTCTGAATGAATCAGCGCGTTTATGCAATTTCAAGTACTGCATAAATCATTTTTCATATAGGAATGTTTTTTTTAGAACTCAGATACGGGGCTCAAAGAGCATTTTAAGAGGACATCTGACAAAATATCACTCATTAGCCACTCTTGTTCATCCCGACACCGCCTCACGCTGATAATCTGTCTATCCTGTTCTCTGAGAAAAAAAAAAGTTGAATTGATTGGGGAACTTACTGGAAACTTTTCGAATCCTTGAATAGACAATAACTTATCCTTATAATTGGTCCTAACCAACTTATCAAATTTCGCTCCATCAATCATTTCGACTTTTCGTGCTATCTCTGTTGTGGGTTTAATACTAAGTTCTGGCAATGGTCAGCAATCTTTTGTTCGACTAAGGCCGATTTCGTAACTACCCCAGAAGCGCAATCACTAATATGGTCAAACCGTGATGTTGTTGGTTGCTGTAGATGTTGTTGGTTGCTTACGGGAGGAAGGGGTCGTAGAACTCAATAACAGAATATATTTACATACTTGCAGAGCCTCATATGGGGTATCCACACGAAGGAGAAATCTGCAACTTTCCTCCGCGGAGCGCGCATCACGTGAGACATACGTCATCCCTTTTTGACGTCTCGCGGCGCCGTTCTCCTCCGTGGCGGAGGCGCGGAGGCTTCGTACTGTTAGCACGAGAGCTCCGCAGGTGGGTGGAGGAGCCGAGGACGGAGTTTCCCGGGTTGTTGACGTCACGACATCCGTCCGCGGAGTTCTCCTTCGTGTGGATACCCCTATACTGGAGGACTTTCCTCGGGCGGCTGAGCTGTTCGGATCCTGAAGATGTCTAGTACCGTGCCGCTCGCGCGTCTCATATCTGATGGAACTGCTTCTTCTTCTGCACAGTCCCTACAGATACCCCCCCCCCCCTTTTAGCAAGGAGGTCGGGTGACGAGCGATGAAATCTTGTGTGTGGTCTTGTAAATGGACTTTCTTTTGAACTGTCTCATTCTTTGAAGGTGCACTTAGGAGGTTTAAGGATGATGTGGGCTGTGGGCACTCCTCAAAAGCCGGCTCCAGTCTATTTGTGGTCTGTGCGACCGTTTATGAGGAGAATAATCTGCTTGTCATCTCTGTGTAGGACTTCATAGGGTCCGTTGTACTGGGTTGAAGGGACCTCTTTACCGCGTTCTTTCGTACGAAGACGTCGGTGGGCTCCACCAAAGCTGGACTTATGAATATTGAAGACGGTTGTGTGGCTCTTGTGAGACGTTGTTGAGAGAGTGGGTTCCGAGAAACTGAACGTCAAAGAACGAAAGGAGCGTGCACTTGCCTTGACGAATGAGGATGAATCCAAGTCCCAGGTGAACGGGTCACAAATTCTTGGTTTCTTTCGAGAGTAAGGAGTCGTAGAACTCAGTTATACAATATATTTACATAATTACAGAACCTCATACTGGAGGATGTTCCTCGGGCGGTTCAGCTGTTCGGATCCTGATGATATCTCGTACCGTGCCTCTCGCACATCTCATATCTGTAGGAACTGCTTCTTCTTCAGCGCAGTCCCTACAATGCAAAACACCTGAGCACCTTAAAAACTGTACGTTTTTTAATCGGAGTTTTTTTATCCAATATCTCGTGTTATGAACGGCTTAGCAAGAAAGGGAGCCAGACAACCCTTTCCAGGTAGGCCAACCTAAGGATGCGTACCACAGGAGAGGTTTCAGTCTTCTTTTGCAAATAGGTTTGCATTCTTCACCCAAATAAATGTGTACCGCTTGACTCTCCCTATCTCATGCACCAATCAAAACAGCGTCTTATATTTTTCCGTGTGAGGTTTTTGCTGATATTTCCGTCTTAAGCACCTAAAATAGGCGCTAAGAAAGGCTAGAATAGGAAAAAATAGAACTTAACTTTAGGCCCCAAAGGTGGCGCATATTATTGCGTCTGATGATGTGAATCTGTCAGAAAGCGTTGATAGACTTTTTTTTTCTGTTTCCTGTCGTTCTCAGTCACGTGCGTTCCGTATTTGGTATGGGGGCGAAAAAATAATCAAACATTTCAACCTGGAATATGCGAGAAAATATAGGTGAACACGAATGTGACAATCACGCATTTTCGTAAACACCGTCTAGCGGCGTGTAGAGTTAAAAACGATGTTTCAACGCATACCAGAAGTGACGACTTTCAAGATGGCTGCTCTCTTGTGGAAAAGGAGCATATCAAGACAGTATACGACTCGATTATTTTTTTTTTTATATTAAGGCCTCACAATCTAATGAAAACCGTTTTGTTCTACATCTGAAGCATTGCAAACAATTATTTTTAATTGCCTGGATATCTAAATACCACATCAATTTTTTTTTTTTTATGTTAGTGATTCGTACTACATGAAGCAAGCTATTCCACCAACTAAGAATGTACAAACCAAAAAAAAAACAGTTGTTAGATACCGTAAATTTTGATAACTTTAAACGAATATACTTTTTCTATTAATTAATCAGCAATAAAATTCAATATTTTGAATGTTCATAAACAATCAAACCTAATGGAACTTGCTGTTTGTCTTAAAAGTGGTTAAATAACAAATTTAACAAAAACAATGCTTATACAACATCGCGTAATTGTGTAATTTATAAAGAAAAAAAATCTCAGTAATCATCTATGAATATATTCACGGAGAAACTTCTGGGTAATACGCAATGTGGTAAATTAATTCTTACCTATTTTACTCGTTTTCCCATCAATACCCGGCCTCATTTGGCGTAACCACCAGCGCAATAAGTGTCTTACTGACCCAGGAACATCTGTCATATTTTTATATAAGTTATATAAAAATAAAAAAAATTGAAACGAATTTATGAACAATGAGAGCGTGGCTGCCGCCGAACAGAGGAATCCGTGTAGGAAGTAATTCGCAAGGCGATATGTTGTTTGTCGTCGTCCGCAGCGTATGCCCAGAACTAGCTCCCACATATATCTTCCGCCAAAAGCAAATATCTTGACTGGGAGGATTGGACGGTTATGAACATTCGACACCTTCATTCTACGCAAATCAGGATCGTTGTTTTTTGCGAACCTGTCCAAGCGCAACCGACGTGACGATCCGACGTAGCTAATGAATCCGCTCCAAAAGTAAATAATAATAAATAAAGCGCATCGTCCCCACGATCTTCGTCTTTCCGCGTTCCCCGGCTACACCTATCAGGCGCAGAAAAGAAAAAGCGCGCAGGAACACGGGACGGTGCATTTACTTTGTCTGATTGATTTAGCCGGCCACGGAAAACGCACGAAGACGATGAAACGCCGTGCTTGATTGGCTCCGCCGGACTCGTCGGCTACGCTTGGTCTTATATACAGAGTGTTTCAAATAGCGGCCAGGTTCTTTAAATCGACCGCAAAAAAAAAATCGTTTTCTTAACCTATCGCGCTACATTTTTTGAAGCGTTGCCCACAGGTGGTGCATTTTTTCTATAAAATTTGCGAAGAGCGAACTTACCTGAGGAAAACATAAAACAAAGAAAAAGGCTTGACTCCTATGGAAACGCACCGACGCCACCGGACTTCAAACAACCCTATTGTTTGAAGTCCGATGGCTTCGCTACGTTTCCATAGGAGTTAAGACTTTTTTTCTTTTTTTACTTTTTCCTCAAATAAGTTCGCTCTTCGCAAGTTTTATAGAAAAGAAAATACACCACCTGTTGGCAACGCTGCCCAAAATCGTAGCGCGATAGGTTAAGAAATCGAATTTCGAGGTCGATTTAAAGAGCCTGGCCGCTATTTGGGACACCCTGTGGTGTGAAACAGAGTATAGACGCTTTCAGCGCGCGCCAGATCGAGGCGCCATAGCCGACCTTCTCTTGTCTTACCAAGATGCCGAGCCACTGAAGCGGGAGTTGACGAGTCTCCACAAGGGCCTATGCTGGGGAGAAGGACACACTAATACTTTAAATGGCAATAACCTGTCCTGCTGTGGTAATGATGAAGTGGAGCGAACGGAATAAGAGGGAACAAAAACTGAAGGTCGGTTATGGCGGCTCCCATGCACAGCTGCCTGAAAGCGTCTATAGCTCTGATCATGTGCTGCGGCGAGCAATGATACGGCGTCCCGTGAATACCTCCAACCTATCGTTGTTTTCTTTCTTTCAGCACGGAAGGTCGCTCTTGGAACGATCGTGCTGTGCGTGCTCTCTAAAGATCGGAACCCGATACATCGGGATTTTGTTCATAGTAAGCCGATTGCTTTCAGCCCTGACGGGCGAATGTAATACGTTGTCAAAAGTATATTTGATCGATGGAAGACCCTTTCCAGGCAACGAGAGGGTTCATGCTTCTGATTTACATCACTTCACTCCGGGATCCAAAGAGACTGTCCAAGACGTTCGATGACCACTTCCAGGGTAAGCAAATAAGCGTGCAGAAAAGGAAAAAAAAAACTTTATGGAATAGTTCTCTATTTTGGTGTATACCTAAAAAAAACGTAATGGGAACGTTCGTTCAAAAAAAGTAAATGTGATTAGCTGAGGTCTTATGCTAAAATAAAACCACTTGTGGGAGAGAGTATATTTATTTCAAGCTAATCACCGGTGTCGGTTATTTTTATTCGTACTTTACGAATCCACGAGAGCGAGATCTCGTATCACAACGTTGAGCTTCCTGCCTTTCTTTTATGCTATCCTTAATGCACGTCTTTTTTGTTTGTTTGTTTCTTAAGCTTCGAGAGTCATTTTTTACGTGTATAAAAAAATCTTAATCATCGATTCATATCTTTGTATAAAAATATTCACACACGCTGAGATACAAAATAATTCATATACACCCCCTATATAACATATTTTATACCTAAATATTTTCTTCGACTGTTTAACAACATTATTTTGAAAGTTAGACTAGAGTGGTAAGCACCAGTTTTCATCGTGTGGATTCTTCTCATTACAAATAAAAATAGGGCACCGACATTTTTCTAATGGTAATTAGGGGTGTGCGAATAGGGATCGTTGAATCGATTAGCACTGGGTCATTTTTATCCCTTACAAGACGAGAAAAAGCCACGGCGTACTAGCTCCCTTAACGGTGCTTAAGCTAGGAATGACATTGCGCTATTCGATTCGAAGCGATATTTGCACACGCCTAATAATACTAAAACAAATCAGTGTCCTTCCCGCTTTGTTGAATATGGTGGCCGCTAATAGTCACGCGAACAGAAAACAAAATGCACCGGATGTGCGGGTACGCATGCTGAGTAATAGACCCCTTTCGAAATTCACGTGGCGATTATTAGAAGCTCAAAACCACTGCACAATGGCGGAACAACTGACGTCGTGAAACGTGCAAGTCATTCCATAGGATAGCGAACGTCGGAGCGCGGCCAACGCTAATATCCGACCACCCAATCAAACAACGTCAAAAGTGCAACGTCACTGCGCTCCTCACCTTGTTCTGTGGGTTTCTTCTTTCTTCTGCTCCAGTCAAACGCATAAAGTGTGCCGTGATGTTGCGGTTTTAGTCCGCCATTGTGCAGGGATTTCACAGCTGCCAAAAGAGGGCAGTATTTCGAAAGGGGTCTATTGCATTTTCCCGCATCGCTAACGTCGCATATGCGCCTATCTTTATTGCTGACGTCAGGTGTCCCGTGTTAGCCCGAAGAACCATTCGTCTCACCACGTGGTTGCATGTAACAGCTGTTTAGCGACCAGCTGTCTCTTTCGCATCCAGGCTACGCGAGATCGCCGTGCGGGACGCACAGCTTACGTAAACGCGATAACTTGGCGTCCAAGATCATCGGACAAGGACAGAGGCGAGCAGCAATAAGAAAAGGAACGCCAAAGGGCACGCGCAAGCTGATGAACACAAAAGACAACACACCGAAAGCGTTTGCGTTCCTCTGTCTTCATCTAGAGATGATTTTTTTGGTTTCATGTTTGTAGAACACGAACAAGCAAAAAGGTTTCGTGTTTCCTGTCAACGTCGCGTGAAGGCTGGACCCTGTGGAGCGGATTAGAACCATCGAAATAACCTTTTCTACAGGGAAGGGGGGGGGGGGGGGGGGGGTGGCCGAGTGGGCTAGCGCGAGCACGTGGAGCGAAAGCTCGCGCTGCAGAACCCAGGCATCCTGGGTTTACTCCCCACCCCTGTCCGTTTCAATCAGGATGAGCATCGTACCGGTGTGCGGTCGTGTATCACCACTGCGTGGTGCAAGTTAAAAACTCCAGGCAAGCGGTCGTACTGCACTGGCTAAATTGCTCATCTACAGCGAGTGACTCGTCATAACTTTGAAATGGCTGACCAACTACACGCTGTATAAATATCCACACAACCCCAATTAATATTCCGCAGGGGTGGCGCCATCTTGAATGTCGACACTTCCAGTATGAGCGAAAACATTGTTTTGCCGTCGCCACGCTAATAGAAGACATTCAGGATATAAGCGTAACCGCCACCCATTCTCTTTTTGCCTCCCCTCTATTTTTATACTATTTGCGGGTTGAAATGTTTTATTCTTTGTTCGTCGCCCATGCCTGATATGTCATCCTAATGGCTGGGGACGAGAGTAAACGAAAAAGGTGTATACGCTTCAGAGTAACGACAGTTCAGTCATGCTTAAAATCATTGTTGCCAGTTATCTGAAACTTTATCTGAAATCGAAGGAAAGAGTTTCCCGTCCACCAGAATCTAAAGCAGTCCGCGGCAGAGCAAAGCGATATCGACTGAGCTTCCTGACACCCTATCTAAATCCTTAGAAAGTACGTAGCATTATTGAATCCTAACAATCGCCAATAGGCCGTTTTCAAAATTCATCGAGCAACATTGGCGGTCACCATTTTTCTGACACGACGCCTGTGATTGGATCCGAGTCCTCGTCGAGATCTCGCCGAGTTCACACCGAGCGCTGACGTAGCCCTCATGTCCAATACGTACTCAGAGTGCGTGATCAAGCAATGGCGGACTCGGTTAACTAGTGCAGCAGCTCCCGTTGGCAGCTCCTATAGAAGGCGCGCACATTCGAGAGGGGTCTATTGCACCCGCTCTGCACTAAGCATCAAAATGGTTGCCTTCACAATAACATTGGGAAATGTAGCGGAATGTAGTTATTGGCCCTAGATCGAATATGCGGCAAGCAACCCACAAACTATGCCCAGCGGCACATTCGCTTGGCGCGCGGTGTCCAGTTTCTTGTGACAATGCACGCGGCGATCTGTTTATTCGCAGCATATTCGCTCCGTGGAGTCCAACCTTTAGTGTCGCAGAGTCGGCATCATCGTCGACTATGTAACACCCTTTAAACCCCGGCGTCTGAGTGAAAAGGGCCTAAAAAAAAACGTTATGACACACCACGATTCTCTTCAAGTGACGAACACATATGAAACAAAAGGGAACATTAAAGTTTGACATTTCTAGACGCGAAGTGCCTATACCCATATATATATATATATATATAATATATATATATATATATATTATATATATATATATATATATATTATATATATATATATATATATATATATATATATATATATATATATATATATATATTATATATATATATATATATATATATATATATATATATCGGCGGGTCCTTTATTTCGACAGCCTCCGCGGCATCGAGATGCAGAAGTTTGTTGCCATAAAATGTGCATGATGCTTCGAGAGATGACTTATAGGGTGTCCCAAGTCACCAGGCTCGATCTAAAATGGACCGTAAAAATAGACGCCTCCACGTAGCAATCTAAGCTTTTCGTCAAAGGTGTATTTCAAAGGTCGTTTGTTTCTTGTAAAACTAAAAAGCGTAGCTCCCTTTCTGTAAAACATAGGGCAAAAAACCTTGTCAGGGTCAACGGTAGACGGCGACGCAGACGACCGAGTCGAGTAGCGAGGCGTGTTTGGAGCTCGTATTTATCACCCATTTCCTTTTTGCCTCGCCTCTATTTTTTATTAGTTGCAGGCTGAAATGTTTTATTATTTGTTCCTCGCCATAGCGGGTATGTCATCCTAATGGCTGGGGACGAGAGTAAACAAAAAAGGTGGTTTAATAAAATCAACATAATCTTTTTGCAATGTACCTGTAGTTAACGAATAAATGCCGACAATAAAAGCAAAACTTAAAGAGAAAGAAAAAAACGCGTCAGCATAACGACGGCGCTTTTGCTGCCAATGGATTTCGTCTGCGTGTCGTTTGCTTTCTTCCGCTGGTCGGCTACACCTTCGGACGATGCTCCCGACGCCATCTATCAATACGCGCGCCAAACGCACCCCGCAACTCGACTCGGTCGTCTGCGTCGTCGTCCGCCGTTGACCCCTGCCAAGTTTTTTGGCCCTATGTTTTACAAAAAGGTAGCTACGCTTCGTAATTTTACAAGAAACAACCGACCTTTGAATTACACCTTTGACGAAAAACTTAGATTGCTACGTGGAGGCGTCGATTTTTACGGTTCATTTTAGATCGAGCCTGGTCACTTGGGACACCCTATATAATTGCGTATAGCAGTTATGCTCGTGTAACAAAATATAAAATGCAAATGAATGTTTAAAAAAAATCTTTGGGACAAAACGATATATATGAAAAAGTGTAATGTCACATTTAGTAGGATGCTGACGACCCTACGTGCTGAGCGTCCCACGCTTACGCGACGGCGCGCCATGGAAGCGGGTGCCAGTGCGCAAGGCAGCTGGTGCCGTCTCTTGCCACGCTCGCTCGGACCCCCTGTGGGGTTGTCGCGAGCGCAGAAATACTGTTCGCTCGATGCATACCGGCAGCGGCGGCGTGGTGAGATCGGTCTATTGGCCCAATGGCTGGTCCTTTAGCTGATTCGTGACAGAATTTATTGAAAGGTATGCTGACGGCTTTGACTTCCTCTCTTAGTGACTATAGCTAATAAAATTTTACAAAAAGCGCGCTTTTTTTTTTTACAGGGATGATGAATAACTAAGCGAATATCAGAAACCAAACTCTTTAAGGCCCAACCACGTGGGGCGTTGTTTTCACGCGCTTCGCCCGAGTCAGCGTCGGCAAGCGTCGCTCGGGGTCACCTATGAAAATGCGATGCGCCGGCTGACGCCGGGATCTGGCCAGGGCAGATATAGTATAGCACGGAGCGAGGCGCGCCGACTCGAAGTGACGCTGACGCGGGAGAAGTGCGCGAAAAACGTCCCATGTGGTTGGCGCTTTAGTAAGAATAGTGAGACCAATAAGTAGTAATTATGTAAAGCTAAAATATGAATAAAATAATACACACATGTGCTCACTGAATTCGTGAGGAAGGTAAGACCAATACAGTTTTTCATCTTCTAATACACAAAAATAAGAAAACAAGCTTGTTTAAAGCAGCATCAAATTCCGATACATATCACTGTCAAAGTTGGTTGTAATACAAAAAAAACCTTAAATAATGTTGAGTAATGCGGGTTCTTGGGCGAGTTGGTACTGAAACTTGGAGAACATAATAGCGCTTCACGACAGGGACGAAGAGTAGGAACGAGACAACCCAATGCGCTAACTTCAACTGGTTTAACCGTCAGAAAATCAAGGGTATAAATACTCTGCATCATCGCGCCATTCAACCGATTCCATGCCACGCCAAGGCTCGCAAAAACTGTGTCTCTTTGTCGGAAAAACTTTCCAAGTTGTGCAAACCGGAAAAACTTGCAAAGTTGTGCAAACTAACGGACCCTTACCGCAAACCACCGGTTGGCTGCGTGAAGAAGCATCGCAGCCCGTTTGTAGAATGCACAGAGAGAGTCGTCTATCAGATCCCGCTGACGTGCGGTAAAAAGTACGTGGGACAGACGGGAAGATGTCTAAACGATAGATTGCGCGAACACAACCATAAAGTGAGCGCACAGTGTGACGGTTATTTGTCAATGCACTGCCACGACTGTGGGTGCAAACCTGAGTTTAATTTGTGCACTGTTATTAGAAAACATAGAGATAATATGGTAAGGAAAATTTTAGAGGCAGACCTGATAAAACAAAAATTACGGGGATCGATATGTCAGCGTGGCGTCGATCGATTTGGGCGACAAAGAGACACAGCTCTTGCGAGCATTGGCGTGGCATGGGATTGGTTGAATGGAGCGATGATGCAGAGTATTTATACCCTTGATTTTTGACGATTAAACCAGTTGAAGTTAGCGCATTGTGTTGTCTGGTTCCTACTCTTTGTCCCTGTCATGAAGCGCTATTATGTTATCCAAGGTAATAATAAGAAGAAGAAGAAGAACAATAATAATAATAATCTTTATTTGGACTCCTTGAGTCTCAGGTGGAGGGGCAAAAGGTAAACAGATTTACCTGACGAGGCCCCACCACCCTACACATTGCTCAGCAGAGAAAACAAATAATAAAAAAGAGTACATAAATAATGTACTCTATTTACGCTGAATGGTTTTAGCTTAACCGTTACCTGATGCTGCCCTGGCTGGTGTGGAACACTGTGGGGGTACTGTTCGTGCAGATCGTCTGCCTTGGCATCGTCTCGCAACATCGCCACCTGGACGTAAGTAAAGCATTGAAGCTAAGCTATACCGCCTAGCAACATCAAACGATCGACGGATAATCTCGGACTAGGTTCAGTAGTTTTTGATAAGTCTGTGCGTTGCTGTTTAATATCGCGAAACATAATAACGGCTGGTTAAGGCGGACGCGTTGTGGTTATGAATATTTAAAATTGGTAAGAATAAAAACACGGAGAACTTTCACATACAACCACACTGCTTCATAGTGGGTATTTAGTAAGAATGGGGTTGTCTGTGAAAGACCTCCGTGTATTTATTTCTTCTATTTTAAGTATTAATACCGACTCTTGGATAATAACCTACAAGCCGTCTGCCCGCCGTGCCTAAAATAGACACGATGTGCGCTCACATAGTATGCCAGGTCTTTCATCACAAGGAAAGGTTCGTATTCTTAACAAGACGTTTAATCTGTATCAACTAATAACTTTCAAAGAGCCTGCCGTGCGTATACTCCATCTTTTGGTCGCTCCCGTTTAGCGACTTGCCCCGAGCAAGAGGTCCACTAACCTGTTTTTCCATTGCTTCCCCTTTAAAGCTCGAAACGAAAAGGGGAATAAAAAGGTTTTGGCCACTTCGTAGTGGTAACGTGGGCGACCCAAAACCTTCGCCGTGGTCGACTCTCTATGAGTGGCTTAACACTCGCTGTGATGTCTTTAGCGGGATTAATTCTGCACTTTCGTCGACAAAAATAAGAGCAACATCAAAATGTCATCTTACACAGCGTTAGTTTAAAAATGTGATGAGTCCAAGCTTTCACAGTATTTGTTTTTCTACATACCATCGAACTTGTTCCTCGGAGCTGATAAGTATCCAGGATCATAACGTGTGACGTCACGGCGAGGCAAATTCATTACGTCATAGATTGGAGCCATAACAAGGCGCCACCAAAACATCTTGGCGCTAATACACCGTTCCAATGTACACAAAATCACACTCCAGCGTGCGATTGGTGTGGAGCAAAAGCCGAGCTGCAGCACCTAAGGATCCTGGGTTCAATCTCCAGCCCTATCCGTTTCGACCTGGGGCCCTAATCTGAAAACTTGGCAAAAAGTCGGCAAGAAATCTGGCGGCCGTGATTGGCCAACGCCGCGCTTTGACCTTGGCGCAGGATGATCAAGAACGCCGGATTTCTCACCGAATTTTCCGCCAAGTGTCCAGATTAGGGCCCCTGGACGAGCATTTTTATTGGTTAAAGCCACTAAATGAGCTACGCATCAGAGTAACGACACTTACCCACCTTGAGGCTTAAAATCATGGTTGTCAGTTATCTGAAGCTTTATCTGAAATTGTAGGAAACGCTTTTCTGTTCTCCAGAAATGTTTAGACAGTTCACGACAGAGCAAACCATATACTACATAAGCTTCCTAACAGCGAATCTAATGCTGAGGAAGTCGCACTTTTGAATCATGACGAGCGGCAGTTGCGTCTGCTCTGTACTAAGCACGAAGATGGCGACGCCCACAACATTATCGGGGAACATAGAGCCTGTACTCTAAGCGTAGCTCATTTAGTGGCTCTAGTAGCACACATCCGAAGAAAGTGACCGACACACTAACACAATCATATATTTTCTTTACAAGCTCAATGAAAATTCGAAGATGATGCAAAATATTTTGCCGTGCACAGCATAAACTACTAGCACAGAGTGCATTTGTGAAGCTTATTTTTGTCCAAGCTGCATTTTCCGACATTTTTTATGGTATCTCACACAACCTACACTAAACAAATCTGAGTTCACATTCCTGCAGAATACAGACAGTAAATCAGCGCGAGAAATAGAAGGATCTAAAAAAATTACGAAACTCATAAATACGATTAGACCTAAAAAAATGCCATGTGCACAGGGACAATGAGCAAGCGAAACGTCATGCTCACATATTGCACTTTGTGCACTTCCGAATGCGTCTCAACAGTAAATTCTCATGAGAATTGCTCGCCACGGTCGGCCCAACTTTTGCATTAATTGGTGATAATTTAATCAATATTCTTCGTACGCCCATTTTTTGTAAAGAAACTTGTCCTAAGTATCTGTGAGTTACAAGCACGCGAGTGTGTTCGCAAGCGTAATAGGTTTCCTTGTCTTTTTCCTTATAGAAAAGTGAAGCCCTCACTTTTGGCACGCTGTTCACCTTGGCAGCCCTCTCGCAGGTACAGTATCCTTTAAACATTTACCTTCACTCGTTATCTGTCAGTTGAATGCTCGCATTGCAGTTTCTTGCCAACGTTTAACTGTTTAACTTTTTTTTTTTTCAGATCTATTTTGTTTGCATTGTGGCCTCCTTCTACCAACAACTAGAGTGTCCCCACAATCCGAGTCTCTACGACGACATCGAATACCAGTCAGACATAGACAACGCCAGTCTTTTTTCCCTCCGAACAAACTGATCCGTTCAAAACTGCAGAATAAAAACTACACAAAGCGCTAGGACCAGTCCCAGTTACACGTAAACACTACATGATGTAAGCAAGAAATGATCTTATCCTGTGCCTAACATGACGCTGCAAGGGAGCCAGCCTCGAACAGCGACGCATCTTTCGGAGTTCCATTGCAGAGTGCATCTGTGTGTAAAGCCGACGAACGCGTTCCTTCCTTGTCGGGTGTGTCGAGAACAGTGTCCGCGTCTTTTTCATGGCCATCCTCCTACTAAAAGCCGCCGACTTGTCGAAGTAAACAATACTGTAGCGGAAATCGAAGCACGCCTTGGCCATCATTTGAAGCCCCAGCCTGTCCGACTCGAGTTCCATGAATCGACTCTGCGGGAGAAACACGGTGTAATGAAAAACGCGAGACACCAACCAGGGTACCAGGACCGCCTGCATATCCCCTCTAACGAGGGTCAGTGCCGAGAGCCAAACGAGGCTGGTCAATTTGTCGAGTACGAACGCGAGTGACTCTTTTTCGAGCGTGTGCTCCAAGAGGCAGTGTGCCATCTCGTGGGCCAGCACGAAGGACAAACAGTCATCGTTGTTGCACAATTTGAAGATGCCGTCGAAGATGTACGTCCGACAGTTTGGCAAAACGAAGGCGCTCGGAGTCGGCGACCGAACGATGGCGAAAGCCCAGGTCTTGTTGGAGATGCCGGGCAGATCCCTGTTGGCTTTCAAGATGGCGGCCGCTGTGCGACGTATTCGCCGGTAGTTGCCGCGTCGTGCGGGTCTCCGAGAGATCGTCCAAAAGTGCTTCTCAATGGCCCTAGATTCGCCGTCGATTTTAGCGGCGAATTGTGCAGGCGTGAAAGCGATGAGCTGAGGGCGCTTGCTGATCGCGTTCTTTTCAAGGTGCGACGTGTAGTAGAAGGTTAGCAAGATGAACGGAACCGCCAAGACCGGAATAGTTCTCCGATAGGGCAACACGAGCGCGTACGTTCGGGCGTACCTTACCAGGAGACTGCCAGCGAGCAAGGTAAGAAGTTTCTTAGGCACCTCGTGTCGGTCACCAGGCTAGAGACACCGTGGAGACAAACAAACGCTTGGTTGTCGAAATACATCTGATGCACGTGTCCAGCGGCATTGTCCCTTTGGGCTTAATTTAGGAAATCTGTCTCCATTACAAAAACCAGCCCTACCATGGTAGCTGCTGGCTTGATTCACGTACATGTTGACTGGCATCCCCCATGGCCGACAGTGTGCAACCGTGCGACGCGGCTAGTTTCTCGTCGTCTCGTGTTTCTCTTCTTCTAGTGGTATGTTTTGATGAGTGCGACAAAGTAGAGAAACGGGTTTTTGGATCTATATATTTGTTTAATAATAATATTAATACAAATAGTAATAAAAATAATAATAATAATAATAATAATAATAATAATAATATAATAATATAATAATAATAATAATAATAATAATAATAATAATAATTTGTTCACAAATGTAGCCATCTCCCAGTTTATTATCGAGTCAGGTCGAAGCCACCAGGGGCTTGTGGGACCTGACTCGGTATTAAAAATAAAGCAGGTCGAAATTCGCAGTCTCGCCCTCACAAAAAATAAACAAATAAACAAAAATGCTTTATACAAGTCAAAATTCGCAGTCTCGGGTGCACGAAAGAAAAAAGACTTCAGGCAGGTTCAAATTTGAAGTGTCAAGCGCACAAGTTCAGTTTTTACACCGGTCAAAATTCGAAGTATAACCCTAAGAAAAGAAAGAGAAAAAAGACTACACACATTTGAGTAATCTGTTCGCAAGGCACAAGGCGAAAATACTGTGTCGTCGCACAACGAGAAAACCAAGGAAAAAGAAAAAAAAGAAAAGAAAAACGCGTCGGGTGCAGTCATGTGACTTCCGGCCAACTCTAACTCCTCCTCTACATTTCCTCTTCCTCCCCAGTCAATGCGTTTAGAGCAGTTGCGATTTTTTTTTTTTACTTTATTAATTTTATACATGACGCTGTAGAAAAATATTGATGAGGTAATCTTCTGTCACCATAACAAATCCACAACTGTTTAAACACTTCACGACAGAGCAAAGCCATATTACATTAGCTTCCTATAACATTGAATCTAATGCTGAGGAAGTCGCACTTCTAAATCATGACGATCGACAGTTGCGTCTGCTCTGCACAAGCACCAAGATGGAGGCGTGCAAAACAATATCGGGGAACAGAGTGCCGATACTCTAAGCGTAGCTCATTTAGTGGCTCCAAGTGTCCCTGTAAGGATTCCGACCCGTGACGTCGTGAGGTTATCATTTGCGCACCACAAGTTCGGTGACGTGTAAAACGAACGTTGGATACTTGGAGTTCTCGCGTTCTTAAGCCAACGCCGCTAAAACTCACAGTCTGAATTCCTCTTATTTCTGTCGATAAAATAGCCTACTAAATATGCCATATTGAGTGATTGGACAAGAGTGAAATACTGATCACAGCGATGACCTTGGTCGGGCAGGTTCGCTGATCCTCCTTGCATAGATCCACGCCGGCCGCAGTCACTGATCAGCGGTCGGAATGCCCTTCCCTACCGAAACCGGAAGCAGTGTGAATTGACCACTGAACTGACCCACTGACTTACCTCAGGAAGCTCATAGAGTCATAATATAGATTGGACGGCGATGTCAGCAGTGCCAGCCGCAAATTCTGACGAGGAAATTACACTGTAAGTGATCACGTCACAACATTGCGTAGTGGTCCATACAAACCGTTGCTAGGGCCGTTGTTGTGGACAAATGCATATGGGCTGGGCGTGATGCTAAACTTTGTCTGATATAAAAGTGAATAATTTTTGTGAGCATTGTGTCTTCTCGGTATCTAATCAATAAGACTTTTTCTATCGTCTCAACTTCATAAAGCGATGATAAAAGCTCGTAATAATTAAAGTTTCACCACTGGTTTTGCAATGCTAGCAGACGACACGATGGCTTTGCGGGTTCAGTGGTTCTTTCTGAGGGAGTACGCGACGGCGTTAAATTAAGTTGGAGACGAGCGACGAAACTTCTATTCTCGGGGTCAACTCTCTGTATGATTTTGGAAGCGAAGAGTGCCTGGGCAGAGCTTCGATCGACGCTCGGGGTGCGCGAGTGAGCGAAATCATGCCCGTGGGGGCTTCCGCAATATTTGATGAGTAAAAACAATAGTGAAGCCAACAGTCGGTTTCCCAAAACCCCTCCCCTAAACGCAATACAAAAACAGTGAAGCCAAATCCCGTAC
This sequence comes from Ixodes persulcatus, assembly GCA_013358835.2. NCBI lineage: Eukaryota > Metazoa > Arthropoda > Arachnida > Ixodida > Ixodidae > Ixodes > Ixodes persulcatus. The sequence goes on along the minus strand of JABSTQ010010663.1, from coordinate 796,740 downwards.
GACGACGACGTTAAGTGTACCAACGTGTAAATGCAGGCCAGCACACGTTTTAAGGAGTTCTGACGGCACAGAAGTTGCTTCAGTGCATATCTGTGTGATCTAACGAACTGTCCGTAACCCATATATAACTTACCTGATGTTTTTATCCAGCTCTTTTGATATTAAGGGTCTTACAGAGAATGGAAGAATCAGCAGGATTTTTTCTCGGTGTGATGATCACAAGCAGGCGCGAAACACACACCCATATGGCGAGCCTGAAAAACGAAGTTTGGGGTCTCGAACCGATATGAGTAAAACATTGCTCCTTCATGACGATGCACGCCAATTACAAAATATAAAAGAGGGTCTGACGCTGCTTTGATATCATGTTCTAAACACTTCTCTCGCTCAAATTTTTCGCATATCTCTATACCTGTGATTTTCGATACAATTCGTTTTTATAAACCTGATGAGTTTTCTTAGACCTGTCATGTTCCCAATAAATACAAGATGAAAATCGTATCGTTATGCAAACGAATCAAACTGTTGCAGACGACATACCTCAGTCATTCTGTACGCGTTCGTCGTCTGCTACAGGCATCTCGAGACGTCTCCAGGACCGGAAGTTGCCGTCGCAAGTATTTGAGAAACAGCCGATTCTCGGCAAACTGCCATCGTGGTAAGGTGAAATCTAGGCTTCTTATATCTATTATATTTTTAGACGTTTAAACTCCATGTCGATTTTTGAACGATGGTTCTTTCAGAACGAAATCCAGTCCTATGTATCCGTCCATAGATAAGCCAACGTTACTAGATTACTTCAGTTGAGGAACTCCCGCGGAAGGGGGTGCCTCCCCCACTCACTTCAATTCGCCTGCCGTCGTTCGAAGCGCCATCTAGATTTCCGTTTCATAACTGTGCGTTCCAAGAGCAGAGCTGAAGCGCCATCTAGACGCCGTGCTTCGAAACGTACGTGTCCCATAGAATACACTGTAGTTGAACAGTGTAGTTGAACTCTACTACACTGTAGTTACCAAAGCAGCCGTATGGCGCGTCGAGCGACGCCAGGCGCGAGTCGTGGTGAGTGAGGGGGGGGGCACTGCTCGTGCATGCAGCATCTATGAGCACTTCCGTAACTGACTAATCTAATACCGTTGTAGAAACGTCTCCTTGCAACGATTTGTTTAGAGCAGTGACGTGACGTTTACGGGGTCATTCATATCAGTCATATTGGCCCCGTAAGTGTGACGTCACTGAAATATCAATTTGAATTGCTTCAATACCTGTACCACCTGGTTGCGCTTTTCGTCTAGCACCGGTGCGATGACTCCTAGCTTCCACCGTGCTCTTTATGCACACCATAGAACTTGTCATTCCCCAGTGACGATAAGTTCCGTGAGGGCACTCATTGGCCACGAACGCGAATCCGAATATTCGTTGACGGATTTATTGTTGACGAGTGCATATGTCCGAGTGACGCAGTTCTCGTGTCTAATGCGTGAGCTTTGCTCGGCTGACGTCAGGTTGGCACCGCTGACGCGCTTTTGGAACCGCGGATGTATCATAGTGAAAAGGCGGAGAGCTTTCGAAAGAAAGAAGGTACAAAATAGTTCGCTATATTTTCAAATGTTCGTACCGAAAAGCTGGCTGGTGACTTTCTACCCTCTTTCTTTTGGCCAACTAAACGATATGCGACTAGTAAAGTCCCAATTTAAAATCATTTATCCCAGCCCAAAATTTGTTTCATGGCCCCTTTAATTATGTGCCACCATATTATGCCCGTGCGCAATACACCCCATCGCGCCTCTCTGGATTGCTTCTGCGTTGGCTTGACGAAGAAGAAGGCACTTTCATCTGGGGATCTGGGGTCCGGGGGTGGTAAACAGCGTCGTTTTCTGACCAATGCACTAATCAACGGTCCAGACTGCACGCATGGAGTACCCAGCATGGCCAACCACGTTATGGGACTTTTACTAGCGGCCACTGCAATTGGATATCTGGACGCCCGAAGGCCTCAAATTTCCTTCGAGGAACTCTTTCAGGAAGTCAAGGTAAGAACTAGACATGCCCATTGCAAATAATACAAGAGCTAGCTTGTTTTGGATCACAGTCTTGTGATTTTGCATTATTCAAAATGATCTGACAGCAGAGAAAACCTAGGCCATCGCACACAGCTGTAATTAATTATTCGTTTGCCAAGTTGCCCAAACACTAAAAGACAATAGGCGGTATTCACTGGACACCATATTTGAGGTGACTGCTCACAGCGCATGCTCGGGATGCAGTTCTTATTTATGACCACTCAAAGAAAACAATCTTGATGGTGTGGAATATGCTTGGGAGCATTGTGGAAGTTTGTCGTCAACACGTGCGCATGCAGCAGCAAGCTCAGCTATGGCCGCCGCAACCCTTCATACTGGTTCCATCCTTTTGTGCTATGCGACGTGGCTCTGTGGTGTTTGCATTGGTCTCCATTGCCACAGTCACTAGCACGAAATAGTGCTCCTCTTTCTTTATGTTTGAATGTATGCACTAAAGTTAGACTCTTGCATATATCTCAGCAGCTAAAGACTAATGCCTGATTCACATGGTGCGAATTTGCCTGTGATTTCGCAACTACGTCGCCGTTCTTGCGACACAACGCAGTTGCGGTGCGAATTTGACAAATTCGCGATTCCGTATTTTGCCAAACTTTCCTTGCGACGCCATTCTTGCGAAGGGACGGACAACCAATAAAACTCGGCTCGTGAAAGACGTCACGGTGGTCATAGAAACATGGGAATGAAAAACACGAAAAAGGCGTCATCTACGTCGTCGTCTTCAAAATTCGCTGCGGGGGTAGGGCGGCGGATGTGCTCCTCATGACTGAATGTTTCTCGCCGGGGGATGTAAGTTTGAGTTCGGCATTGAAACGAATTGGCGTTTGCGTACCACGCGAGGGTTGTGGTTGCTTCCTTCGTAAAAATGCAGGCGACAATAATTGAGGCTTGTGTTCGATCACTTTGCGTGTGTTACTCATTGCATAGTAGAAGGATCCTTTCTTCAAATCTGTTTGGAGATGGCACGAAGGCCTGTCTAGAAACTGAGAAACGAGGAACTGCATTTTGTAATTAAAGCTATTTGATAAAATTCGAGGTTCACAATTTTACGGAGTGTCAACAAATATTGATATGTAAACGCGCGAGACGCGAGCCAAGCGAGTGCTAGATAAATCAACGCGGCGCCTTGATGGCTCCTTCCAGTGCTGCGTAGCCATTTTCTTCCGGAGGTCCTCACGGGGCACGCATGGAGTACATTAGCCCATCTGCCCCGCTTCTGTTGTTTCTGGTATGAAAACACATGTTCGCGTTCTATAGATTCACCAGCGACCGTGGCATGCTTTCAAGCGAGATTTCGTGAGAGCGCTCGTGGTGTGCACGCGCATTCTCTGCCCAAAACAGCAGTTTAAATTTACTATTTTTTGTCGAAATAGCCTCCGTAAAAACAATTCTGCTCACAGCTGAGTGCTGCTACCCCCCCCTTCTCCTTCATTTTGGGATGGTACGAATATGATAAATGCCTGTGCATTTCTCATACAAATCCTGTGACAAGTTGGTTTCGTGCATATTTTGTCATTATTTCACCAACATGATTGTTTTGGCTTTCTTTCACGTCTGGCAACCTTTTTTTTTTGTTTATGCCGTTTCCTTTATCTTTATTTTTGACATGTTCGCAATCGCTAATATAGTTGTGAACAAAAAAGAAAGCTAAACATTTACGTAAGCTTGTTCATGCTGACCTAGACTGAGGAAGTACAGAATGCGTTTTGCACGTTCAGACACACACACGATCTGTGTGTGGTCCAGCGTCAGTCCAGCGTGGCGTTCATTTTATAAAACTCGGCTGATAAAACGCGTTCTACGTTAAGTAAAGATACGCTTGGGCATCATAGGCCCAACTAAAACAGGAAAATATCACCTCCCTCTGGGATATCAGCCGGTACGCTGTCGATTTCCTTTGGGCAATACCTGCCACAAAACGTGTCCGCCAGTTTGTCCGTAAAAGAGGCAAAAACCACAACCCATGTTATACAAAAATGTTTGACTGATTTACACGCAACAGGTTCAGTGTTAAAATGAACTAGAGAGTTGAGATTAGGCAGGGGTGATCCACGAAGAATTTTTTTGTTACTGTCTTCAAATGTTGAAAGATAACAACTAACAAAACGAAAAAGTTGCGATTACAAAACAAACAAAAAAAATCACGTACTGGCTCACCTTCCTGGCGGACATCAGATAAGAATAAAGAGGAACATAACACGTTGCTGGAGTGTTGGGGTGCACTGGCGCAAAAAGGCAAATATCTGCGTTTTGCGCCGGTGCTGCGAGGCCGCCCACTCAACTACGCACGCCGCTGCCGATCCGAGCACCCCGTATCAATGGCCGGACGAATTCGACCCCTACGTGACCCGGAAGCTACAACGCAAGGCACGATGAGAAGGAAACTCACCGTGCCTTCCGTAATAGTTTCGCTATAACCACATAACCCCCTACTGCCCACCCCACACTGCAGAGAGGACGAATGCTAAGTTTCTTCGGCGTGTATAAACACACTCCATCTCAAAACTACACTACCCTCCAGCACCTTGCCGATCTCCCTGAACCCCCTCAATGCGCATACTTCGCACACTATCCAAATAACTCTCATACACCCAAGTTAAGGACTGCGCGTCAGTTCAGAATCTTGCAGAGCGTGCACTGAAAACACTCGGCCCACTTATCCAACCAAGAAGCTGGGAGGATTGAGTCACTAATCCAAGGTTGCAGAGTATAAATTATGGTCACTCCTAGTTAAGCACATTAAGAACGTACATGGACAAGGAGAACCCCTAATTTCATCTCTCTCCGTTAGCACCGGTCTTGGTACAATACAGATGTTTCACCTTCTCTGTTCAAAGTCCTAGAGGGCCTGACACTCAGACCATCTCACACCACAGCGCCCGTCCATAAGTACCTAACTCACAGCGGCACAGTATTGTTCTGATGATGGCCTCAGCTCCCTGTTCCAACGGAAATAGCCCAGACAATCCTCAAACACAAAAACTTGAAAACTTTGGGATTTGTCACGATACCCCTGACACTGTTTAGGATTTCAGGCCAGCGCGTTCCCTTTGCCATGACACTGCACCTTCCTTTACAAAGTACCTGCAGTACAGGTCTCTCAGGCAGTGGCCAGTGTGTTGCGTTTTCGGGCAGATTGGTTTAGGTGCCGCGGTATCTGCCTCGGCAGGTGGAACAACGCGTTCTTCTGCTGTGAGGCCCTCTTGCGCCACTGGTCATCAATAATGTTGCCGAAGTGATCGACTTTATCAGCATAGGCATCTGGCATGTACAATTTGTTGTCTCGTAGGTAGTTGTGCCGTACACAAGCTGCGAGGACGACTCCAGTGGCGTAGTCTGGGAGGAGGCCGATTGGCCTGCGGAGGGTGCGGAATCCAGTAGCCAAAATTTCAAATGCGTTCTCCACGCACCTCCTGGAAGTGGGACAAAGACAAAACTGTGTTTTTGTAATTTTAATGCAAGTGCGACAATTCTAAAGGCTACCTCACTCTACACAGACAATAGTTGAATATCCCAAGATTATCACTGAGGTACCTGCCAAGATAGGTCCTCAGTTGAAATGCCTCGTCTCCAACAAAGACGTACGGGCGATAATATGGGAAGATAGCAGCTGATTTGGTGGTGACAAATTCAAGGCACCTTGACTGAAGGCGGTATTAAAGGCGGTATTTACTGGACTTCATATTGGCGGGCATTGTTTGCAACGCGTGCTCAAAAAGGACTGCTACGTATTCCTAGCAAAGATGAGCAATCTTGACGGTGTGAAATATGCGTCGCAGATGCGTTGTGCAAACTCACTCACTGCACGTGCTCAACAGCAACCGGCGCAAGCTATGGCCGCCAGTGAATATGACCTCTACACGAAGCGTTTGATCATTACGAGATGCCAGCGACTCTTTCACGGCATATATGCCGTGAAAGAGTCGCTGGCATCTCGTAATGGCGCTCATATATGAGCGCCATTAAGGATACGGTAGGTGTTGGATGAGCCGCGTTTTTATTGGTTGTCTTTCCGTACCATAGTAGCGTCGCTGGTGAGGTCACGAAAGATGTTTGACATTTGACGCAGCTCCGATTATTTCATAATTGTATTGAACCTGCCTGTTTGCTGCAACAGCGTCGTCGCAACTGCGAAATCGAAACTAAATTCGCACCATGTGAAACCGTCCTCTTTTGTGCAAGTTGCCAAGAACGATATAATATGCTTTTGTTTACCTTCATGTGTTTTGGGCGAAGCACCTTTCATATATACTGACATGTGTCATGCACGATGGATGCCACTGTTGACACGCCAACCTTGAATTGCAGTGCAAGGTCCTGCATTGACGTTCCTGGTGACAGATACCTGAATGAAAACAAAACATTGCTGTGTATATGAATGTCTGGAAGCCGAGAAACTAGTAATGAGTTCTTCCTATAAACCAGTTTAATTGCAGCTCGTATCCACTCTGAACGTTGCAGTTTAAAAAGAAAGCCATTCTACCTGAAAGCGATAGCAAGCTGCGCCTGCAACGAAGTGGGCTCTCTGGCGACATACTGCTTCGTGAGCTTTGTTTCCAGGAGAGCGTGGAGTCTTTCAGAAGTGCTGGGCATCATCCGGTAATATCTTAGAAACTGCTTTGGGTTCTTATGAAGCATAAAGAGGGTCTGCAGAGAAAATGTATTCCAGAAACATGCTCGTAGAAAAACACAAGTCGACTTACCGATGAGTAAAACTCCGATTCTGTGGCTCTGTTTTGCCAGCACGGCCGGAACCACCATCGCCGCGGGTTTCCATCTAGGAGCAGCAGTATTTTCTTCTGTAGAACTAGGTATTTCTTTTTGCAAAGCGGCCTGAACTCGTCATCATCTAGAGTAGCGGCCATCATGCTCTATGAAAGACAAGGCGCGCTGCTGCTTGCACTCTTTCAATATGGAACATCGTCCACGTGACGAAACCACCGGGACAACTGTTCGCCTTGCGCGACATGCCACGCAACGCAACAACAAGCTTGCTCAAGCGGTCATGAGCTGCGTTTGTCCCGGTGTCCTTGTCGTATTCGTCGTATTCGTTGTTTTCGTCCTTTTCGTTGCTGCGAACGCAGACGATGCAAATGTCTGAATCAGCCCTAAATATAAGTATAGCGCGTACTTTTTGCCAGAAGGTAATAAATAAATCAAATGTATTTTTTTTTATAATTTTGTTAGATATCGGAGATAGTTACCTCAAACGAAATCAATGGTTCCAACCATGTGCTTTGCAAATGCGGAAAATCGCGTGTGTTCTCAATCAATGTGAAAGGGAACGCGAAATTTCGCATGTGCGGTTCATCGCTCCACCGATTTCGCAGAAGAAAATCGCACCATGTGAATCAGGCTTAATGGGGAATTCCCTCGGTGGATTTGGAGTGGTTTTATAGTGTCTTTTTGTTGGCATGTTCTTGGGCATGCAGGCGCGCGCTCGCATTAACCACACTAAACGCGTGAGCATGAAGCGCTTTTGAATCGCTCCACATCCGCCAAGGGAATTCCACGTGTAGTGTTCCAAGAGGCAGACAAGAAGGAAGACGACGATAGGCTAGGATATAAAAGAAGAAGAGGATGAAGAGGTGGATAGAATAAAAACACCAGTTTTAATCTTGACGCGTTTACGAACCGTTCCACTTGGCGCAGCCGACAGGATCACATTACAGATGTGGATTTACTTATTTCTGACCGTTGGCGAAGAAGGACAGCCAATACTGGAGAGCTACCAGCTGGACGGTGAGGAAACAGTTCCAATGGCCAGGGAAGCTAACAGCATGGAACTTATCTCCTTCATCGCCGGGAAAGCGAAATTGTCGCAGAAAGAACTTCTTCTAAAACGGACGGTGAAACTAAACATCAAAGTGCAGGAACTCCAGGAGTGGTTTCAGAAGCCGACCACTACTTCTGGTCAAGTGATTTCGGCCGGTGGAGACATGGCATCGGCTGTTGCTCAGCTGCTGCAGATGCAAGTATTTCAAATGGAACAGCAGAGGCAGTTCATGACCACCATGTTAGAAACTATGAGAGTGCAAGAACGTAGGCGTGAAGACACCGTAAAGCCAGACATGTTCGACGGCGAATCTTCAGCTGCTTCTACGTGGCTGGACTTCTACGAATATGCCTGTGAGAAAAACCGCTGGACAGAAAACAGCGAGCGGATCAAGAATGTAAGGCTCTTTCTCGCAGGGAATGCGAAAAAGTGGTACGAACTTCGTGTGGCTCAGCACACCAACGATTCGTGGGATATGTGGATGAAGAGATTCACGACATCTTTTGACAAAAATGCGGTTGAACGGTGGGATGAGGCAATATTTTAAAAACATCAAGGAGGCAGCCTACTAGATTACTTTTATGAGAAGCGGAGACTTCTACAGCTCGCCGATTCTAATTTACCCGAAACATCGATCGTCCCACTGGACATCCACGGGATGCACAGAGATGCACAAATACAAGTGCTCACTCTCCAAAGACCATCGAGGACCTTCTGTATTCACTGAAGGGTGTGTTCGTGGACCACTCCATTCTCTACGGACAACAACGACCACTAACGAACCCCAGAAACGCGATCGTCGACACCCACAGCGGCCAAAAGCTTCCAGTAAACCAGGCAAGTAACAAGCCTTGGATGAACACAAAATCCAATTCAGCCAGCCACGAAACACGTGCGAATATACGCGCGTGCCACCACATCGTGGAAGGGCCACAATGCGCGTGCTACGATACATGCCACTGCATCGTGAACAGCGGGGCTACGACCAGCCGAAAAAATAATCAAAAAGGGAGCACAGTTCCTCCCGATGACGAAGAAAGCGACTGTCTACTGGGTTAAATACAACATCCTTGTATTACTTGTTATCGTCAGTGGGAGACACGTGGATGCCTTAGTTGACACTGGAGCATCCATCAGTCTTGCCAACAAGAATATCGTGGACCCAGAAAAGATACGAAGTGGGCAGCCCATCGAAGTTCACAGCTATGATGACAATGTTAAGCTGATGCAAAACTGGACGACGTTGGAAGTCGAGTTTAAGGGAAAGAAAATCCCGGTCGAGGCACTCGTCGCAGAAGACGTCGAGTTCGTGTTCATTTTGTCACGACACGATATGAAGCGCTTCCAAATGAACGTATCCTGGAAGGACGAAGTAACGCTGGACCAGGATGCGGATAGCCCACCTGCTACTCCAGTTCAAATGCTCAGAACTGTGAAGAGGTCTGAGGACGTACCAACATCATTCCCAGAGTTGATATGTGTAGAATCATATCCACCACCAACCTCGGTTATTAAGGTTCCATTCAAACTACGCGACACTTCTGTAGTGCGAAAAAAACCCTACAGCATGTCCCACAAAAAGAAATTATGGATCATCAGACCCTCGACGTCCACGTTCGCATCCCCAATCACCATAGTACCGAAGGAAGATGGCACGTTTCGTCTCTGCACAGATTATCGCCAAATCAATTCCCAGACCGATCTTTTCCCTTTCCCTATGTCACGCGTCGATGACATCATCAGCGAGACAGGAGGGCGCTCCTGGTTCTCCAGGATCGATCTCTGCAAAGGCTATTGGCAGGTCCCTCTACAAGAAGACACCAAGCGCTTTACTGCCTTTGTAACACTATTCGACGTGTACGAATATAACCGACTACCATTTGGGTGGAAGAACTCTGGAGCCTGGTTTCAGAAGATGATAAATAAAATACTCAAAAACTTTTTGGGTAATTTCCGCAACGCTTATGTCGACGACATTATCATCTATTCCCGAAAAAAAGAACACATGGACCATTTGTCTCAGGTGCTCGAAGCACTGAGTACTGCCAGGTTGAAAATCAACACCAAGAAAAGCGAATTCTTCCAAAGAACAGTACTTTTCCTGGGACGAGTTTTTGACGGAAAAACGAAAAGCACGAAGGAAGAATCAGTGCAAAGAATATCAAAGCTGACCAAGCCCTATGACCTACACTCATTACGTGTTTTTCTAGGCCTGACCGGACATTTTCGGGCATTCATAAAATATTATGCTACAAAAACAAAGTGCCTGACCGCTTTGAATCAGAAAGACACTCCGTTTGTATGGACTGAAGAGTGCGAGAGTGTGTACGACTACCATGTCAAGGTCATCTCTTCTGACCCGGTCTTGGTACTGCCTGACTTCGAACTACCATTCGAACTCTGCACTGACGCTTCAGGCTATGGCACAGGAGCTGTCCTCTATCAGAGACACGCAACAAAGCCTCCTAACCGGCTGTTGAAAGTCGTTGGCTACTACTCGTACACATTCTCGAAAAGCCAAGAAAACTACGCCACGACAGAAAAAGAAGCCGTAGCTGTGGTGATGGCTTTGAGGTATTTTCGAAGTTACTTCTAAGGTCGGCAGTTTAAGCTTTTCAAAGACAACCAAGCTCTTACTTACCTCTTGAGCTTAACCCAACCGTAGGGACGAATGGCCAGATGGGTGACTGAAATACAACAATCCTCATTTGAAGTTGCTCACCGACCCGGAGAGAAGCTTCCCGACGCTGATGCCCTCTCCAGACTTCTTATTCCAAGGGATACACTCAATGGCAGCATAAACCATGCCCGAATTTGGGAAGGTATCCATAGGAGCTAAGCCCTTTTCTTTCTTTACTTTTTCCTCAGGTAAGTTCGCTCTTTGTGAATTTTACAAAAAAAAAAGTGAAAGCCGTTTACAACTCCCTGTAACACCAAATTAGAGCGCAGCTCTTGAGGAGGAGGAGGGAAGGGTAGTGGGGTGTCACGTGACCTTGTGGGGGTCACGTGACCTTGGGGTGTCACGTGACGTCGGGGGTCACGTGACCTCACGTGACGATGACGATGCCGTCATCAGTGATGATGACGATGACGATGCGGATGCCTGGGGGGTCACGTGACCTCGGGGGGGGGGGGGGGGGTCACGTGACCTGGGGGTCACGTGACCTGCCCCCCCCCCCAGGTCACGTGGGCCCGGGGGGGGGCTCGCGCGGTGCATTATGGGACATTTCCCATAATGCACCGCGCGGTTATGCCGACGGCGACGCCGACGGCGACGGCGACGCCGCTCAAGCCGGAAACGGGCCCCTAAGAGCTGCGCTCTAAAAATGCACCATCTGTAAGCAACGCTACACAAAGTCGTAGCCTGATAGGCTAAGAAACCGAATTTTGCGGTCGCTTTAAAGAGCCTGGCCGCTCCTTGAATCACCCAGTAGTTCCATATCACCCCAGAGGGTTGAGGACAAAAGCCCCAGCGTGTGTAGTGTTCCAAGAGGCAGACAAGAAGGAAGACGACGATAGACCAGGATATAAAAGAGGAGGATGAAGAAGTGGATAGAATAAAAACACCAGTTTTAATCTTGACGCGTTTACGATCCGTTACACCACATATACGAGGGGCGTTCATAAAGTTCGTGTTATCGGCACAAAAAAATGAAAGGAAACGGAAGAAAACAGGCATCAACATGAGCGTGCGTCCCTTTAGTTTCCGCACAGTATAAACATCGCATGCTATAGTAGCTCGGAACGCCGCTAGGGAGACGAAACAAAAATTGCATCGCCCGTTGGTGCCAAGCACATGCGGTGATCCGTTTTTCTTCATTTGAAGGGAAGCAATGCCAAGGATATTCATTCCAATCTGGGAGCGTTGTTCGGCGACAACGTCCCAGTTTACGACACTTTTGGTTAAATGGCACAGACGCTTCTAGTGTGGCCAAATAAGAGGAAAGCATTTCAAGGACGGCAACCAAGTGATTGCTGAAGTGGAGCGATTCCTGAACATTCAAGACGAGGAGTTCTATAACATTGGCCTCCGGCATGTGGTGCGTCGCTGAAAAAAAGTGGGTAACTTTTGGTGGCGGACATGTAGAGAAAGTCTCAACTCCTACTCGAGTTTGATTGCTGAATCTCTATTCCTTCGTGACAATAATACGAACTTTATGAACGCCCCTCGTATACGTACTCCGTCTGCCCTGCGCCGGCTCCGCAACCTAAGTGTCTGCACCGCAGGTGACGTCAGTAGTACGACGCAAACGCAGAGCGGCGGCATCGACGTCATGGCCGCCTTTTGCCCGCTTAGTTTCGTTTTGAAGCCGCGTAACCAAGATGACATTTCTCGCCTCATTAAGCCCACAGCGAATATCTTTTAATCAAAATTTCACGCCACGGCTAGACCATGATGATGTCGAGCGTCATTTGTCCAACTACATAATGTCCCCAAAATCTGAACATTTAAAATGTTGATTTAAGCTTCTTTGTAATGAATTAACTAACCAACACATTTATCCATTTCGCCTCTTTTCTAGTGGTCGTCATGGCCACCAACATGACCCCAAGGCTAGAACAAATCTAACCCAAGTTCACTTTCTTTTTTTTAAATGTGGTTTCTCTAGAAACACACACCCTGTGTATAAATTCTGCCGTCACAGGGAACACGAGGATGTTCGTTGAAAGGCCTGGAAGGCTTCAACGTGTATTTGCGATCGAAACGTGAGGTATTTCTGGGAGTAGAGATCCTGTTACATCTCGCAAAACTTTGTGAAGCGGCGCTCACAACGCTCAAACACCTTACAAAAGACAGCGTACAGACGCTGTCTGATGTCTTTTTCTTCCTTGTATGATTGTCCCGTCACATTGTTCATACAAGAACTGTTTTCACGGATACGTTCTAAACATACATATGTATGAAGAAAACATCCTTCCAACATCTTTGAGGGATATTCGCACTTAATTTTGTCATCGTGCCTGTTGCGAACACTGTGTCTTTTGTATGACGTATAAGCGACTGCGGCTTAACGGCCGTATACATTGCCCGCTGTCCAGGACGCGCCACCTGCAACCGTTCCCGATGAGCAAGACGGCGGACCTCGCTCGCCCGGCCTGTCCTGCTACTTGAATCGCGACTGCCAGCCGATCGAGTTCTGCGTCAAGCCCGACCGGAACACCTTCTCGCTGGGCGTCTGCACCATGCTGCCGGAGTTCGTGCCCTCGAGATCCGAAGACCACAGCCGCGACCTCCACTTCGTCGTGCGCAACGTCCGCCTGCTCAACGAGCCCAGCGCTTCGAGGTGCAAACGGCAAGGCAGGGTAGAGCAGCGAGCTCATCGCGGGTTACAACCGTCGTTTGACATCACCGCTTACCTGTACAACACGTACGTTTCTGCCGATTGATTGACCATACGTCAGTTCCCAGCAGTAACCAAGTGTAAAATAACTTACACAAAAAAAAAAAAAGAAATCAGCGCCTGGATGTAACACGTATAACACCCAAGAAACGTGTCCCGAAGAAAAAAAAAGATATCGGTGCAATATTTAGGTCGCGAGGCCCATTTCGGGTTTCTATCTGCTGCTTCTGTTTCGGAACGGCGCGCTGAAATAGAAGCACCTTTCGAATTAGCTCCTCACTCAAAATGAGTCTCACGCCGTAACTATCGTGCGAAAACATATTTTTAGCATTACTTTCTGGCGTGCTTCTATAGTCCAGGCACTAAAATATTTTGGGGGGAGTTTAGTGTCTCTAGTACCGTATCCGAAACATACTTGTAGTTCGGGCCAATGTGCCGAAATATCAGAATCGACTCAAAATGTGTCTCGCGACGTGAATATATCGCGCTAATTGTTATTTTGTTTTTTAATAAAATTTACTCTTTGCATAGTGTCACATCGAGGCACTTAAATAAGTTGTTTTATGGGAGTTCCGTGTTCCCTTTAAATCTCCCGCCAGTCGTAAAATACCTCCGGTACGAACTGCGGATGTGCGAGTCTTCTGTGGTAGCGCATGCGCAGTGCGTACCGGAGGGCCCCATCGTACCGTACGGGATGAGCGAAAACATTTCCCTAAAACTCCCTAATGACTGAACGGGATAGGGTCGCTCCGCCAGCCACTCCTCAGACGGCGGCCTGAACCTGAATCCTGGCGGCGTCTTCGGCCAGCTGGACTATAGTTGCGTCTGCACCGAGGGGTTGGCGCACAGGAGTATAGGGCTTCCTAGCTCTCCTGGTTGTCGATCTTCTCAAGTAGGGAGTGGGACTTGCGGTCGATCCTGCTGCACTCCCACACCATGTGTCGGAGGTTGGCGTGGCCGCCGCAGAGCTTGCAGTTTGGGTTGTACTTGTCGGGGTACCATTCATTGGGTAGGGGGGAACTCGGAAAGGAGCCCTTCTGGGAGCGGCGCCATGCCACCGACGTCCTCTTGTCCAGCGAGGGGTGCGTGGATGGATAGCGCAACCTCGCACCAGCCTAGTGATTGAGAATGTCACTGAACGTCCCTGAACGCCCCCGAGGATTTTATTTGCGCACAAAACCAACTTGAGTAGTGCATAAACGTCACCGGATATACAGAGGAAGGAATAACACAACCGCAGAAAGTCCCTACTTAAGCCTTCTGATAATTTTCCTTGTTGATACTGGCTTTCGAAAAAGAAAGGAGGATCTTCTGAAACATTTGACTTTAGGTTTTATTTTATTTGCACCCAAAATCGACAGGAAAACCCTCAAGACTTGATCACTCATAGACTGACTATGTCTTCTTGCAAGATCCAGTGCTCATAATGCTGCTTACATCGACGCTGGGGTTACAGCGCGGGTGTCTCTCATCCCCCTTCCTCTCCCCCCCCCCCCTTCCTCCTCCCCCCCCCCCCTCCCCCCCCCCCCCCCCCCAGAAATCGGTGGTGGTTTTGAGGTGGACGTAGTCATGATGGCTATATCGCCATTCGAACACCGTTAATTTACAATATGTAGGGTGTTTCCACGGTCGAAACTCGCTTCTTATACTTTTAAAATATTTGAGGGTGTATTAGGGGTGTAAGCACTGAAAATATTTCACGATGTCGCTTGTGTGCAATGGTGTTCTTATATTTGGTTTGGATACCGGCAAGAAATCGCTTTCGGAGGTTGTTTTAGCGACTGCATCGAATAATTGTCTCCGGTTCCAATGCTGCTCACAAGGAGATACAGTCCCTTGATCCTCGGGGAATCGTGTTTTGAGCGAAGTATCGTCGAGAAAAAAACAACGTATTTAATATTCATTGCGGAGGTTGTCCTCGGCAAAATTATTGTCTACGATGAGGAGCAGTCGAGAAGGGCGTGCTTCTGAAGTCGTACGTGTGCATCAAGGTGCCTATTTTTGTTACTTCTGTGTACGTGAAAACTGTATAAGGTGCGTATTGTATGCAACCTGTATGCGTGCGTACATAGCACAGCTGGAGGACGTGATAAATTAGCTTTGTAGTTTTAACAGGTTACCGTCCTTCCTTACGAGTGCTGTTCTGTTTAAATTTGGATTTCAATCGATGCTGATTATAATGCTCATGAAAAAGTGGTTCAGCAAGAAACATTAAACTTTTCTGTTGTGTAAAGGTGTGTTACCAGTGCATGAAGTCTTGAAAATATGTTGAATAGCGAAAATAATCCCTGGAGAAGGAGAACAAGAGGGACAAAGGACAAACACAAATCTCCAAACATAGCTGAGATTTGTGTTTGTCCTTTGTCCCTCTTGCTCTCCTTCTCCAGGGATTATTTTCGTTATTCTTGTCCAGCTCGCTTGCAGCTTTGCACTTTAATTACATTATAATTATGTTGAATAGCTTGGGGTTGTCACAGCAAACGGGTGTTTCCCAACTTGTCAGCAACAAAAACAAAATATATTCCTCCAGGTGGCTAATCTCAGCCCTCAAATGTTTATCGTGCATTTTGTTTTTGCTAGTTTAACTGGATAAACATTTTACTTGGTATTTTAAGATACTAACAAACTTTTTTTACAAATTTTCTCCTCAGCTACATCGAGAATCAACGAAGACAGTCAAAAATTAGTAGCAAAACAGACTATATGAAGAACAACCACAACAAAACAGGCGCTTCTGGAATCCAAACCAATATTTCCTTCAACAAGACTGTGCACAAGAGCATCGCTGATCTCAATGCTGATATCCTAGTATACCCCACGACAAACAACCGACATCGACCTGGTCAGGGCCCTATTTTTCAACAGAATAATAGAAGCCTGGGAGTAGAAGAGGTAATTGACGATGACATGGCCAGAGGACCACTTCGAAAAACCATGACCGGAAGCCTTAAAAATCCGTCCGAAAAGGATTCCAATAAATAACTATGGAAGTCGACGGTGACAAAAGACATACTTGCTATTCCCATAACAGTGGTAAAGCGAAAGCCGTGTGACACTTCGAGGGTGAAATGTGGGTAGTCTTGTACTTGTGATAAATTAAGGGCTGTCCAAATATGACGCGCTTTCTGCTGTGCACAACATTTGCTGGACCTGAAGCAGAAGTTTTCTCTCCGCTTCCGGTCCGCTTTTGAATGTCGTTTTTTTTTTTTTGCCTGTGTGTGTGTGTTTGAATGCGTTAGCATTAGTGCCCTGGTACATGCGCTGACCTTGGACTGCTTTGGGGTAACCAAAGCACGCAATGTTGCCACGAGATGGCGCCACAGCCCACTGACTGTGGAAACTGGCTAGGAAGCAACCTCTGCAAGCGCCGACAGATGGCAACGGGGTGCATATTTCGAGAGGCTAGGCGATAGGATGCATAGTAACGGAGGCCGGACAGTATTGGCTGGTTATAGGGAGCGAGGCAGTGACGTAACACCAAGCAACCGAAGATCGCCGGCGACGTCCCCCTTCGCCACTTTCGGCGCCGTGCGGTTGGGGACAGCGGGTGTATCCCAGAGCCGTATATGTAGAGAGTTTGGCCATTCGTTGGGAAGTATAGGAGACAAATGCGGAGGCGCCATTGACCGAAAGCGGGCTGGGCGTGTTCCAGGGCGTCTTCAGAAATTCGAATGTGACCAACCAGAAGCCGGAAATAATACCCTGGTGGTGGTCGTGAGAAACAAACCTGATAACTGCATCGGAGTGACTCTCGGTGACTGAAAATATGATACACGTGATGTCTCAATCACGCTCATCCAAAATATTGGTGGAAGAGTGCGACTAGCGGAACTATCGACATAATCCCTACGCCACGCGCCGAGGGCCGGGAATCTGCCGTCCGAGCGGTCACACTCTGTCCGAGCAAAGCAGAGTTGAGCGGCGCATTCGTTTCTTACATCTGTCTGCATGATCATGATCAAAACAACATGTGCACCCTATTCTCAACCACGAAGAGTTACTACACTTCACTGTTACGCGCCTATTAAAACCATATACGAACATATACCTTTGATCACAACTGTTTCTCGCTACCACCGCTAGGGGATTCATTTCGGTTTCTGGTTCGTCAAGAGAGCATGCTAAGCCCCCTTTCCGAGTCTGGCGCACGCCCCGTCTGCCCGCGCCTCCCATTGACAGACCTTTCCAATGTTTACAAAATCACAGTCCAGCGTGCGATCTTCACAGCCCAGCACGTGCGTGTTCGTCGCTTCGGAAAGCGAGCAAAGCACGCGCCATACGCACGAACGCTCAAAATGGCACCGGCCACAAGCTCGTTTTTGGAAAGGTCTCTACAAGGCTCTGGTGTATCTCTGGGGCGCGTGCTAACACACCTCGGCCCCCCGTTCATGCCGCTTCGCGGCGACAGTCTGCGGGTGATCATGACATCCGCAGACTGTGTGCAGTGGGGGACAGCGGATCCCCGCTGCCGCCCACTGCACATCGGTTGTTAGGTGTTACGTCATGCCGTCGCTCTCTATAACCAGCCAATCCTGTGCGGCCGCCGTCGCAATGCGTACTATCGCCTAGAGTAGACCAAGGGTCTCCAAACCCCGTCCCGCGGGCCAAATATGGCCCGCGGAAGACTTTCGACCGGCCCGTGGCGGGTCACGGTCCTTCCAGTGAAGACCGCCCTACGGCCCGCTGCCACCTGCGCAAACATAAACACGCCTAAAAAAACGACGCTGCAACGCAACCAACCGCGTAAACGAAGATACACAGTAAACACGAGAGAAACCTGCCTATCGTAAGGCGTATCCTCTCGTCAAATTATAATTAAACATGTCATCACTGATATTCTCATTCTTAGCCCTCTCTTTTATATCTGTGTAATTACGTACGTTAAAATTCCTTTGTGTTCCTGTGTGTACTGTGCTTAGTGTCCTGTGTTGTATCACTTGCATATTGACAGCATCAGTTCTATCCTTCTCATTAGTCTTCTGCCCTGTGTAACGATGGCAAAGTTCTTATGCGCTTTGATTTATGCCTGGTGAGTGTACAATTCTCATGTAATGTCATAATTAGCTAAATATTGAATTTAAAAATAAAGCATATGTATTCATTCGCCTCAGATTATTTTAATGCGTTAGAATTAGAACGCTCGTTTTGACGAGAACCCGGCAATGTCTTTCGTTTGTCAGTCGCCGCGTGCGACGCTCCCATTGGTCCGAAGCGTTGACGTGAGCACGTGCCAACCTCTCCCGCTCTCCCCGGCGCTGACAAACTGACAGACACCGCCGGGTTTTCGTCAAAACGAGCCCTTTCTATTTCGGCAAAGTCACGCGCACAGCTGGCGCGGAGCTAGAGAGGAGGAGGCACCGCGCAACACTTATAAGTAACAAAGCCGTAGTGCTAAATGAGATGGCTTAATCAGAGAAGGCCAACGCTGGACACAGATTGGAAACGAGTGCTGCGTCAACGCTCGGCTTCGAGTCAAGTTTGAGCCGAACTTTGACGCAATTGTCGTGTCCAATCTGTGCCCAGCGTTGGCTTTCTCTGATGACGCAATCTCATTCAGCACTACGACTTTATTATCTCGGAGGTGTTGCGCCGCGCCGCGGTGGAATGCGGGCGTGCTCGGTGGCCACTTTGTTGTCGCAGGTTGTTCTTCGCTCTGGGTTTCCATAGTAGCAGTGCGTGGACTGTAATGTGTGTGTGTGCAGTTAAAACGATGGATGCTGTTCACTCCACGAATGATATGAATGCGATTCCTTCCACGAGTGGTATGGATGTGGTTCTTTCCACGAGTGATATATGGATGACCGTATCCAAGAGCGTCGACGTACTCTGACAGGCAGAGTGCAAAAAAAAAAAAGGGGGGGGGGGGGGGGGAGTGGAATTACAGGAAGATACATTTGTGGATTCTTGGAGAATCCGGTAGCATGACCCTCGGGAAACGCTACGCACGTCCCCCTTTGGGAAACGCTAACACTGACCCCGTACCGAGGCCAAAAAGAGGCAGTAGAAAAATAGAGAAAGACAAAAGAAAAAAGAAGTGGTCAGCG